>JAPDPM010000005.1:12790000-13390000 GCA_032173925.1 Heritiera fomes
AAAAACTCGTATCGAACAAGACAAAAACTATCATGAAGCAATTATTCTTTTTGTAACTGCCAGAGAGACCCAAGTGTTTATTGTTTACTCATAAAGTGTGTCAAGTATTTTTCCTTTGTTTATGCCTCATAACTCTTTTTAAACAATGCTTGGGCAAAATAAATAAGATAGTATAAGTATTAGTAGCATAGGAAAATGGGTTTTTCGTCATTAAATTAATGTGTTTGCCTATGGTAATTGTGTCTTATTGGGAGAATTTGTGACTGTATCTTTGAGGCATTTGTTAGTATTAGTACATTTGATAAATCTTAATTGGCTGGCTGTAAGTAGCCTGGGATTATGGAATAAAGGATTTTCTAGGACCTGTACATCAAGGTATATTGATGGTTAGTGGCGTAGCCAGGAATTTATGTCAGTTAGATGAATATTGTAATGTTATATTATATTTTTGAGTAAGGATCACATTAAAACAAATTGATTTACACAGTTATTATTATCGAACAAATAGTTAGACATTTTTGATTAACTTGAAATTTGGAACACATAATATACATAAATGGAACATAAAATTCAATGATCGGACTTAGAGGTGGCAATTTGGGTGGGTTGAATTGGGTTTGGGTTGGATTGTTTGGATTGGATCATTTTGGGCTAAAGAAAAATTGGATCATTTCGGGTTCGGATCATTTCGAGTTCGGATAAGGTCGGGTTTAGGCCAGGGAAAAATCATTCTATTTCGGGTTCGGATCATTTTGGGTTCAGATAAGGTCGGGTTTAGATCAATTTGAATTCAGATCAATTTGGGTTCAAATTAATTCAGGTTTAGATTAGATCGGGTTTGGGTTCTTGACTTTTTTAGTCGATTCAAGTTGGTCAGATTTGGATTCGGGTCGAGCAGACAGGTTTTTTGGGTTAAGCCTTGGTCATCTCGATATGATTTGTCTGGTATGAAAATCAATTGAAACCATATTGTTAAGAATTACAAAACTCATGAAAATAAAGTTTTCTTCTTGCATGACTTATAATTAAATTGGGATTGAAATAATCAAAATATTTAATAATCTATATGATAGTTTTCTTTATAATATATTTACCAATATTCATAAATTAATTACATTTTTTTCATTTTATTTTTATTATCTATAATAATTAATAACTTTATAAATTAAATTGATTTAATAATCCCTTCTAAATATCATAAAATTGTACTATACATCTCTTTTTTTTCTCTTGATTTTTTATAGAATAATTGGAGACATTAAGTGTAGGTGATATAGATTCTGTACTTTATTATAGATTAGCCATTAAATAATTATACATTATGTTCAAATGAATATAATACAAAAGTGAATATTTAAATTTAACTAGATTAAAAAAATATAAAAAAAATATAACACTCATATTATTGAAAAAAATTATATTTTTACTATATTAAAATATTTTGATAATTAATTTTAACATTTAAATATTTATTGATAATATTAAATTTAAGTTTGAATTTTTTCGGGTTTGGGTTAATTTGGATTCAAATCAATTTGGGTTCGGGTCAATTTGGGTTCGGATCAATTCAGGTTCAGATCAGGTCATGTTTGAGTTAATCTAAATTTGGATTTAGATCAATTCGGGTTCGGATTAAGTTGGGTTTGGATTAATGTGAATTTGGATAAATTTGGTTTTGGATTAATTTGGATTTAGATTGGGTTGGATTTGAGTTATTGACATTTTTAGTCAAATCGGACTAGTGAGGTTTGGTTTCAGGTTAATCAAGTTGGTTTTTCAAGTCAGGTCAATTTTTGCCACATCTAATCAGACTAAAAAAATTATACAAATAGTATACGAAATATGAATGTAAAAGTTTGTTTTACACTAGTGTAACTGTGTAAAGAGATTCTTCTTTTTTTTTAATAATATTTTGTTACTAAATAAAATATTAACAAACTTAAAAGTCAAAAAAATTCACAATGTAATATATATATATATATATATATATATATATATATATATTAAAAAATAAACATTTTCTTACAATTTATTTCTAATGAAAATTTATCTCAATGGTTATATTAATGGTTTTATATAAACCTTTTTTCATGCCAATTCAAATGTTAGAAAATAATGTAGCAAATAGATGATATAATATTTTTTATTACTTTTATAACGAGATAGCATTTGTACTATATATCAAATAACTATCTATGTATAAAACAATTATTATATAAAATACAACAAACAATCATTTATAAATTGAATCAAACTTGTAAATACTATGTACTACAAAGCTAATCAAAGAGAAAAAATTATAAACAAACAGTGTGATGACAACAAAGTGAAGAGAGAATTTTAATAAGAAATAAAAAAAAACAAACAAATGTTAAAATAAGTCTAAACATATAACTAGTAAAAGATAAAACGAATGAGAATACCAATGATTTACACTAAAAAAAAGATCAATAAAGTTTTTTTTCAAACTCACAAGTTAAAATTATACTTAAAGTGAAAGAAAAGTATTAGAAACTTCAAATTAAAATGAATATAAAAATAAAGATAAAATAATTTTTGACCTCTTTTTTTAACAAATTTTAAGAATTTTAGTAGTGTCAATATAGTGAAATTATTAAATTTCTTATACTAATTACATATAAATATTATATATTTTCAAAAATTGAGTGGATCCCACTCATCCAAAAGTGTCTACACTACTGTTGATGGTGATTCTCAAAAATGGTAGAGCAAAATGTGAGGAGAGCTGCTAAATGCACCCATTTTTTTTCTTCTCACACCCTATTCTACCTAATAAGCTACTATTCATTTAAGGGGGAAAATGGGTGTGAGAAGGAAAAAAAGGGGGGTAGCTCTCAAATGTGAGGCATGATGTAGAATGCAATAAAAACAAAGATGCAGGTAAGAGTGAAAATGAGTCACGCTACTCATGAGTTATTTAAGTTCGATTCGATAATTATTCAAGTTTGACTCGTTTATTTTTGAGCCTAGCTTGAGCTCGAGCTATCCGAGTAACAAGTCGAGCCGAGTTCGAGCTTTTTAATACTCGGCTCGAGCGGCTCATGAGGCTTATTGAGCTTTTTTTTAACGTATATTTTTAATATTTTGTTATTAATTTACTATTTTACCCTAATAATATATAATTAAAATTTAACAAACCAAGCCATTGAGTCGAGCTCGAGTGGCTCGAATATTTTGTTGAGTCGAACTCGAGCTTTAAAAACCATGCTTGATCGATCTCGAGTAAATTTTTCGAGCCTTGAGTTTTTGAGTCAAGCTGAGCTCAAGTCTGATACTAGATTGTCTTGATTCAACTTGATTACACCCCTAGATTAGATACAGAGAATAGGTTACTTGCTCTTATATTTTTTTAATCTATAAAATGTAGAATTTATTTATCTTATCTTGTATATATCTTGATATATTTTTAAGTTTCATATAATTATTTTTAAAAAAATTAAAAAATAGAAAAAATAAAATGAGATAAATATTCAAATAAATCTTTTCGATGATTATAGGGCTATAGCTAGGTATTGATTTTTCCATTAATAATATTTTGAAGGAGTATTTGATAGATAATTTTTTTTCAATGTAAATTTTTTATAAATTAGTTAAATTCATTAGAATTAAAAAAATATTTTTAATAACTTTTATCTTTCGACAAAAACAAAGCGAAATAATTTGTCACTAAAAGCCTTTTATGTCTTCAAACAAAATACCCGGTATTAGTAGTCTTACGGGCGGATTATTTAATATTTGGCTGAGGGAATGATTGATTGATTACTGGAACTGAAAATTATATAAAGGTGTTGGAACGCTTGTGAGAAACGATTGTCCGAGAATCTATTAAAGAAAAAGTAAAAAACAAAAACCAAAGAGACGCGACTTTGAATCCTTTTATATAACATGATAATCGTAGCTCTGATAAGGCTTTGCAAAGAAGAGGGCGTTGAAGAGGGTAAAAGAAATGGCGCCGCTGGGATTACCTCCTGGCTTTAGGTTTCATCCCACCGACGAAGAGCTCGTGAATTACTATCTCAAAAGGAAAATAAATGGGCAAGAAATTGAACTCGACATCATTCCCGAGATTGATCTCTACAAATGTGAACCATGGGAGTTAGCAGGTCTGCTCTCTTTACCTCTTTGCATACTGTGCATATCCTGAGTATAGGAATGCTCTCGCATCAATGCTCCTTCTATTTTTTTTTATTATTTTTCTGCAACTCAATGTCTTCCAGTTAAATGCAGCTATGGCTTCATAGATAGTGTTACCACTACGCTGCAATGAACAAAATAAAGTACATTGGAAGAGTGTACAAAAATGATATTTAGGTAACCCAAATGATTGGTCAGTAGTGTAATGCCTTGCTAAGTTTTTGGGTTAGGACGATTCATAGCAAGAGGTTCTATATATGAATCCTCATCAGATCAAATTTTTTTCGACCAATGCCAATCACACAGCACTAACGGAGATTAATCTCATATCTAATGTGATATGAACACATCTTGTGGTTTACAAGAAATGAAATGATGTCTAGGCTTTGTAATTGTCCAATATATTGTCACATATTTGCTCTGATCATTCAATAATAATAATAATAATAATAAAGAATTTTTCCCATCATAACCAAGTTTGTTTTGTTTACTGGTTTTTCTTCTCCTAAGAGAATTACACGAGAGACACATGCTTACCTTTTTCCTTCCACAACTATAGTAAAAAATGTAAAGCGTTACCCTTGAATTTATAATTAATTTGCATCTTTTATCATATGACAGAAAAATCGTTTTTGCCGAGCAGAGACCCGGAGTGGTACTTTTTTGGACCTCGAGATCGAAAATACCCGAACGGGTTCAGGACAAACAGAGCTACTAGGGCAGGATATTGGAAATCTACTGGGAAGGACAGGAGAGTAACTTGTCAGAATCGAGCCATTGGAATGAAGAAGACGTTGGTTTACTACCGAGGCCGTGCTCCTCAGGGAGTTAGGACGGACTGGGTAATGCATGAATACCGCCTCGACGACAAGGAGTGCGAGGACACCTGTGAATTTCAGGTAGTTGGTGCATGATAAAGTTTAAAATATAATGTTCATGCCGATGATAGCATAACAAGAGGCACAGATCATTGGCTAAATTGCTGAACTACTAATGATAATCTCTAAGCCTCTATCTATGAAAAAAAACATTAATTGTCTGCTTTACTAAAGATTATCATCTTTATAACCATTACTGTAGCTGAGTTTGGATGGTTGGTGGCATTAGGGCGGCGTAATGAAGCAAATAATGACAAAATGGAAAGAGGGTAATTTTATCCTGTTGCTCCTAATTTTAATTTTTTTATTCAAAAAGATATTTTTTAAGTCTCTTTTTATTATTTTAATTTTACCGTAATCGATCTTATTGTCCATCCAAATTAACAGTATATCTAACTTATTGCAATTAGATGACAAAATAAGAGCGAAATTGAAGGCCCGTGATGGAGTTGTACTTTTTCCATTGTCCTTTTCCCTTTGTTGCCATTAGATAGAGCAAGGTAATTAAGGAAGGCTAAATAAGACATAATTTGAGATATATATATATATATATATATATTTATATATATTTATATAAAGATTAGACCAATGAGAAATGGACTGATGAAGTGTAGCGACGTAGGAAATGCATGACTTGCATGGGAAGTTAGAACATTAGAGACTTTTGCTTTATCAATCTTTATTTATCACTAAACAAGTCAATACAAAATGAGTGGCATATTCGTTTCTTGCTAGGGTCCCTTATTAGATCTCCCAAGTCGGGAAAAGTTTGGCTTCACTTTGTCTTTTCTAATAAGACAAAAGCATTATCCTGTCAGACGTAGCAATATTATTTTGCTTACCCTTTAAACTTTTCTGATCCAAAGTTGTAGATTCGAAGCTATGATTAGAGAAACCATTCGGGGATTGCTTAACATATCCCAAGCAAAAGCTAGCAGGGTCCACACAGTGTAATCAAGGTGTCGGTTACTGTACTTCTTACTTTATTCTAAAACACCCCTATAGGCCAATGAATTTCGCCAATCTAGCATTCCCCTTACCCCTGAGGCTCTTGTAGACTAAACGAATTTGCTTTTTTGTTTTTGTTCTTGAAATTTATTTCTTCATTTATGTTGATGTGCTTTTGTATGTCTTGTCTAATTTGCTAGATTATGTTGGATGCCAATCTGCAGTCAAAAGATGTCCAAAGAAAATTGCCTACTTTTTGTTTGTAGTGAATACTATATTATTAAGATTGATGACCAGTAATTGACTGTCTCTCGATAAGCAGGTGGAAGGATCTTATATTATTATTTTTTGGATATATATATATATATATATATATATATATATATATATATATATATATATATATATATATATATAGTGTCTTTATGCATTGTCAATGAATCAGAGATTGAAACTTTATCAATAAGTTCTTATGAGAAAATTAAAAAAAATTTTATTTGTATTTATTTTTAAGAGCTTGATTGTTTTTAGTTTGCTTATCATGCGTCAACCTCTAATATATTGATAGTATATTAAGACTATACACTGTCATTGCATTATATATAGGATAATTATTACATACACTGACAGTGGAGTTTTTTTACTCCACAAGCAGCGTTAAGATCATGACATGTGTCTTATAAAAATATTAAAATAAATAAAACAGGACATGTGTTACGATCTTAACGCTGCTTGTGGAGTAAAAAAACTTCACTGTCAGTGTATGTAATAATTATCCTTATATATATATGAATTTATATATGATGTACTGACAATTTATAGTTTCTATACACTGTTAATGCACCAGAGGTTGACACCTTATCAATAGGCCCTTATATGCAAATATAAATAATTTTTTTTTAAATTTGCTCATAAAGACTTATTGATGAGGTTTCAACCTCTGATGCATTGATAGTGTATAGAAACTATACACTGTCAATACATCATATACAAACTCTCTCTCTCTCTCTCTCTCTCTCTCTCTCTCTCTCTCTCTCTCTCTCTATATATATATATATATATATATATATATATATGAAATCCATAAATTTGAAGTAGCGCTTCTTTGTCTCTTAATAATATTGTTCTTTCTGTTGCACATGTATACTCCCAGGATTCTTATGCACTTTGTCGCGTGATAAAGAAAAATAGCACCTGCTCGGAAACAGAAGATCAAGGGCATTGCAGTAGTTTATCAGTGATGGAGTGCTCGCAAGGTGTTATCAATGATTCTGAAACCATGTCTCCTGACCTTCATTTAGCCTCATCTTCATGCATCGAAGAGGAAGACAAAGATGACTCATGGATGCAGTTTATCACTGATGACGCATGGTGCTCTTATAACAGTTCTGCTATGGCTGGGGATGAAGCCTCTAATTTGGCATTTACAAACTATAGAGATAATTAAACATTGAAAAATCTTCTAGCTACTGGTGAAGGTAAATAACGCAAGTTAATTGGCTAAATTTATCAAAATAAGACGCAAAATTATAAATATTTGTAAAATCTGATACTTCTCATTAGGAGATTACTTTCTCTCTGATTGGATGTACTGTTTTGTCACGGTCTGATTGTTGGTTTCCATGAGCCAATCTATCATATTGCTTTATGAATTTTTGTTTTTAACCGTTTCGTGGAGAGTGATTGCTTGGGGCGTCATTAGTGGCATTATAGCAAGCCCCAATGTTTGTACTATCTTCAACATCACCATTGAAAATTGGGAAAAATATGAAAAAGAAAATTATAAGAGAAGTATTTACTTTTTGGTACCATCCAAAAAAAGTATTCAGTGGAATCGAAATGAAAGTTCTGAAATTAGTAATAAGAAAATTGAGATAATTGCTAACTCCATCTTAATGAATTGTTGAGAAAAAAAGTCATGAGTTTTACACATTATTGCGAAAACTTGACATGGCCCATATTACTTTAATTGTAAAATTAATTAATAATTGCTTTTAATTATTAATTATAGACTAAGTATTAATTATCAATTATTCATTAATTATTAATTATTACTTAATTATTAATTAAGAATAAATAATTATTTATATACATCCAAATCATTTGTACACATAGATATTCGAATGCTTTAGTGTATATATTTGGATGCTCAAGTTTAATTTCGCTCTTATATAAATGTACATATGTTGATATCATGATGTACATATAGTTATAATAAAATATACATATCTTTATAGAACTTTGTACTTATAGACATTTGAATGCTCAAGATTAAATTCTCTACCGGAAGAATGTACACATGTTTATATCATGATTGTTAAGGATGAACTCAACCCAAAAGACCACATGCTTAGCTTGGCCCAATAGACCCAGTCCAGATCCTGCTCAGTCTCCTAGTCTTCTCAATCTCATGGCTTGAAGACAGATAGATTCCATTTAGACAATGAAACTCCCCCAAATGGTGACACATGGCACAATCCTATTGCACCCTATTTGCCTATCCAACGAAGAAGGATCTATTGGCTCTCATTTCTATCCAAGCTTTGTTGTATTCATTTTATGCCTTATTTTCTTTCTTATATACGTATACATTGGTCGCACCCGGACACCCAACCAATCTTGTCAAGAGTGTTGTACTTAGTGAACAGTCTTGTTCACAGTACATACTTAGCGGTAAACTCACAACTATCCTCGTGGACGTAGGCACATTGCTAAATCACGTAAATCTTGATTTTTATCTCTTTATTTACACTATTCACACACCGTAATAATTGGTCCATAAGCCGGAAAAACATTTGTGAATATCGGTTAACATAGTTTGACTTTTGAGCCTTAGATTGTTATAGATGAAACCTTGTGTGAAGATGTCTCACGCAGTTCCAATCTGTAGACTGAATCACACAAAATGGCTAAAAACTACGCGAATGGACAATTAGGGTTATTTTGGTAATTTCACCATTTTGACATGTCAAACCCCAAACAAAAGTTAAAGTCTTGACTAAATTATGTTAAACAAGTGTGATTGGCATGGAAATAAAATATTTTGGAGATTAGATTGAATATTTAAATAAATATTAAAATAGTTAGGACATAAGAGAAACTAATGAAATTGTGTAAGGGCAACATGGTAATTTAATCAAGATATTTAAATATATATATATATATATATAAGATATTTTAAAAGTGAAAAATCTCATCTTCTCCATGTGTGTGCCGACCATGAGAGGTGAGGAGGGAGAAACTCAAGTTTTTTCATGTTTTAGAAAGAGAAAGCTTGTAAAACCCTTGTGTAACCACTTCAAACCGAAAAGTGACTTAAAAGAAAGTTGTTCAGCTTGACGAGCTCTACAACATACTGTGGTATGGTGCATTGGAGTGTCCATTTAGAGGGTGAAAAGCAAGCTCAAAGTTTCGACCAAGAGAAGGTAAGAGAGAGAAAATTCGATTTTGATCCAATTGGATATGTGATAGTTCTGAGTCTGTAGAGCATGAATATGAAATCTGATCTGAAAAATTGTGTTTGAAATGATCTTTGTAGCTCTAAAATAAGTTGGGCATCTAGGCTTGCTATGAGATTCATACTTTCTGCCATCCGCACATATTATTAGTGAAGTTAAAAAGATTAGATGTCTCATAAATATTTAAATGTTATTTGCTTTGTAGGTATAAAGAAGAACTAGATGGTGGAACCCACTACACTTCTAGTGTCTCGATAGAGGTGAAACTTAGTGGATCCAATATTTAAAGCCAAATATAAAGATGGTAAGAATCTGCACCTCAAACTCATCTGTTTGTGCATGTTTCGAAAAGCGTGCAACAATTAAAAAAATGACTGTTAAGTCCATAGGCTTGGAAACTTTTTGTGAATAACGGTCAAATTGAATTGACTTTTGACCAATTACAGTCCTATATGAATCACTATGTGAGGAAGTCTCACACTATTTAAACTGATAGATTGAATCACACAAAACTGTCAAAAATTTCACGATTGCACGGTTAGGGCTATTTTGGTAATTTCACCCTTTCTACTAGTCGAACCCTGACAAAGATCTATCCAATGATTAGGAAATGTTAAATAAATATGTTTTATGATTGAATAAAATATTTGGATGTTAAACTGAGTGTTCAAATAGAAATTAGAAAGAAAGAGACATGTTTAGAATTTTTAAAATTGTATAAGGGCATTTTTATCATTTTGCACCAAGATAATTATTTTTAAAGAGTTTTCTTGTCTTCTTCCCCATTTAAGTTGGCCATCATCTTTCCACCATTGTTTCTCACACTTAAAGCTTGAGTTAAAGAGAGAAAACCCTTAAAACCCTAGTAAAAACATTTCGAAATCGAAAATTGTCATCACCAAACTTGTTCAGCTCTTAGATCTCTACAACATACTACCAAAATCAAGCCTTAAAGTGGCCATTTGCAAGATGTTAGGGTCCCTACAATTTTCAGCTAAGGTAAGACGTGAGAGAAAGCTTGTGTTTTTCATGATTTAATGGTATTTTAACATGTGTTTAAGATGTTTAAGCATGTATTTAGGCTTGAATAGCATTAAAACTGTCACGACCCGAAGGCTACGACGGTGTCTCTTACTTGTACGGATGCGTAGAAATTAGGGCTAATTTTTCGATTTCCTATATTTGCTTTGTCTAAGTGCAATGTAGTGAATTTTTGTTTCGGGACGTTAACTCCCTTGCCTATTTTTATGACTATACCCAGGTTATTTTCCTGCATAAAAATTACAAGTAATAATCCAGCTCATGCTTCCCAGAATGACAGTTAATCATATTCTAGCATTCCTATGACCAAGTTCATTTCCATATCATAGCATTTCATCTTATGATTCACATTTTTCCTACTTAGTCACTTGTTCATGCTATTCAATCCACAATCCATACTCATAAAAAATCAATATTCCATACTTCATCATTACTAGTCTAGATGTTATTCTCTATATCAGATTACATCCCATCTAAGTACTGAATCAAAATAGCCTGAATTAGTAATAAACACAAAAGGAAAGTGTGTATACCCCAAATGTTCACAAAAATTTCTTTGGAGAGTTGGGACTATATTTCAGGCTCGGGACTATTTGGGAGGCTCCGAAATACTCCCCCAACTCCGTGCTCAATCTGAAAAATTTAAATAGCGTTTAATGAGCAAGGCTCAGTAAGTCATTTATATAAGTGCAGAGTTAGAATTATACTGTTCTATATGCCATGCATGATGTCATGTGAGGAAAATTTACTATCAGTCATTCTCTTATTCATCATACGATCATATACCTGTCATATTCTCATATTTAGTTCATCTATGCTTCAACATGTCATGAAATGTCTAAGTTATGAAACCATGATATAACTTTTGACATGTAATTATGAACGAAGTAGTTACAGTCATAAAACATGTAATATATATTCTTTTAAACAAGTTCAAGACATGTATAATATCAATACATTTCATGTATTCTTTTAAGATGTGCTTGAAAAATGCAAGCTTTTTCATTTCATGTCAAGTATGCTTTTTGAAACATATTTCATATCACAAATACTTTTTGAAATACATTTCATATCACATATGCTTTTTGAAGCACATTTCATATCACATATACTTTTTGAAATACATTTCATATCGCATATATTTCCTTGAAGCACGTTTCATATCATATATACTTTGAAAATATATTTCATATCTCATATAGCATCAAAATGCGTTTCATATATTGTAAATCAATATCGAGTTTAGAGTTCATTTTCATTTTAAAGGCATACTCTAAACTTCATTTCATATCATTTGAGACTAGGCTAGATCCCTATCTCTCTATCAATAAAGACTTAGTTCACTGTAGCTAGCAGTGAAGAATCATATCATCGTCCCCTGGAAACCACTAGGGCGCTATCTATGGCCATAGACATCATATCTCTCAGTCCCACTGATCAGGCAAGACTGAGACCTGTCCACGACTATTGTCGGACAAGCTTTTATGCCTAATGAGTAATCTCCAATTAGGCGGCTTCCACTATGCTTTATTGAATTTAATTCTCTTAGGGTGCCTAAAGTCTCATAAAGCAAATTCAATCTTTCGTATAAAAATAGTTTAATGTACGTAATGCTTTTCTAAAGATTATTTACATGTATATACGTACATATGTAAAAACTATCATTTCATTCTTTTCAAAGCCATTCAAGCATCCAAAATATTCTTGTAAACATGATAAGAATAAGTCATTTCAATTTTTCATGTATAGTAATAAGTCATACTTGATGGCAATAAAATTCAAGGAAGTGAAATAAGACCATAAAATGACATGCTCATGAATTGCATGAATGTTTATCATTTCATCTCATAATATTTATGAACCTATACCATATCGATTCACTTCCGATCAATGTCTCTCACCTTGGTACTTTATCAAGTCGAGTATCATACCTACATTTCATTTCGTTATATTCAATATCTAGGTATTCAATTCATTCTATAGCAAGATTCAATCCTATACAGGATAATCCTACTTCTACCTTATATAAACGTCTTACCTAGTGCGAGCTTAGCTTGATCTTGTCCCGTGGTTAGCTAGACCGTGTCCGTCGTCCTCTTGGCTACTACACATTCACAATAAAATTTCGACTTAATAAAGTCTAGCTCAGGCTTTCTATACGCTTATGTAATTTAAATTCCAACATAATATCTATATATATACATATATAAATATATATGTATACATATACACTTAACACAATATAATTTAAGTTTCTTAAATCACATTCTCTCATTTTTCCCACATCTTTATATATATGTACTATACATACATATATATATATATATATATATATATATATCTCTAGTCCCATGTTTTTCAAGTAAGAATATATATATCTATTCCTTTCTTTAAAATTCCTTTCTTTTCTTCTATTTTCTTTTTTTCCTTTCCTTGTTTCCCATTTGTCTCCAAGAAAATAATAATATATATGCACACTTACACATATACAATATATATTTAACATTAAATATAATATAGTTTCTATTCTTCTCATCTCCATATAAATATATAGAAATATATATTTTTCTTTCCTTTAACTTTTCTTTATTGTCTTTCATTTCTTTTCTTTTATTTTTCTTTTATTTCTTTCCTTTTCTCGTTTCTCCTTACCTCATTTCTTGCCTTCAAAATGGCCACCGGACAGCCACTAGTACGCCGGTTGTAGCCACCACCATGCCTCCTCCGTTCAGCCTCTCTTGGCGTTCCAAATTTTGCACCCAAGCTAGCCACGAAATCCTTGTTTTCCAGCCTTACAATGCCCACGTTTTCAGCCCTTTTATCAGTCTCTTCCTCAAGGCTGGAAACACCAAAGTCAACCACCACAAAACCCTCCTCTGTTCAGCCTATCAAAACCCTAACCTAGCTGCCAAAATTCGTAGCTCATTCCCTCTTTATTTTCTGCCCGTGGCAACCACTCAGAACAGCCTTTCGTCTGTCCAAGTAACTCACCCGAAGACGCCTGAACAGCTCCTATCACCTCGCCTGAACAGCACCAGACGAAGCCCCTATTTTCAAGCATCTAATTCCAGCAGTTAACACCCACGTAAATGCCTCATTCTAGTGCCTTGTACTGCCTCTATTCTCAGCCTTTATTTTGCAGTAAAATGTCACACCTGATGCCGTCTATTCACGTCAGATCTGGCACTCCATACGGCTCTTGTTGCTCGATGCAGCTTCAGACTTCAACCATCTTCAAATCGTGTGATGGTCGGATGGCAGAGAAGGAAAGAACAAATAGCTAAAAGAAAATGAATTGAAGAAAACGTGTAGAGGAAGAGTGTAACAGGGAGAAAGGCTGAGTTGTTTTATCACTTTTCTTTCTTTATTTATTTTATTGTTTCCAATGTGCATAAGCCTTCTGTTGGATGTGAGTGCTCTGCCAAAATTCAGACTTTGGGTGGGAAAAATCCCACCCAATCCCGTAGACTCTCTTCTTTTTTTTTTTTTTAACATATAATATAATACAAGGTACTATAATATAATATATATATATTTTTAATATATGACTATTATATCCCAAAACTCTTAGTGTGTGTATATATATATATATAGCTTTTATTAAAGATTACAAAAATATATATTTCTTCCAGTTATATAATTGTAGTCTATATAATGTACACTTGTATATTTTCTTTTATACATTTATGTATTTAATTTATATGCTTATGCATTTACGTTTATTTGCATGTACATATATCTATACTTATGTGTATAGGCACAACTCTTTTCGTATTTATTTAACGTACATTATATATACACATACGATATTCATGTATGTGTCAAGTTATTCCCGAAGATACTGATTCTTGTAATTATAGTCGAAGTCTTACATTTGCAAATTCTCAAAATTTCATTTTATTCACTTAAATTAACTACTAAGTACATTCTTAGTTTAGAGGAGTTTACGGATTCTCACATCCTCCCCACCTTGAAAGGATTTGGTCCTCCAAATTAATACAAGTTATCCTAGAATAAGTGTGGGTACTTCTCTTTCATTAAACTCTCTAACTCCCATGTAGCTTCTTCTGAGGAGTGGTGTTGCCAAAGCACCTTTACCAAGGGAATTGTCTTGGACCGCAGCACTTTATCCTTTCGATCCAAAATCCAAAGCAGTCTCTCAACATAACTTAAGTCCTCTCTGATCTCCAAAGGTTCATAATCAATCACATGGGAGGGATCCGGATGATATTTCCTGAGCATAGATACGTGGAAGACATTGTGCACACTCGACAGCTCTGGTGGTAGCGCTAATCAATATGCCACATCACCCACTCTATCTAGTATCTCAAACAGACCAATGTACTGAGGACTCAACTTCCCTCTTTTACCAAACCTCATTATGCCTTTAGATGGAGAGATCTTCAAAACACCTTATCTCCCACTTGAAACTCCAAGTGTCTCCTACGATTATCGGCATAACTCTTTTGTCTGCTCTGAGCTGTCTTCAATCGATCACATATGAATCTAACACTTTTTGAAGCCTTTTCTACAAGCTCGGGAGCAAATATCTTCCTTTCACCCACTTCTTCCCAGCCTATCGGGGATCTACACCTACGCTCATACAACGCCTCATAAGGTGCCATCCCAATGCTGGAGTGGAAACTATTGTTATATGCAAATTCAGCCATTGCCAAATGATCATCCCATAAGCCTTGAAAATCCATAGCACACGCTCTCAACATATCCTCAAGGGTTTGAATTGTTCTCTCAGATTGTCCATCAGTTTGAGGATGGAAAGCAGTGCTGAAACTCAATTTAGTTCCCAAAGCGTCCTGGAAATGCTCCCAGAAACGAGAAGTAAACCGAGTCTCTATCTGACACTATGCTCACAGGGACTCCATGTAATCTCACGATCTCTCTATCATACAATTCTGCAAGGGCACTGAGTGAATCTGTGACTTTCATAGCCAAGAAGTGTGCCGACTTAGTCAATCGATCGACAATCACCCAAATGGCATCATGGTTTCTTCAGGTCCTAGGAAGTCCCATGATGAAATCCATGGTCACGTGCTCCCACTTCCATGTTGGCACAGACAAAGGAGTAAGTAACCCCGCCAGCTTCTGATGCTCCACTTTAACTTGTTGGCACACTAGGCACTTAGACACAAAAGTTGCTATGTCTTTCTTCATACCTGACCACCAGTACACTTTGCGCAAGTTCTGATACATCTTCGTGTTACCCAGGTGCATCGTGTACTTAGAACTATGTGCCTCTTCCATGATCTGTCTCTTTAGAGCTTCATTGTTTGGAACACATATTCTCCCATTGAACCTCAATAAACCATCGCTGCTAATCTCATACTCTGATTTCTAACCCTTTCGTATCAAATCGATAACCTCAATCAATTTCGGGTCCTCATTCTGAGCCTGCCTAATTTGTTCCACGATACTAGGCTCTATCCTCAAACTAGCCATAAAACATTCACCCGCAGGCTCTAGATTCAAATTCATTTCTGAAAATTGCTCTATCAACTCCCACTCTCTAACCATCATGTAGCTGACCATGCCCATACTCTTTCTACTCAATGCATCAGCCACCTTATTAGCCTTGCCTGGATGGTAAAGAATCTCATAATCATAGTCCTTAAGTAGCTCCATCCACCTTCTCTGTCTCATGTTCAATTCTTTTTGTGAGAAGAGATACTTCAGACTCTTGTGATCAGTGAAAATCTGAAACTTTTCTCCATACAAATAATGACGCCATATCTTTAGTGCAAACACCACTGCCACTAGCTCTAGGTCATGGGTGGGGTAATTCCTCTCATGGTCATTTAGCTGTCTAGAACCATAAGCCACCACTTTTCCATTTTGCATCAATACGCACCCTAGACCTTGGTGTGAAGCGTCACTATATACAGCAAATCCCTCGAAACCACTAGGAATGGTGAGGACTGGTGCTGTAGTCAGTTGGTGCTTTCAACTCTAAGAAACTGTGCTCACACGCATCATTCCATTCAAACTTGATAACAAAATTCTCAATTTCCAGAAGCTTGTGGAATTATTCAAGGATGCTGCTTATATTCTTCAAATAAATATACATATTCACATCTCGTGGTTTCATGCCATTATAATTTATCTGTACGTGATTGAAATATTTCATTCATTAAATCCACAAACATCACCAGATATTTCATAAATCTCTTAAGTACCACAAAGGACTCGTAAGAGTTATACCGAGTTTTGAACATCACCTTATGAACACTTATCTGTAAGCTTTTATCCGATAACATCTTGTTCAAAGATTGTTATTGAAACTCTACATACACCATTGAGCGGATCAAGTAAAACATCAACCTTGAACAATAACTTATTCATCATCAATAATAATGCTATTGAGTACTCGGAATTTGGTACATAATCATAAGCTATGCTTATTCTTTCGAACCATATCATCTACGTTTCCACCCGTTACACTAATACAGATGGGTTCTTTATTCATTGATCTCTGGAGTAATTTCTTAAGCTCTTCAGACTCTTTTATATTCCCTGATAAGAGCTTATAAATAGGTTTCATGTTGTGAATCGAGTTAATAATCTCTCAAATCCACATTACTCCGAAAATTATTTAGAAATTCATCCAGTAACTTCTAAATCACCTCATATCATCTTGGATATTTCGTTATTTACATTCTACAATTCTACTATGTATCCTCAAAACACATAAGTATAACTTTCAAATCATTTAACATATATTTCACATCGATTCACTTATTTTGTCACACTTAGCAAATGTATTACTTTTTATAATATCCAATAATCCCTAACCAAATACCTCTTCTTTTCACATTTAATTCAAGCCCTAAGAATCCATAACAGGGTCGACTATCTCGCAACCTCCCATAGTATACACTCCGGTCGCATTACTCATCAGAGTATAGGTGGGGCTAGTAGGAACCATTATACCTGTAATATATTCTTTACACCATCCTTTACTTTACTACTATCAATCGATTCCAAATCAATTTAGTCATCTATGATTCGGGAGAATTATTTCAATATAGGGGTATATTCATCATTTCTCAGTTTAGTTCTCTCTCTTCAAGATACCTTTTAAACAGGTGATCTTAAAATCTATTGACTGATGATATCCCCTTTCATTTCAATATCATCATCTCAGGGTCTTAGTTCGATTCGGATAGAGAAGTCCTGGTGGGGCCCTCACCGAGTTCCTCTCAGTGCCTTACCGAACAGACCTAACATTATGATTATAAGATCACCTATTTCAGATAAAATTATCGGATTACAATCCCTTTTAAATTTCAAGGTTCAATACTCAATAACTTTACCAAATTTGATGTATGTCGTAAGTTCATATCTTGTGACCATTCATCCTCTTATACTCTAGAAACTATCAAACTAGATCAAAATAGATAGCAAGACATTATGGTCTTGCGTGTCTTATTTCACGCAATCTTAACTTCCACATCAATTTGTTATCTTGGACGACATACCTTACAATCTCTAACATTTACAAAAGATTCATAGTATATAGCATGTCATATTCAGTCTTAATTCTACCAATGACAGGTTTGAAGAGTTTCCCCCTTCTTTTTTTTGTACATCACAATACCTTACAGGCTATTGTGTTACTTATCGAGGTTTCAAATCATCCACCACTTAGTAGTCATCTTTACTTTGTTATCATTTAATTTTTATATAAAAACACATGCATTTAGAACAGTATTCTGCACTTACAGAGCACTTAACAATCAGGCAATTACAGTACTATGGGATGTAAATCATTCTAACTCATCTACACTGACATGCACTAGACAATCTCGGCTCTGATACCACTAAATCTGTCACGACCCGAAGGCTACGACGGTGTCTCTTACTTGTACGGATGCGTAGAAATTAGGGCTAATTTTTCGATTTCCTATATTTGCTTTGTCTAAGTGCAATGTAGTGAATTTTTGTTTCGGGACGTTAACTCCCTTGCCTATTTTTATGACTATACCCAGGTTATTTTCCTGCATAAAAATTACAAGTAATAATCCAGCTCATGCTTCCCAGAATGACAGTTAATCATATTCTAGCATTCCTATGACCAAGTTCATTTCCATATCATAGCATTTCATCTTATGATTCACATTTTTCCTACTTAGTCACTTGTTCATGCTATTCAATCCACAATCCATACTCATAAAAAATCAATATTCCATACTTCATCATTACTAGTCTAGATGTTATTCTCTATATCAGATTACATCCCATCTAAGTACTGAATCAAAATAGCCTGAATTAGTAATAAACACAAAAGGAAAGTGTGTATACCCCAAATGTTCACAAAAATTTCTTTGGAGAGTTGGGACTATATTTCAGGCTCGGGACTATTTGGGAGGCTCCGAAATACTCCCCCAACTCCGTGCTCAATCTGAAAAATTTAAATAGCGTTTAATGAGCAAGGCTCAGTAAGTCATTTATATAAGTGCAGAGTTAGAATTATACTGTTCTATATGCCATGCATGATGTCATGTGAGGAAAATTTACTATCAGTCATTCTCTTATTCATCATACGATCATATACCTGTCATATTCTCATATTTAGTTCATCTATGCTTCAACATGTCATGAAATGTCTAAGTTATGAAACCATGATATAACTTTTGACATGTAATTATGAACGAAGTAGTTACAGTCATAAAACATGTAATATATATTCTTTTAAACAAGTTCAAGACATGTATAATATCAATACATTTCATGTATTCTTTTAAGATGTGCTTGAAAAATGCAAGCTTTTTCATTTCATGTCAAGTATGCTTTTTGAAACATATTTCATATCACAAATACTTTTTGAAATACATTTCATATCACATATGCTTTTTGAAGCACATTTCATATCACATATACTTTTTGAAATACATTTCATATCGCATATATTTCCTTGAAGCACGTTTCATATCATATATACTTTGAAAATATATTTCATATCTCATATAGCATCAAAATGCGTTTCATATATTGTAAATCAATATCGAGTTTAGAGTTCATTTTCATTTTAAAGGCATACTCTAAACTTCATTTCATATCATTTGAGACTAGGCTAGATCCCTATCTCTCTATCAATAAAGACTTAGTTCACTGTAGCTAGCAGTGAAGAATCATATCATCGTCCCCTGGAAACCACTAGGGCGCTATCTATGGCCATAGACATCATATCTCTCAGTCCCACTGATCAGGCAAGACTGAGACCTGTCCACGACTATTGTCGGACAAGCTTTTATGCCTAATGAGTAATCTCCAATTAGGCGGCTTCCACTATGCTTTATTGAATTTAATTCTCTTAGGGTGCCTAAAGTCTCATAAAGCAAATTCAATCTTTCGTATAAAAATAGTTTAATGTACGTAATGCTTTTCTAAAGATTATTTACATGTATATACGTACATATGTAAAAACTATCATTTCATTCTTTTCAAAGCCATTCAAGCATCCAAAATATTCTTGTAAACATGATAAGAATAAGTCATTTCAATTTATCATGTATAGTAATAAGTCATACTTGATGGCAATAAAATTCAAGGAAGTGAAATAAGACCATAAAATGACATGCTCATGAATTGCATGAATGTTTATCATTTCATCTCATAATATTTATGAACCTATACCATATCGATTCACTTCCGATCAATGTCTCTCACCTTGGTACTTTATCAAGTCGAGTATCATACCTACATTTCATTTCGTTATATTCAATATCTAGGTATTCAATTCATTCTATAGCAAGATTCAATCCTATACAGGATAATCCTACTTCTACCTTATATAAACGTCTTACCTAGTGCGAGCTTAGCTTGATCTTGTCCCGTGGTTAGCTAGACCGTGTCCGTCGTCCTCTTGGCTACTACACATTCACAATAAAATTTCGACTTAATAAAGTCTAGCTCAGGCTTTCTATACGCTTATGTAATTTAAATTCCAACATAATATCTATATATATACATATATAAATATATATGTATACATATACACTTAACACAATATAATTCAAGTTTCTTAAATCACATTCTCTCATTTTTCCCACATCTTTATATATATGTACTATACATACATATATATATATATATATATATCTCTAGTCCCATGTTTTTCAAGTAAGAATATATATATCTATTCCTTTCTTTAAAATTCCTTTCTTTTCTTCTATTTTCTTTTTTTCCTTTCCTTGTTTCCCATTTGTCTCCAAGAAAATAATAATATATATGCACACTTACACATATACAATATATATTTAACATTAAATATAATATAGTTTCTATTCTTCTCATCTCCATATAAATATATAGAAATATATATTTTTCTTTCCTTTAACTTTTCTTTATTGTCTTTCATTTCTTTTCTTTTATTTTTCTTTTATTTCTTTCCTTTTCTCGTTTCTCCTTACCTCATTTCTTGCCTTCAAAATGGCCACCGGACAGCCACTAGTACGCCGGCTGTAGCCACCACCATGCCTCCTCCGTTCAGCCTCTCTTGGCGTTCCAAATTTTGCACCCAAGCTAGCCACGAAATCCTTGTTTTCCAGCCTTACAATGCCCACGTTTTCAGCCCTTTTATCAGTCTCTTCCTCAAGGCTGGAAACACCAAAGTCAACCACCACAAAACCCTCCTCTGTTCAGCCTATCAAAACCCTAACCTAGCTGCCAAAATTCGTAGCTCATTCCCTCTTTATTTTCTGCCCGTGGCAACCACTCAGAACAGCCTTTCGTCTGTCCAAGTAACTCACCCGAAGACGCCTGAACAGCTCCTATCACCTCGCCTGAACAGCACCAGACGAAGCCCCTATTTTCAAGCATCTAATTCCAGCAGTTAACACCCACGTAAATGCCTCATTCTAGTGCCTTGTACTGCCTCTATTCTCAGCCTTTATTTTGCAGTAAAATGTCACACCTGATGCCGTCTATTCACGTCAGATCTGGCACTCCATACGGCTCTTGTTGCTCGATGCAGCTTCAGACTTCAACCATCTTCAAATCGTGTGATGGTCGGATGGCAGAGAAGGAAAGAACAAATAGCTAAAAGAAAATGAATTGAAGAAAACGTGTAGAGGAAGAGTGTAACAGGGAGAAAGGCTGAGTTGTTTTATCACTTTTCTTTCTTTATTTATTTTATTGTTTCCAATGTGCATAAGCCTTCTGTTGGATGTGAGTGCTCTGCCAAAATTCAGACTTTGGGTGGGAAAAATCCCACCCAATCCCGTAGACTCTCTTCTTTTTTTTTTTTTAACATATAATATAATACAAGGTACTATAATATAATATATATATATTTTTAATATATGACTATTATATCCCAAAACTCTTAGTGTGTGTATATATATATATATATAGCTTTTATTAAAGATTACAAAAATATATATTTCTTCCAGTTATATAATTGTAGTCTATATAATGTACACTTGTATATTTTCTTTTATACATTTATGTATTTAATTTATATGCTTATGCATTTACGTTTATTTGCATGTACATATATCTATACTTATGTGTATAGGCACAACTCTTTTCGTATTTATTTAACGTACATTATATATACACATACGATATTCATGTATGTGTCAAGTTATTCCCGAAGATACTGATTCTTGTAATTATAGTCGAAGTCTTACATTTGCAAATTCTCAAAATTTCATTTTATTCACTTAAATTAACTACTAAGTACATTCTTAGTTTAGAGGAGTTTACGGATTCTCACAAAAACCATGAGAAGCACTCCCTTAGCGTTTCGGCCAACACTCTCCATGCATGAAGATGATGTTGTTTCATGCAAAAATGATGTAGAATGAATGTAGAGTATGAGTAGAACATAATTGTAGCCTTAAATTGTTGAGATGAGGTGTGTGGACAAGCTTAGGCAATTTGGCCAAGTGAAGGGGATAAGGAAACCATGTCCAATTTAAGGAAGAATGGGTCTTAGAATAATGTATAAATTAATACAAGATTGTTGGTGAAGTCTAAATCGAAAAGGGAGGTGTTTTGACGATAGTTGCAGTGTAGGCACCGGTATGAATTAGACCAGATTTACAGCTACAATAGGCAATGTAGTAGATCTCATGGAGTTAAATACTTTTTATAATTGAAGTGTGGTGAATTGACTGTGTTTGTGCGATAATTTTGCAACTCGGAAGTCAGAAAGCAATACTGGTGCTAGCGGGTGACACTGTGAAAATCTGAGTGGTAAGGGATATATGTAAGAGGTGTAGGGATACTGTATTGCATTGGAAATAATGAAAATGGATTTTTATGAGATTGAAATTGATGGTTTGATTGAAAATATGAAACTAGAATTGTAGTTATAAACTGTGTTTTTGTGCAGGAAGGGTCAGGTAAGTAGTACCATTATGCTACTAAAATTTCCTAAACGAACCAAAATCTTTAAAATCATCAGTTGGCATTGTTTTTGCAAGTAGAAATGAAATGAAAGTGTGATTTAGGGCTAAGGTTTCCTAAAGGTCATAAGTGCATAAAAAAATTGTAACTCAGTTTCCAAACAAATTTTTAATAATTTTTATGCTTTCCTAGTTACATTTATGTTATCATGTTACTGTTATATGTAAATAAAATATTTCGAACATTGGTTATTGAACTAAGAATATTTGGTGAATTTTTATAGTTTAACTCTAACAATTTCTGATTTTAATGCTTTATGAACTATCGAAAGATATGATTTACTGAATTGATCTTTGTATTCCGATTTGGTTTATAAATTGTTTTGAGACTATTAGCACCATAGCCACTTGCGGGTACATGCTTTTCTATGTGTGTACACTGTAGATTTTTTTTACTATGGCCATATGTCGCTATTACTCTCTGTTGGGATATTTATATTGCATTAGTCTATCGGGTGATACCTAGTCTCCACTGTACTGTTTTCCTAGAGTGTAAATCCCTGGCTAATCCAGGCACTCTTGGACTTTATTATTTTATGTTTTTAGCGTATTTGTTGAATATGTTTTCTAATCTTCGTACTATCTACTATAAATGATTATTATACTATTTACAAAGTGTTTTGAACTAGTTATTAAAATGATTTGTGAACTGTTTAATGAAAGCTATTTCTGAGTGTTTACTAAACTCTGTAATCGAATAACTTTTAAATGAACCTCCTATAGTTGGAATTAGATGCTGAGACAAGTGAGGTGCTTTAAAGCATCCTTCTTTACTCAACTTGGTTATCTAATCGATTATAGTATCCTTTCCGATAGTGTACCCAAAAATCATGTGATTTTTGGTTTCTGTGTAAAAAAGCATGTTTTTAAGATACTTGCATATAGATATGCATTGTATCAGCTCTTTTATATATATTTCTTACTAAGCGTAAGCTCACCCCTTATTTTCCTTCCAGATTATTTGCAGTAGATCTCTGGTTTCTACTCGGGAGGATTTTTGATTTTGGTATCCCTCAGGTAGTTTCTTAATTTACGTTGAGGTATACGAGTTTATTTTTTTTATATTTGGACTGTATATGTACAATACTATTTCGTATGTATTTCGTACTTGGGATGTAGACTGAATGTATGACTTTGAATATATATTTGAGATTGTATATATTTATATACATTTTAAATATAATAATGTGGTTCATGGGTAAAGTACAGATAAGTAAGGACAGTTAGCTACTATAAAGTGTATGGACATTGCAGACAGCCCAACCAAACCTAACTAAGATGTAAGAAATTAGTTCTGATGTACAGTATTCGATACATGACCTTGCTCATTGAAGATTGATGTTAAAGAGACTGCTATCGCGTAATCGTGACTGTTTAATAAGGCATATGTGTAAAAGAACGTATGAATATCATATTTGCATTGAATTATGGCTGAATTGTGGTATATTGAACTGTGATTGATTGTATAGGGGGTTTGAAAATGAGTTTTAAACTTCTACATAGCATTATGTCTAGGAGAAGGCGACTACCCAATTGGAGTAGTTGACTACCCAGACACAGGATTTTGGTATTTTTAATGTTATCGACTTAAACCAGCCAACTGCTTTAAAGACTAGTCGACTGCCCCTTACCTAAAAACTTATTGTCTGAAAACCAACCGTCTGCCATGACGACTAGTCGATTGCATTTTACCCAGAAGTTTTCTTTTTGAAAACCAGTCGACTGCCCAAGTAACCAGTTGATTGATCATTGTAAGGTCAGTTCTAAATATTGGAATTTTAATTTGAAAAATTAAAGAAATGTATGGCAGCTGACTGCCCCGAAAGAGCAGTCCACTGCCCTAAGTTAGAATTGTTTAGTTTGAGGAAGTGTTAGGTAAGGTAATGATTTAAATAAGTTAACGTATTCTAAAAAGTTGTAATGTCTATTGATCGTTTTGGAATAGTTGGATTTTGATAGTGAACAATGATTTTAGAATGGGGCTTTGGATTGAAATGATTGGTATTAATTTAAAGGTATATGTTTTGAATGTGATGAATGGTGTTACATAATTGAAACGTTATGAAACATACTGAAAGATTTTAAAGTATAGTGTTTGCAAATGAAGTTTATTGAAATTATTGAATTGATTTTAGAGTTTGAAGGATTGAAATGGTTAACTGTTATCAAACGAAAGGAAACGTTTTAGCATTGTTTAATAAATGCAAAGGGTTAATGATTTGATGTTATTGATTGTACTGAAAGTATTAGAATTGAAACTATAGAAGCGAAAATGAAAGAGGTATTGTATAGACATGAGTTTAATCATGCATAATTGCATTGTTCACATGCATAATCATTGTTTTGATGTTTTTCAATCGTTATTGTGAGATCTCGTATATTTAATTTCTGTTTAATTATATATATAATTAAGCATATTGAATATTTTATAATTATTAAAAGTGTTAATTATATTTTAGGTATAAAGGGCAAAATAGAAGGTGGACCTCACTGATCCTCTAAGGTTTCGATAGAGGTGGAACTTGATGGATACGATATTCAGGACCAAAAACTATGTTTATAAAAATCCTAACCTTAAACTCAAATTATTTATTAGAGGTGGCAAACGGGCGGGTTCGGACGGGTTTCGGTCCGGGTTTTTTCGGTTACGGGCTTTTTCGGTTACGGGTTTTTTCGGTTGCGGGTTTTCTCGGTTGCGAATTTTTTCGGTCTCGGGTTTTCTCGGTTGCGGGTTTTTTCGGTCTCGGATTTTTTCGGTTGCGGGTTTTCTCGGTTTCGGGTTTTTTCGGTTGCGGGTTTTTTCGGTTTAGGTCCGGTTTCGGGTTCGGTCCGGTTTTAATCGGGCGGGCTTAGCGGGCTTAGTCAAATTATTTTAAAATTTTATAAATTATAAATATTTTATAATTTTGAATATAATAATTAATTTAATTTTATATAGTTAAATAAAAATATAATAGAAATGCTAAATTAAAGTTAAAATTTAATAAATGGGAATTGTATAATATATATTAAGAAATTTGGTTGGGATGATTTTGAAAACATTGGGAGTGGACCAATGAAGAATATAGTTATCTACAATAATAAAAGAGAACATATCATCTATAATTATTACATTATAATTAATTAATAAAAATTTAAAGTCACGTGAGATCTATCAAAATAATACATAAAGTTCGCACTTGTAAATGATGGACCAATACATAATTTTTAATTATAATTGATTAATTATCGTAAAAAGAATAACAAGTAAAATACTTGAAGATGTAAAAGATATTGAAAAAGTTTTAAATCTTGCATTGCATTTGCAAGAAATGAAAGCATTTATGCTATTGTAAACTTTTGCCTTAGAAGCATCTGGATTTCTGTCCTGATTAATTTTTTTGTCCACAAACTCCGACTACTAAAAATCATCTTTGAATTGCCAACAATCTCTTGGCCTAGTGGTTAAAGATGAGTTGTGGCATATTGTAAGTCTTGGGTTTGAATCCAACACCCCCATCCTCAGTTATTTAATATTTCCCTTGTAATAAAAAAATCATCTTTGAATTTTGATTATAATTAAAACGATTATAATAGACATTACATAATATTAGACTTAATAATTCGTATATATATATATATATATATATATATTGTATTTGTATTGCATCAAATATATTTGTATTGCATCAAATATATTTGTATCATATAAAATATAAAAATTATTGTATTAAAATTTATATTGATATACCAAACACAATTTCTTTTTAATTATCATATCTACATTGCATGACAGTATATTGAGATAAATATATTTCAAAGTTTGCTTTTGAAGTTTTTTCATGTGATTCTCAAAGGAGGGAAAAGGCATATTCCCAAAGAATTTGAAATTTTTTGGTAATGTGGCAAAAGCTTGTTTGGAGGAAATTGAAAAATGAAAATCAAACAGATCTCCTTTCACACGAAACTCTCATAAATAAAATATTGTTGTTTTGATTAAATTTATATAAATATAAATTTTTACATTTTAATGTTTTTATTACTTGATAATTATTATTTATTTTTTAATTTCCTGTGATATTTACATTTGTTATAAAATATATAATTATATATTAATAATTATATAAAAATTTATTTTTTAAATGAGCCAAATATATATAGTAAAACTAAAAGAAAGTGAAAATCCAAAAGTATTAGCTATACAAATAAATAACTAACAAATTATAAATAAATCACACTAAACTATTAAACATTTATATAAATAGCTTTATACTCTTAACAATAACTTATTGAGTCATTGTGTTTTTTTTTTGGGTCAATATTGGGTTATTGGAATTTAGATACTCTTAGTTCAATAAATTTAACATATATGACATTTTATTATAATGTAAATATTAATATATATATAGTATATTATGTTTATTATTTTATTTGTAACTCATTATAATAAATTAAAAAAAACACTTTTTTGACTAAAAAGTAGTTGAGAAGGTCAATATCTATTTAATCATACTATATTATGATTATTAATTGATCAAGTTAAACTAAATTACATGAAAACATCCTAAGAGATTAAATGTTTGAAATTAAAAACAAAAGTATATTCTAAAAGCATGATAAGAAATTGGAATGAAAAATGTCTAAAATTAAAACTATAATATGCTATGAGAGATTGTTTAATTTATTCTATATTACATGGTAAGAGATTATTATAATGTAACATACAAATCATTATAATAAGATAAATATATTAATAATCTATTTTATATAATTAAGAGCTTGTATAGTTGATTATATATCACATGATAAAATATTATTTTTAAAGTTATAATAACATACAAATCATTATGATAAGATGTTATTTATTAACTATATTATGTATTTTATTTGCCATCAAAAAAACTATTCCAAATTGAGTACTAATTTTTTTCATATTCATATTAACATAATAATATTATATTAACATAATAATATTAGATATACACCAATTGATTGAATATCTAATTAAAATGTTAAATAATAGATATTACTAAATTAATTAATATAATGCTAGTTATTTAAATATAATTAATAATAATAATAACAAAGTATAAAAAATAAATTTTATTAAAATTACCACTTACATAGTAATACAACTCTAATCTATTATTAAATTACACTTTAATTTACTATTAGAATTATTATTTTTATCCACACTTTAATTTTACATTTAATAGATAATAAAGAAATTATTTTTAATAAATACTTAATTTTATCAAAATAATACTTACACATTAGGAGATTACATAATTTATTCTTAAAAGATTATTATAATATAATATACAAATCATTATTACAAGATACCAAATTAGTTTATTCATGTATAAGATTATTATAATATAATAAATAATTAATTATCACTAGCTTGATTTTTTAATGTCTTTTGTTTTAAGGCTAAAAATAAAATTACCACTATAATTTTCTCTTTTAATGATACCCAAGTATAAAAAAATTGTACTTGTATTGTTTAATTTAATAACTTAGCTTTTTCTAATCTTAAAAATTTTAATTTTAATTTTAAGATTAGGTTTTTTTTAATCTAAATTTAATATCTTTCTATATTTGAAACGTTAAGAAAATATAGTTTAAATTTAATTTTATTAAAAATATTTTTAATGTGTTGCACAAGATATCAAATTCAAAGTTTCAAACAAATATTGAAATTATATAATTTTTATATATTTGATTTATTATTGTATTAAAATTAAAATTTTATTATAAATAAAAATAATAAAATGTTAAAATGATTTTTATAATAAAATCAAATGTCAAATTAATAATATATTTATTATTATAAATGCAATAAAGATAATATTAAAGATTATTTGATATCATATATTATATCATATATTATGGTGTTTTAAATTAATTTAATTTAATTAAAAAGATTCAATATTTATTATGTTGGTAATATATAATTGATAAAATTGTATAATAAATAATAATTGATTTCAAAATTTTAAACTTTCTAATTAAAAAAGTGTATCAATTATTTATTTATTTTTAAATAATAATTATATAATTATAATTCGGGTTTTCTCAGGTTATAAATTCGATTTTTTCGGTTTTCGGTTCGGGTTGGTCTCGGTTTCGGATCGTATAGGGCTCGGGTTATGTCGGGCTCGGGTTGTGTCGGGTTCGAGTTTTTTCGGTTTCGAGCTTTTTCGATTTCGGGCTTTTTCGGTTCCGAGCTTTTTCGGTTACGGGCCTTTGACTTTTTTGGTCAATTCGGGCTGGTCCCGGTTCGGTCTCAGGCGGATTCGGGCGGGTTTTCGGGCTCGGGCCAATTTTTGCCACCTCTATTATTTATGCATGTTTTGAAAAAAGTGAAACAATTTGAGAAATGATGGTTTAGTCCATAGGTTGTCGGAATTTCTGTGAATAACGGTCAAACTAAATAGACTTTTTACCAATTGTCTATGATAGATAATTCTTCATGAAATAAGGTTTTAGAATGTAACATTCGGTTCTTATAAATTTTCGAGCTAACTTTTTCCTTTTCTTTTAATTTGGTTAGGTCGTTTGTCGAGTCATTAGTCTTTCTTTCATACATTACATTCACTGTTAAAAATTCTTTTCAATATCCACATCATATTTCTATTCCCCTCAAAAGTGTAATAACATTAACATTATCAATCTAGGATATGATTCCTATACTCTATTCACTCTACATAATATTTATCCTTTTCAGTTTACATCCCGATTACATTTACATTATAATTTAGTACTATACATAATATGAAAATACAATAAAGCCATATACCTTCAGGGGTTCCCAAGTGTGCCTCGAAGAGAGTATCGTATTCCAAAAGTATAGGCTCTTCGATAAATGAGTAAAATCACTGCAAATAGTTTGGGAAGAAAGAGGGGGTGAGTTTACGCTCAGTAAGAAGATATATATAAAAGCGCGATACTATACTACTACGATGAATGATCCCTATTTGGCTCTATAATGTCAAACAAAGGTCAATATCTATTAAGCTTTTAGGATAAGAAATTTCTATAGCCAATTAGGATGACCAGGCTTAGTATGGGAGAATGCTTTGGAGCACCTCCTGTGTCCTGGGTCCTAAATTTGACTATAGGGAAAACGATAGGATACTTTAAAGATATTGAAGCGAATACAATAGGCTTTAAAACATTCATTTATTCATGAATGCAATTCGATTATAAAATACGTATATTTTAAAACATTCAAATCAATGAAATCAACTTTTTCTTTCAATCATAAAACATTCAAATCGATATAACATTTCTTAAATATGGAGCTTTCAATCCATAATCAATCAAAAGTATAAACATTTAATGGAGACGTCAGCATCTCAATAAATCATGCACAGGCAATACACTATAGGAAATGGCTGGTACACCAATCCTATGAAATAGTGACTAATGGCCATCATCGAACAATTACACAATGTCCACTAGTCAGGTGACATCTGTGGGAGCTGATGACTTGACTAGAGTCATACAACTATAAAGCAATACAATTTGAATACATGATACGAGAGTCAACAATCTCCAAACATTTACTATCAATTCAATGCCATTAAAATCATCAATGCTTATTCAAAGACCTTTTGATATGCATAATTATAAACCAACACATTTGTACAATTTTAGAATTTAAAATCAATATTTCAACAGGGGATAGTTGACTATTCTATTAAGGCAGTCGACTACTATGCACTTTTTCAATTTATTAAATAATTTCTAAAATTAATTTTGGAATATTTGAAAGTCAAATACAAATAGGGCAGTCCACTAGTCTTTTAAGCAATTGACGCAGTCGACTGGTTTTGAAACATAATGCTTTTGGAGAAAATGCAGTCACTGGCCTAGGTGGTGGTTGACTGGTGCACAAATAGAATGTTCCTGGAAAAATAGCAATCGACTGGCCTATATGGCAGTCGACTAGTTTTGAAACAGAATACTACGGAGATAAAGCAGTCGATTTACATTCAGGGCAGTCGGTTGGTTTTAAATCAATTCTAGAAATAGGCAGTCGATTGCTATACAGGGCAGTCAATTGGTTTAAGTCGGTTTTGGAAATGAGTATGTCATGCTTGTGTTTGGGCAGTCAACTGCCCTTTAAGGCAGTTGCAGCTGACTACTCGTAGACAGAGTCGATACTAGGAGTAAGACCAAATTTTAAACTTCTTGCACTTGTAAAACAGTTCCATTTTGCAACCAACCAATAAACCACATGCAGGCATAATACCCCTATGACTTTTACATATACCTCTTACCTCAAATATCACAAAATCACAATAGCTTTGCAACACCAAAGATCCCTCTTTAGCTATCCAAAGTTATAGCTGCAAAACAATAAACTTCGATCAAATCTCATTCTCTTTTAAATTTAACTTCAATAACCATTTCCTTATCACTTAAACCTCATCCTACAACCCTCAAAACATCAAACTCAATACCCTAACCCTTCTTTCTCATTAAACCTAGTGCACCCAAAGTGATAAACTTAACTCCTTTCAACACCAACACTCTAATCATCTTTCCCTTGTTCACTACTTTCACTCTACATCATCCATACATGCAGATCACACAACTTCTCCAAGAACCCTCCTTTAACCAAAGCCCTAGGTAACTTCTAAAATTGGTTTTTGTTCATTTTAAAGCTATACAGATGTTATACAATCATAAAACAACCAAGAACACTAGGAATCATCAAGTAGAACTTCATCTTTTCTCACCTTCAATAGTGACCAATTTTTCAGCAACCAAAATAGCTCTCTTATGGCTGATTCAAGCTTCCATGCTCCAGGTATAGATAGAGCTAAGCGAGAGGAATAACTTTCCTTTAGGGTGTAAGTTGATTGGATGAAGGTTTAGGGTAGTTTCACAAGCTCTCTCACACTAGAACTTAGCAAACTTGGGAGAAAATGAAGAGCAATGGAAGTGGCCAGCCCTCATGATGAAGATGACCCCAAATATCTCCATTTAATTGTTATTTTAATATTTAAAATATCTTTCTTGCCTCTTTGACCATTTTGCCCCTTTAAATTTTCATTAATCTCACTTGTGACCTTGGCATTACAATAGCAAATTACTTTATTGATTCACTTCTTATTTATCTTTATTTTCCACAATTGTAATCCTCTAATCATAGAAGAAGTCAAATATTTGACTTTAGAGACATATGTTGGGTGACAATATAAGTGAAATTACTAAAATACCCTTAACTGTACAGTCTCGTAAATTTTGACATTTCCAAGCGATTCAATCTATGATTTGGAATAGCCTAAGACATCTTTATGTAGGGATTTGACTATGACAGTTTGGGGTCAAAAAGTCAAACTAGATTGACCAATATTCGCTAAAGTTGTTCCAGTTTATGGACAAAATCGTCATTTTTTGAATTGTTACACTTAAACCTAAGTATGATCAATTAAAGGAATTTTAAGAAATGATCTTCTTATCGATTATGTATTTTGAGCCCAAATTTAAGAATTTGGCCTTTCTATGTTCATCCGGATTACGTATAATGCTGTGGGCCCCACCTTATAGTTTGCTTCTTTACCTATAAGACATAACACCACTTTTCATCACAATTTATCTAATCATTCTCACTGAAAATATTATAACGGTAAGGAAGGAATAAGGAAAATTATGAATATCACATAGAACATGTAGACTGATGAAATAAATCAGGTGTAAAAGCATAAATTTACGTGATTTTACTATTAGGGTTATTTTGGTAATTTCACAAAAATAAGGAATCGAACCTCAACAAAAGCTCCACCAACGAATAAAGCAAGTTAAATAGAGGTGTTTTATAATTAAATTAAATATTTTGGAGATTAGATAGACTATTTTCAATTAAGTCAAACTTTAGGGGCAAAATTGGAAAGTTTGAAATTAGAAAGGAAGCTTAAATTGAAGAAATACAAGGTTTAAGGATGAAAAGCATATTTGGCCAACATAAGGGGAGGATTAATTCATGTTTATTTCTGTAAGATCTGATTTTACCCTACTGTAGACCTTAATCTCATAAAATAGATATTGGAAAGTAAATAAATAAAGAGTATTGATTTCCATTTAGTTGAAAAGCTCCTTAAGTTGAGTAGTAAATGGAGCAATTATGGTGAAATAATGTATGGGCGAGTATACAAAATAGCTCGCCGACGATTTAGCAAGGAAGGATGTTTGCCAATGGGCGAACAGATCGCCATTGGTGATGGTGAATTGGTTGGTGTCAAGGGCGAAAAGGTGTGTTCACCAACGTGTGAGGTGAATCAAAACAAGGTTGGCGAGTTGAGCATACCTGGTGATCGCCTAATTGGGTGAGAACTTGTGATCGCCACACAGAAGGGCAAAAAATAGCTTAGATTGGCGAGAAGGCAACTGCCATTCGCTAAGTCTCAATGTAATTGTAAAAAAAAAAAAGAGAATTTCTTTTAATTGCCAAGATAAAGCTGGCAACTGAATGGCTGGCGAACTGGTGTAGTGTGGCGAGCAGACGAGGTGGAGACCGGGAATCAGCTTGTGTGGACAAAGGAAAATGGTTTCAAAACAATTAGCAGCCAAGATTGACTTTGTGAGATATACGGTCGAGGACAATAAATGAGGAAAAGTTAAAGTCAATAAGGGAATTAGCCTTATTGGTTAAGGAAGTAAACAAAGTCTGCAGCAGAAGAAAAAGAGTGTGAAAGGGAGACTTTCACGCCACTTGTGCTTCAGTTTTCTTCATGCCTTAAATGCATGAAAGACTTGTACCATGATGAAAGAAACAGGATAAGGGACAGGCGGTAGCTATTGATTGGTTGAGCATGGTTATATAAGCAGAAACAATTGAGGAAAAACGAGTTAGCCAATTTTAGCTTCTTCATGAAAGTCATTTCTCTGTTTCTTCCATTTCTCTGCCATGTTCGATCTACTAAACTCTAACCTTAAGTTGGCTAAACACATAAACCTGCTTGCAAACCTTTCCTTCTTAGTTAGTTGAGCTAAAAGAATAAGCAAAGGAGGCCAACGTGAGACAGAAAACAACCTATTCTGGAAGTGCAGTTGGTTGAGGTGAGTTTCATATTTCTGAGATGTTCTTGATGCTCAAATGATATATTTCTATGTTTTATGAAGTAATAAACATAGATACAGTTTTGTTTTTGGTTAGATCCTTAGAGAATATGAAAACAAGGAAAATAATGGAATAAGTGACGACAATGGCGACTATGTTGATCGCCCGTGTTGAAAGTTTGTAATCGCCAATGAGGCGAGTAGGAAATGATGAACTCGCCAATGTTGTTGTTCATGTGGGCTAGGTCGCCCAACGATAGTATAGTTCATGGGCGAGCTCACTTCTGATAAGAAATCTGTGTGTGTGGCGAACTCACATGCATAAGGCATTGGGTGAGTAGAAATGTGGGTGAACTCCCACAATGAAGCCAATGTAGGCCTCGTGAGTTGAATGTTGGGCGAGCTCACAAAACCACGGTGAGTAATGGCGGGCGAGATGCCACGTGGTAGCCATATGGTGAATGGTGAGCTCGTCTAGGCGAACTAGTGGAGCTCTATTTGGGCGAGTAGTCATTTGATTTATTTCAATTTCGCCCAAGTAATAGAAAAATATTTATAAAGAAAATATTAATGGAATTTATATAATTTGCAGCCGATTGGGAATGGCTATGGGCGAACAGAGAGCAGGGAGAAGCAAGGCTTCGTTTCTAACAAGTAAGGGAGATATATGTGAAGTAAAATACATGCCCTGTGGAGTAGAAATATGATGAAAATATTTAGAAATTATTTTTGGTTTATGGCATGTATTTATTTTAATAAATTGTTTGATCGCGGGCGAGCTTCTAGCCGCCATATGTTGTTTTGTTGGATGAACCGATGAAGGCGGGCGAGTATCTTTGTTATAAGCAGAAACCTGGGGCGAGCCAAGTGGCTAGCTCTCTTTCATAGAAACTGGGCGAGTGCCCTTGTTTTAAAGAGAAATCCGAGTAAGCCATAGTCGGGCGAACCATTTTTAATGTGTTTGGGCGGGTGGCCTTTGTTTTAAATTTAAGGCGGGCGAACCGCTATCAACGAGATATAGTTGTTTTGAAAAGCTAATGGCGGGCGAATACTAATGCACCGTCTTGTCGAGTTAGTCAGGGGCGAGCCGTTAAGGGCGAGCTGACTCTGGCGAACAGTTTTAAAGAATAATTTATTAAAGGAAAAATAAGACGTTTTAAATATTTTCAAAATAGAAATAAGAAATCTTTTGGGCGAGTTGATTACTGGGCGAGCCACTGAGGGCGAGCCAGTTTGCTTTCAGATTTTAAAAGCAAGAGGGCGGGCGAACATAGGTTCTCCGCGTTGGGCGAGCTTCCATGGGCGAGCCATATCGGGCGAGCTGACCATGGGCGAGCAGATTTTAAAAGTTGAGTTTTTAGAATGTTTTCAAGGTGTTTTGTAAACAGAAAGCCTAAACCTTTTTGGAAATTGAATCATTTTGAGAAAATGATAATATGGGTGAAATAATTCGATAAAGGTTTTTTTTTCATGAGATATAATTTGATTTTGAGACGTTAGGCCTCTAGTTCATGCATTACTATTGTGTGACCCGCCTGGGGCGGTGGCTCGGTCAATGGACTAATGAGTGCACCTCAGGGCGTCACAGGGCTGATGGACCCGCAAAGTCATCAGCGGTCTCGAGGTCACTTGGCAAGTGGACCCGAGGACCATTATAGATTATGGCCATAGATTTGAGATAGCCGTGAGGGGCGATGGCCTACGAGTGCACCTCAATAGCGGCAGATTCCATTCTCACAAGGGGGAGGGGGAACGATGATAGCATGATTTAATTGTTGCCTAGTCTCAACTTATCAATTTCTGTTTACTGTGAGGATTTGTTGAAATCCTATATAGTGTTTACTACATTTTAAAGTAAACTGTTAGCCAGTGATTCGAAATGGTGTTTTAAGAGAGTTGTTTACTATATATCCATTGTCTTTTCTTCTGGGTTATGATTAAGAAAAGAATAAATGTGTTGTGATATAGTTTTGCTTATTTTAAAGCAGCATATATTTCCTTTACTGAGCGTATAAATCGCTCACCCCTTTGTTTTTAACTCCACAGATAAGAAGTACACGGAGTTGAGAGAATTAGCTCTCAGATGAGTATAGCTATGCTTAAAGCACTGAAACATGGCACGTTAAATGTGACAGGTACAGTCTGTTCTCCTTTACATTTCAGACATGAGTATACAGTACTACCTTAGTGAAATAAAGGTTAATAGGGGATGTCAAATTAAAGGGATAATGAAAAGAAATTTCATATTCCATAATTAATAGATAAATGTTTATCATTTATCACTGTTACTGTTGAATGTTAATGGCATCGCAGACAGCCCAACCGGTTAAGTTGTATGGAAATACGTGAAAAATGTGGTAACGGGATGTTACAATTTCAATTTATTTTAGGTCCTAAAATAATGTATAAATTAATACGAGACTATATGCGCAATTGGAATCGAAAACGGAGATTTTTAGTGCAAGTTGTAGATTTGGCACTGGTAGAAATTAGACTGAATTCATAGCTGCAATAGACAATGTACTAGTATTTAATTAGTTAAATATTCTTTTAATTGAAGTATGGTTAATTTATCAAGCTTGGATGATAAATTTGCAACCTCGAGGTCAGAACGTACTACCAGTGCTGACGAGTAGGATACCGCAAAATTAAGATGTAAGAGATATATGTATGAAGCATAGGGATACCTTGTTGCATGATTTTGATAAATCTTGCTTTTTGTGGAATTGGAATTGATGATTTGGTTGGAAATTGAGAAATGGAACTTGTGGTTTGAAACTGTATTTTTGTGCAGGAGGTTAGGTTCAAACGAATTGTTATGTTACCAAAATTTTTCTAAATTAGCCTAAACCCTTCAACTACCATTTGGCATGATATTTAAAAATAAAAGAAATTGATTTTAGGTAATTGAAATTTAAGCTTCTAAATATAACTTTATACAAATTAAATTACAAATTCAGTTATTGATGAGATTTTTCTGAGATTTTATATGTTTTCCTAATTCCTAAATATTTTTATGTCTCTGTGATATTTATTTAAGATACTTTAAATGTTAAATATTTATTTGAGAATATGTTGTGAATTTCATATTTTAAATATATTGATTTTATGAATTTAATTCCTATGAATTTTTTTAAGGTATGATTTATTAAATTTATTTTCGTAAACAACTCTGAAAATATTTATAAAATGTTTTGAGACTATTTGCCCCATAGCTACCTACTGGTACATGCATTTCTGTTCCGTTTCGATGCTACTGACTCTAGCCCAGTCTTTAGCTCCCACATGTGTCACCTGGCTAGTGTACACATTGTGGCCCCCTGACTATAGCCATACGTCTACTATAGTGCATGAGTTTATTAGGTGTAGCCTAGTCTTCACTATATTTATACTAGGGTGGTAAATCCTTTGTTAACATAGATCCAGGCACTCCTAGATTTGATTTGCTTCTGATTTCGTTTGTATGTATCTGTGTTTTGGGATTAATAATATGTTTTTTGGATTGAATTTATTTGAATTAGTTATTTGAAAATGATCCAAATATTATTTATGGAGTAACTTATCGATTTCTTAATGTTTAAGAAATGTTTGATACAAGCTACTGTATATTTAATGAATTTGTGATTAAATTGAATAGTATTAAATTCCTTATAGTGGACTTGGATGCCAGGACACGTGAGATGCTCCAAAGCATCCTTTTGCACTCAACCTGATTATTTAATCCATTATAGTATCTTTTTCGAAAATCGTGCCCAAGTGACTTGAATCTTGAATTCGTGGTTTTCATATGAAATTATGTTATTTTGAACTGCATATAGGATACATCGTATCAGCTTTTGTATATATATTTCTTACTAAGCATTTAGCGCTCCCTTTATTTTTCCAACTCCCAGATTACTTCCAGCAGTTTGGGTCTGCATTTGGAGGACCTGATTTTGGTATCCCTCAGGCAACCATCTTATTTTGTTGATGTGATAACCGTGAATTTTCTAAAATTAATATTAAATATTTGTAAATTTAATATTAAAGCAAAAAAAGAAGTTAAGTAAATAAATAAATATTTACAAGATGGAATATCGTAGGAAATTCAGTAAGTGATGAAGTTGAGGAATTTAATTTGGATAAATTGAAATCCAAAACTTAATGAAATAAAAATGCGTATCTTATATATTTATATAATTAGATTATATAAATATGTTTTTATATGTTTTTATATAAATACATATGTATATATATGAAATATAGTATATATTATAAAATGATATATATACTATTTTATATTAAATAAATACATATGTATATTACTATAATACATTTTTGTACATAAATATATATGTGAAATATATATAGTTATATATATAATATTTAAATTTAAATGTATAGAGATATATATGGTATTATACGAAATATATATATTAAGATATATATATCTAATAGAATAATTATATATATAATTATATAAATATAATTATATATATTATATATATAAAAAAAAAGAAGAAATAGGAAGGGAATCGGGAACACGGAGAAGCCGACGGTAGCAACAACTATCGCCGTCGGTGAGATAAGAGAGAAGAGGAGAGGGGAACAACGCTGGCGACGTGAGGAAAGGAGGCCGACGACGGGGAAAAGGAAACAGAAGGGTGAAGCGAAGCGGAGAAAAATCGAAAGGAAAGGAAGGAGGAAATCGAAGGTGTTGGCCGATCCAGGCACCGCCACCCTAACCCCGAGCTCGGCGAAGGTAAGGGGAAGAAGAAGGAGGCTATCGGCGAAGAGGAAGACGGTAGAGGAAGGAAGAAAAAGGGGAGGAAAGGATCGAGACCCACGCCACCAGATCCGTCATTGTGTCGTCGATCTGGGCTAAACGAAGGCCAGCCACAGCTTCGTCGTGATGTCCGCCAGCTGTGGAGATGTCGAACCGTCGGAGAACCAACCACCAGAGGAGAATCGACACTGAGGAAGGCTGGACTGGTCTGAACCGGTTCAAACCAGGAAAAGAAAAGGAAAAAAAAAGAAAAGAAAAAGAAGAAAGAAAAGAAAATGAAAAGAAAAAGAAAAAGAAAAAGAAAAGAGAAGAAAAAGGAAGAAAAAGAAGGAAAGAGAAAATTTTTGAAAATTCTCGGTAGAAATTTACAAGAAATTATAATTATTAAATTATTTAAAAATTATGAAAAAATTCTAAATTTTAATATTTTAATTTCAAAAATTATTCTCGGCGAACGAGATGATGAAATCGCAAGAGATGGAGTATGGGCACGGCCGATAACGAGGAACTCGCCGACCCGAAAAAGGTAAGGGAGGCATGTGCAGCCTGTAAGGATATTCGGTATGCACAATTTAATTATGCATAAATTTAATTATGCATTAAATTTATAAAATGCCATGGAAAATGATTAGATGGAAAATTGTGGTGATTTACTAGCTGCAATATAAACTGTATTTTCTGTGCAGGGAGGATAGTAAATCGGCAGTCGTTATGCTACCGAAAATTTCTAAAAAACTACAGAAAATCATAATAAATGATTTTATTACACGAGAAATGATTTTCAACCACGAAAATCGAGAAAATGAATATTTTTCATAAAAACATGAATAAAATGAAAGTGATTTTAAAATATGCATGTTTTCGAGAATGGTGATAATGAAATCCTCAAAAATTCTCTTGATATGTAAATTACACGTAATACGAGATGGAAAACGAAAAAAAATAAAGTGAATATTTTTATAAATATTTCTTAAATATTCACTAAATGGTTTTATAACCTTTATGGTTTTAATTATGAAATTATTATTTCATAAATTTCATAAAGGTTTACTGATGATGAAAAATATTGTTTTGAGACTAGTTGGCAACCTTATCATGCTGATATGTGATATGTGACATGTGATATGTGATATGCAGTCCCAGTCGACACCTGATTAGTGATCCACTGAGGACAATGATAGACTATGGCCATAGATCTGATATATTTACTTCTTTACCCTTCGGGGTCTATAGCATGATATGAGTGATGATTACCTCTGTCTCCATATATGAAAATGTTTTATATGATATGTGACACGTGAAATGTAAATGTTTTACATGATATGTGACTGGTTAAATGAAAGTGATTTACAACATTTTACATAATATTTATTACGATATTGATTTTAGCACTATGAGATGATTTTCATATGACATGTGATATAAATATGTAATATGTTTTCAAAAAGGAAAGAGGAGGAAAATAAATCTAATATTCTTATTTTAATTTTTAAATTGAATATTAGATTTAAATGATGTATATTTTATATGAAAAGGATTTAATAGCTTATTTTGTTATTTAAAGTACTGTACCAATTATAAATTGTACAGTAAGCTAGAAAGGAATTCAAAAGAGAATAATGATAATTTAAACTAATATTTATATAAAAGAATAGATAAATATTAATTATTTTATTTAAATGCTTTAAATTCATAAAAGCATAAGATGAAAAGGATACAAAATGAAAGGAAAAAGAATTTAAATTTCAAAAAGAAATTTATTACTATCTACAGTTGCTTTTAGGTTCTGGGACAAGATAGGTATTTCAAAATACCTGCCTTACTCCATCCGGATCCCTAGCCGACTGTAGTATCCTTCCTAATTGTGAGCCTAAAGCCCTTATAGGAAAACGAAAAAGTTTTTCAGCATATAGATAGCTGAATATCAAGTGTTGCATATAATTCTCTTACTGAGCCGTGGTTTGCTCACCCCTTAATTTTAACATTTTAGATTTTCGAGGATTGAGAGTCTGATATCTAAAGGATTTCGACTGTGCATTTGGGGACGATGCTACAGCTTAATTTATTACATAAGGTACGATCATTTATTTTCTATATTTAGACTTATTTACTGTACTATTTCCTTATGAATTAAGATAGGGGATGTAATTCATATTATAATTTTATATGAAATTGTTTATATGTAAAAGAAAAGTAAAGTATCGCAGTCAGTCCAACTAAATAAGATGTATAAAAAAACGTGAAAAATAGGGTCAGGGCTGTGACAGATTTAATGGTATCAGAGCAAGGTTGGCCTGATGTATGTCGATACTTTTGGAAAGAAAATGTGTCGAAAAAGATTAACATCCCCTGTATTACTGTGTAGTATGAATACATAGAGGAAAGAAATGATTGTAAATTGAGTTAAATGTTTTAGAAAGGAGTGAGAAATTTTGAAATAAGGATGTTAAAGAGGAAAGCGACTCTAAAATTTTCTTGAAATTGGTGATCTTATAATCTAAATGAAGGTTAATTCAGTAAGGAACAGAGAAGGACTCGGTGAGGGCCCCGCCAGTACTTTTCTGTCCGAATCGAATTGAGACCTTAAAGTGATGATATAAAGGAGGGGAATGAAATATCATCATTAAATAGACCTTAAGATCACCAATTGAATGTAATTTTGAAGAGAGAGAAAATTTTGACAAAATGACCAAAATACCCTTAGGTGGAAAAAATTTTCTTCTGAGCCATTGTAGGCCAAAAGAAGTTAGAATTGACTGATTTGACATAGTAATTGATGGTGTAAGGATGCATTTAATGCAAATGATTTGTATATCAATCCTATCCAGATTTTTCTGTCTAAATCGGACAAGCTTTTAAAATGATGATATAGTGTGAGAAGGGATATCATCATTCTATGGGGAAGGAGATCAATGGTTTAAATTTATATGAGGATAAAGAAATAAATGTTGAAATGACAAAAATGCCCCTATGTTGGACTATGTTTTGAATAGTGAGAAATCAAGTTGATCTTGAATTCTATGGTAGTGATGAAGTTACTGATGACATAAGAAATGTAATATGAGTATAACGATCCCAATTATAAATTCCACCTACACTTATAGTGCTGATGTGACCCGAATGGTTATAAGGAAGTTGCAGGATGAGCGACTCAGTTATTGATTCTTAAAGGTTGGAGTTAAAAGTGTATTAACGGGATATTATTACAGGATCGTTGGATATGATGAAAAGTGAAATGATTACTGGAGATGATTGAGAAAGTGATCTGTATAGATGATGAAATCCATATCAGTACTGTTAATTCTGGTTCTATACATTCATACAGTTTTTGAAGTATTTAATGAATATTTATAGAATCGGAATATTTTGAAATATGTTTTATAGAATAATGTACTGTATGGAGTATATGAAATTGGAGAATATGCATAAGAATAGTAAGTGAAGATGAGAGATGAGGAAGATGACAGCTAACCTGAATTCATTAAATGAAAATGATTTTAAAGTGAATTACAGTAATAATAAATCGGTTAGCTGTAAAAGGTGTTAATTAAATGGTTACACTAAATACAGCATTGCAAATTAAGAGGATTGATATGCTGAGAAGTATAAGTAAATAAATGAATCAAGGTAGAGTATGTGTTAAAATGATTTGATTATTAAGTGTCTCTGCCTTGAGAATATACAGTGGAAATGATTAGACACAGTGATGAAATGTCCAAAATGATAAGAGATTAGTAATTAAAAAGGATCAGATGTTATTCCCGATAAATTTTCAGTGTGATCTAGATTTGAGAGATCGGGTTAGCATTAACTCGATTGTTAATACGGAATCTATTCTAAGCTTATATCGGAGAACATAGAAGAATCCGAAAAGCTTAAGAAACAACTCTGGAAAATTTTGTGGATAATGAAACTCACTTGTACATAAGTGCATGATGGAAATATGGATGAGGTGAATTGAGGATGAAGTATAATTGGGAATTAAATTTCTATTATGTAATAGAGTTCTTACTAAGAGCAAATATTCATCTATATGGAATTGATGCCTTATTTAATTTAAGCAGAGAGGTATAAGGAGTTCATAAGACCAATCTCTACATATAAGGCGTCATTAGATGAAAAGCTGGAGATTGATGTCCATAAGATGATAATTAGAACTCGATATAATTATTACGAGTTCCTATTGAGGTTTACAAGGTTAATGAAATACCTTGTGAGGTATTTAAGCCTAATGAATGAAGCATCCATACAAGAATAAAGTGATGAGGTACCAATATAGTGAAAGGCACAAATGGAATATGAGCAGTATAATTGTATGACCCAGCAGACTCTCAAAGACAGTGAACTTTATATTAAGTATGGCAAATAGGAGATTTGGCTAGACAGTATCTCTTTCTGAGATATATGATCTCGAATAATAGAGCAACGTGGATCTGTCTATGATGAAGAGATAATGATTGAGATACAAAATGTACCGAGTCTAGCTAGATACTATTGCTAGTCTATAAAAGAGTTTATGGGACTAGCTGCTCTATAGATGTGACTTATAATTAAATAAGTTTAAGTCGGTAAATGAGTAAGTGTGAAGAAAAGATGGCATGCAAAATGTTAAAAGATTTTAACAGTGGAGTATGATACCACTGAGGAAAAAGTTGACTAAAATGATGAGAACGAAAAGATGAAAATGTAATAAGAGGATAAGTACATGATGGTTAGGGAACACGAATGTGAAGTAGTTCCCAAACCTAAGACTAAAAGTAATTTTATTTTGGTTATCGCATGATCATGGCTAGATATAAGATCGAGCCAAACTCTACAGATGAAATTAAATGATACTCAAAGGAATAAATAAATAATCTATATTTTACTGCCCGTAATGTAAATGGAAAAATGATAAATACATATAGCCATACCTTGGAATTTTGGAATTATATGGATAATGTGGTGATGAAAATGATGATTGATTTGTCACCTATGAAATTTAAATTATGAAAAGAGTATAAACTCAAGTATATTCTAAAACCTAAGTGATATAGAGTATACCATAAGAATAAGAGATGTAATGATGAAATTACATTAAAAGAGATATAGAGAGAAAATGATTGATAAATGTTGCCTTTATGGCAGGAGATAATTAACAGTAAGGTCTGCAATGAGATGCAGCCATGATGAAATAAATGTAAAAAAATGAGTATGGTGGATAATAAAGAGTCTAAAAGAGATATGATAATATGGAAGTGATTAAGGACTAATTGTCTAATGACATCACTTCTCCATTATTAGATTCTTAGATTCTTTAGTGCCATAGTCGAAATATGTTTATGAAACAATGGGAATGTATGTGAAGTTCCAGTGAGCACTACATGTGATGGGAATCTCGGATTTGCTATATGTTTATGGCAAATAGCAAAAAGCCTTGAGATTCCAAATTTATTGACAGCATCGCTCTGTACTGATGTAAATATCTGAGCGTAGTATGAAACACTCGAGGATATGTTGAGAGAGCGGATGCACGAGATGTGAAAGCTATTGGGATAATTACATACTATTGATTAATCGGTAAACGATAATTACCAAACTTATCGACTTGGCACCAAATGAGAGAAACGGATGATAAATGGTGTGAAATAACTATTATGTGAAAAGAGGTGGAAATTGATAACTCCCAAATTGATAAAGTAATTCTTAGGGAGTATATATATGTGAGGAAAGATGACATGAATGGTTTAAAAGTGATTTTGATGTTGAAAGTATGCTGGCAGTATTAGTCAAAAGATGATCTAAAGGTCAAAAATAAGGAGTATACAGAACAGTACCACCTTTAATTTAAGTTAAATTCGGAGGACCGAATTTCTTAAGGTGGGGAGAATGTGATAACTGTGAATTTTCTAAAATTAATATTAAATATTTGTAAATTTAATATTAAAGCAAATAGAGAAGTTAAGTAAATAAATAAATTATTTACAAGATAGAATATCGTAGGAAATTCAGTAAGTGATGAAGTTGAGGAATTTAATTTGGATAAATTGAAATACAAATTAAATAAGAAACGAAAATGGGAAATTATTTAGATATTAAGAAATCTAAAACTTAATGAAATAAAAATACGTATATTATATATTTATATAATTAGATTATATAAATATATATATCTAATAGAATGATTATATATATTATATATAAAAAAAAAGAAGAAACAGGAAAGGAATCGGGAACCTCGACCCCCTTCCCAAACAGAGAAGCCGACGGCAGCAACAACTACTACCGTTGGCGAGACAAGAGAGAATAGGAGAGGGGAACGACATTGGCGACGTAAGGAAAGGAGGCCGGCGACGGGGAAAAGGAAACAGAAGGGCGTAGCGAAGGAGAGAAAAACTGAAAGGAAAGGAAGGAGGAAATCGACAGTGCCGGCCGATCCAGGCACCGCCACCCCAACCCCAAGCTCGACAGAGGTAAGGGGAAGAAGGAGGCCACCAGCGAAGAGGAAGACGGTGGAGGAAGGAAGAAAAATGGGAGGAAAGGACCGAGACCCACGCCGCCAGATCCGTCGCCGTGCCGCCAATCTAGGCTGAACGGAGACCAGCCACAGCTTTGCCGTGATGTCCGCCAGCTGTGGAGATGCCGAACCGTTGGAGAACCGGCCACCGGAGGAGAATCGACGGTGAGGAGGGCTGGACTGGTCTGAACCGGTTCAGACCAGGAAAAGAAAAGGAAAAAAAAGTAAAGAAAAGGAAACGAAAAGAAAAAGAAGAAAGAAAAGAAAAGGAAAAGAAAAAGAAAAAGAAAAGAGAAGAAAAAGAAGAAGAAAAAAGAAAGAGAAAATTTTCGAAAATTCTCGATAGGAATTTACGAGAAATTATAATTATTAAATTATTTAAAAATTATGTAAAAATTCTAAATTTTAGAATTTTAATATTAGAAATTATTTTCGACGAACGAGATGATGGAATCGCAAGAGATTGAGTACTGGCGCGATCGATAATGAGGAAGTCGTCGACCCGGAAAAGGTAAGGGAGGCATGTGCAGCCTGTAAGGATATTCGGTATGCACAATTTAATTATGCATAAATTTAATTATGCATTAAATTTATAAAATGCCATGGAAAATGATTAGATGGAAAATTGTGGTGATTTACTGGCTGCAATATAAACTGTATTTTCTGTGCAGGAAGGTTAGTAAATCGACAGCTGTTATGCTGCTGAAAATTTCTAGAAAGCTACAGAAAATCATAATAAATGATTTTATTACACGAGAAATGATTTTCAACCATGAAAATCGAGAAAATGAATATTTTTCCTAAAAACATGAATAAAATGAAAGTGATTTTAAAATATGCATGTTTTCGAGAATGCTGATAATGAAATCCTCGAAAATTCTCTTGATATGTAAATTACACGTAATATGAGATGAAAAATGAAAAGAAATAAAGTGAATATTTTTATAAATATTTCTTAAATATTCACTAAATAGTTTTATAACCTTTATGGTTTTAATTATGAAATTATTATTTTATAAATTCCATAAAGGTTTACTGATGATGAAAAATACTGTTTTGAGACTAGTTGGCAACCTTATCATGCTGATATGTGACATGTGATATGTAGTCCCGGTCGACACCTGATCAGTGATCCACCGAGGACAATGATAGACTATGGCCATAGATCTGATATATTTACTTCTTTACCCTTCGGGGTCTATAGCATGATATGAGTGATGATTGCCTCAGTCTCCATATATGAAAATGTTTTATATGATATGTGATACGTGAAATGTAAATGTTTTACATGATATGTGACAAGTTAAATGAAAGTGATTTACAGCATTTTACATAATGCTTATTACGATACTGATTTTAGTGCTACGAGATGATTTTCATATGACATATGATATGAATATGTAATATGTTTTCAAAAAGAAAAGAGGAGGAAAATAAATCTAATATTCTTATTTTAATTTTTAAATTGAATATTAGATTTAAATGATGTATATTTTATATGAAAAGGATTTAATAGCTTATTTTGCTATTTAAAGTACTGTACCAATTATAAATTGTACAGTAAACTACGAAAGAAATTCAAAAGAGAATAATGATAATTTAAACTAATATTTATCTAAAAGAATAGATAAATATTAGTTATTTTATTTAAATGCTTTAAATTCATAAAAGCATAAGATGAAAAGGATACGAAATGAAAGGAAAAAGGATTTAAATTTCAAAAAGAAATTTATTACTCTCTACAGTTGCTTCTAGGTTCCGAAACAAGACAGGTATTTCAAAATACTTGCCTTACTCCATCCGGATCCCTAACCGACTGTAGTATCCTTCCTACATGTGAGCCTAGAGCCCTTATAGGAAAACGAAAAAGTTTTTCAGCATATAGATAGCTGAATATCAAGTGTTGCATATAATTCTCTTACTGAGCCGTGGTTTGCCCACCCCTTAATTTTAACGTTTCAGATTTTCGAGGACTGAGAGTTTGACATCTAAAGGATTTCGGCTGTGCATTTGAGGACGATGTGACAGCTTGATTTATTACATAAGGTACGATCATTTATTTTCTGTATTTAGACTTATCTATAGTACTACTTCCTTATGAATTAAGATAGGGGATGTAATTCATATTATAATTTTATACGAAATTGTTTATATGTAAAAGAAAAGTAAAGTATCGCAGACGGCCCAACCAAATAAGATGTATAGAAAAACGTGAAAAATAGGGTCACAGGCTGTGACAGTTGAGGTATATGAGCTCTCTTTTATGTATTCAGACTTTTGGTACACTACTATTTTATGTACATTATGCTTGGGATGTAAATTAGTTTACATATTGGATTTTTAAAGTAAATATATTTATGTAAAAGTATTTAAGAATTCGAATCCTAGGTTGTATTAAAATAATAAATTTTATTTTGAATATCAGTTGACACTGTAGATTGCCAAACCGTATTTGGTGAAATTTTGTAAAATTAGTAAATTATTTGATATTCGGTGCGTGACAGTTATGCATGATGATTTTAGAATGCATTGTTAACGTTTAATGGTTTTGAAAGAAAGTAGAGTTTTGAATGTTTTGAAGTTTGAATGGAATGGAATGGAATGAAATGTTTTAGCTTTACAATAATGAAATGTTTTGAAGTTGAATGAAATGTCTGATGAAAGATAGGTTATCGTAAATGTTTTAACATGATACGCTACGATCTGAGAGTTATATTGTGAGAGCCACCTCTAGAGTCCTATGAGACCTATGTGCTACGTGAGTTCCTTTAAGGCCGTATAAGTACCTCTAGGATTCCAAGGGAGCTAAGCGCTACACAATGTACCTTATCGTTAAAATCCATAGAATGTAAAATGAAACTTAGTTCCTTAAAAGTTTATATTTCGACTATGTTATTGTTTAATGTTTGAAAACTTGAAATATTGTTTTATTGTTTTCATGGGAACCAAGTAAATATTTTGAGACTGTTAGCTCCCATAGTTACCTTCAAGTAATCATGCTAATGTAATGCAATGTTATTCCTACTTAGGAACTTAATGTTGCATGATTCTATTGGGATGTTGACTATCTTCACCAAATGTTTTATTGAAATGAAATGAAATGTTTCTACCGAACGTTTTATTGATATGAAATGAAATGAAATGTTTCCACCGAATGTTTTATTAAAAAGAAACGAAATGAAAAGTTTCTATCGAATGTTTTATTGAAATGAAATGAAATGAAATGTTTCTATCGAATTTTATTTATTGAAATGGCATGCTTTACTGCAAGAAATGTATTTGTGATATGTTTTTATTAAGTCTCAATTATCGAAATGAAATGTTTTAATGTAAATGAATGTATTGATAGTATGGTTTATAGCTTGAAAGAAAGGATTTTCTAAATTGTTATGGATTTAAAGTGAAATATTTATCATTTGCATTGTCATGATTCTTAGTTATCAAAATGAAAAGTTTTAATGCAAATGAATGTATTAAGGATATGGTTTTATTGTTTGAAAGAAAAGAGTTTTCTGAACTGTTATGGATATGACTTTATCATTCACTACTGCACAATGATTTAATGATAATTGTTTTTATACTACATTGCATTGTTAATGATTATGAAAATAATGGAATTCTGGTTTAAAACACATGAATTCCTTCACTGCAAAGATCATTTAGATTCACCTATAGTCGACCTACGAACTAGGACAAGTGAGGTGCGTCAAAGCATTCTTCTTTACTTAACCTGATATCCCTAGCCGGTTATAGCAATTCCTTCTAAGTCTCGTATTACGATTATCAATAGTAAATGTAAATGTAGAAATATAGTTAGGATACATGCATGTTAGTTGCATAGTATCTATTCTTTTTGAATTCAGGTCTAATGTTAATTGTGGCAAACTGTCATCGTAAGAACATGCGTAGGATACATGCATATAGTTAGCAAGGTATCTACTATTTTATATATATTTCTTACTGGGCATAAGCTCACCTTCCTCTTACACCTCACAGATAATCTACAGTAGTAGCTATCTTGTTAAGAGAAGATTTTGATTGAATTCTTTCGAGGCTTTAGCATTGGACTTTGAAGGTATATTTACATAGTTATGTTATGAATTTAGACATTACTATACAGTACTTTGGTGTGTCAAAGGGATGTAAACAAAAGAAGTCTAAATGTCAATGATAGTCATTCGATATAGAAATGAATATATACTAAAGTTTACAATATGATACTTGATATTTATATAGTTTGAGGTTGTTTATTTAGGTATAGTTATGAAGTAATCTTACTTGACTTGATGTAAATGAAACGAGAATGTAGAGGAAAGTAGACATGTACAGTAATGATTATACTAGGACTAATTTTGAATGATGGAATATTGATCTAGCTAAGTTAGTTTTAGCTTAATATTGAATTGATGACACTGAACATAGCCTAACAAAATGAATGAAAAAGAAAAAGTTAGTCCTAATTTTGGGTGAAAAGTCTATGACACAAAGCTTTTCCGACAACTTCGAGGAAGGCAACAAGGTCTTGGTTTTCTTCATTAAAGCCAAATTCAATCAATTCCTAAAAACAACTTGGCGCTAAATTTATAACACCTCAACCCCACATTGGAAGTTTGTGAGATTCTACAATGTTATATATGTAAAGACTTAAACTCATACTTGCAAGACACCTTTTATAGGACAAAATCATGAGATCTTTAGGTCAAAGCGAACAGTACCTAACAAGTTGAGTGCGTGTCTCTACAAATGGTATTAGAGGCAGCCCACTAGCCAAAACATGGGACCTAAGTGCTACACCGTGGGAGCCACCTCTAGATTCTCGTGAGAACTAAGTGCTACACAGTGGGAGCCACCTCTAGATACCTAATCTCTGATGTGATCCTGATTTTGTTCTGATTGGGCTTGACAAGGACAATAAGCTTTAAAGTGGGGGAGTTTGTAACACCTCAATCCCACCTTAGGAGTTTGTGAGACTCTGCAATGTTATATATGTAAAGACTTGAACCCATACTTGCGAGGTGCCTTTTGTGGGACAAAACCGTGTGATCTTTTGGTCAAAGCGGACAATACCTCGCAAGTTGGGTGCAGGTCTCCACAAATTTGTTAGCCATTTTGTTAGCAACATTGTTACAAACAAATACTAAAGCAGTCTATGAGAGGGACATTGGATTGCAGTGAAAGATATTCTTAAGTACTTGAGAAAAACTAAGGATATGTTTCTGGTCTATGGAAATGCTGAGCTTAATGTAAAGGGTTTGTAACATCTGAAATTATAGAATTCCGAACCAACTTTTTTCTTTTAAAACACTTATTCACTTATGATCTTTTAGTTTGCATTCAGTGTCAGTGTAAGCACACTCCACATTTTTTTTGTCAACTCACTATACTATCAAATGAATAAATAAATCAGAAATGAAAAATATCTATAATCAAATATTTATCCATATAATTCACATCTCACTATAAAAATTTATATTCTTTTCCATAAATACATTTGCTGTGCAATTAAACTTCTGAATATAAATGTAAATATATACCTGTTCGTTTGTTACTTATAACTTCTAATGACTTCTTCCACAAGTCTGGAAACATTGGTAAACACGTACACTAAAATGTAATCTGGGAGAGAGGGGAGTAAGGGGTGAGCTTTAGGGAAAGCTTAGCAAGAAAGATATATAAAGGTGCTAAAAACATTTTGAAAATGCTTTAGAAATCATATCATAAGTATTTCAATATATATTCTATTTATGATTCAAATCTAAAAAACACTATAGTACACAGTAAACTGTTTCTGTAATAATAATTCAGTTTACTGTCAATAAACTATTCAAAAATGGTACGGTAGCAAATTAGTATCAATAAACAGTTCGATATCCATAACCACTTGAATACCAATAAACCGTACAAATGCAACACTTATTTAAATCTAATCATAAATTATTCAATACGAAAATAGTTTATAAATCAATATTTAAAAACACTGCAATGATCAGATTTGTAGTAAGAAGTGATTCACTATCGTTAAACAGTTCAGCTATAAACCGTACGATAAACAATTCAATTTCTAGTAACAATTACCAATTTAGTAGAAATAAACAGTTCAGTAACAATAAACAGTTTAGTGCCAGCAACTATACAGTAAAACAGTACAGTATACAATAACAATAAGAGGAGACCAGGCATCACCCAAAGCATATCATGCTGTAACGGTAGTCCCTGAAGGGAGTAATAGTAACAGTAAACACGTGAGACATATGACTATAGTCTATGGGTGTCCTCAGAGTACACTTGCCAGGTGTCTCTGGGACTACTGATGACTTGGCGGGTCTATCAGCTACAGTACAAGTAACAGTAACAGTAACACGTGACGTGAGCATGATACGGGGCTTAACAGTCTCAAAACAATTTGTAAACTGTATAGTTTCCATAAAGATAATCACTAGAAATCGCTTCACAACACATGTATGAAAATATATAGCCGATATGAAAATATATAACTGGTTCCGAAGTACAAATTTATAAAATATTCACAATTTAGTTTTCACTTTTGAAAATATTCCATTTCACTATAGATGGGTAAAAAGAACATGCTGGTACTCTTTTGCGTGTAAAATTCAATAACATGAATATTTAAATATTGTTTTTCAGTACGTAAACCATATATAAACAATCAATCTGAAGTCACTATAGTAATGTTTTAATATCGATAAACCGCTCTATTCCAAACTAATATAGTACACAATTCAGTACACAATACATTAAACATGCAACTTGAAAACACATTTAGCTATGTGAATAAATTATATTTCCTCATTTAAGAAAATTAATGGGAAACAGTTAAGAATTAAATTTCCGAAAATTCCAAAACACGTAAAACATTTATAAGTAACTCCTATATATGTTTCTTACCTCGAGTCCACGCAATATCTTTGTGTTCTTACTATAACTTGTGCAACCTTATTTCCAGGATTGCTACTCCTACACGGTAATATCACCTTGTGCAACCATATCGCAATGTAAATAAATATTCCATAATTTCTATTTTACATCTATCATTCTTCATAGTTTATTTTTTTTATTTCCTATTAATTACCTCAATATAACTACGATTAAATTATATCCCTTTCCAACTCCAAGAATCCATAACCTCATTAACTTTCATGTTATATTTATTTGTTCCCAGATCATGATAATTCACATTGAAATCTCCTTTTTACGTCTCAACCAAATATCTCTTTTATGCACACCATCTATTTCCCTCCAAATTTATTTCCAACAATATTCTTTACTCATCTTTAATTATTTCTCTTTAACCAATTAGTCACAAAATTAACTTGAAAAACTCATGAACAATGCCTTAACCAATCATTCATTTCTTGCATTAAACTTATTATTCTTCAATTCCAATTTATCCTTAATTTATAAATCATACTATTTTTCATAAATCATGAAATTTCCAAATTTTCCTCTCATTAACTAAAATTTATTCTTTTCTCAAATTTAATTCCACTGACAATTTCAATAACATTTATATTTTATTCACTTGATCTCGTACCATGAAATTTCATTTGAAATTCCATTATCAAACCTAACTTCTCTTCATGCACATAATTTATTTTCTTTCCAATTTATTGTCACCAATACTCTTAATAAATTATTGCTATACTATTTCTTACTCTTTAACCTTCCAAATCCAACTTTTTATAATATAAAATATAGTTAACTTAATACTTCAATTGATTCTAAATTCATTCTTTTCCTCAATTCTCATTTCATGAATTTAAATTTTCTTTTCACTCATGCTACCATTTCATTGCTATTCTTTAACTTTTAAATTAAAGAGTTTAACATAATCTTCCATAAATTATGCCTTGGCCAAAAGCTTCTTTGTTAATTATTTATTATCTTCCAATTTCCTACTTCATGAATATCATTTTTCATATTCTATATCTCATTTTACTTTTACTCCATAAATCAAAATGTTCACCAATTTTCATATTCTCACATTATAGCTAATTATTCATTCTTGAAACGATCTTATTTTCTTGTTAAATACTCAAACATAATTAGAATAAAATTTATTTTTCCTTCTCTTCAGATCTTTACTTTTTAATTGCTCATTTTCCATTTCCATATAAATTTAAAAATCATTATTTATTAGAAATTTCCCCACGCAATTTTTTTTTCTTTCTTTGCTTTGCTTTTCTTTTCTGTTTCTTTCTTTTTCTTACCAGCAGCAGCTTCACGTTTTTTCTTTTCATTGCCGAGAGCCCCTATATGAATCCATCTTTGTGTTCTCTTTTCTTCAATCAATTCTAGTTTCCTAGACTTCTTCGACTCATTAAGTAATTCCATCAAACATTATTAGTTCATCAAATTCATCATCATTCTTTCAATTCTGCCATGACCAAATGGCAGCCTCATTCACGCCTTTCACCCAGGTTTTGCAACTTATTACTCAATTCAAGTTCAATCAAGTTCCTATCCATCATCTCTACTAATTCCTACCTAAAACACGTTGAAATCACCAAGAATTCTTCATTTTCCATTCACAACCGAAACCCACAAATTTCCTTACACTTCATCTTTCTTTAATCTAAAACATCAATCAGGTTTTCAATGTATAAATAAATGAAAAACAATGGCTGGAAACAATGGAACATCATTAATCCTCACCTTTTTCATTTAACCGTGCAGGGCAGTCCATACCCATTCTTCACGTCACCAATTCTGCTCTATTTTTCTGCGTTTAGACAGTCTTAAAGATAAGGATTAATATGGGGGAAGAAAGCTTAGGGGGTTCAAAGAAGAAATTGATAAATTTCCTTACATGAGTGGAGAGACGAGAGGAAGAAAGGGAAGAAACGCAGCAACAAAGGGAAAAAAAATCGGTGAAGTAGAAGTAGGGCAGCAGGCTCGGTTACGGGCTGAGAAAATGGCTCAGCACTGTTTCATTTGTCATCTTTTATTAATATAACATCCACTATAATTATGCCACATGCCCAATAAATCAAAATCACCCTTCAAGATACAATTATTTACACTTTTACCCCTTAAAATATCTCTTTGTTTATAATTTCAGAATTTCTAATTTTAATTTAATTTAATTTAATTATTTAGGTCAATTTTGGTTAACTTTGACTAATTTGATCAGCTTCCCCATGTTAATTGACCACTTTACCCTTGTATAATCCCATTAATTTCCATTAATTCCAATGAAGTCCAATCATTAAATTAATATTTCTATATTCAAATTTAATATTTTATATTTATTATTTCCCATTTATTTAGGTTAAACATGGTCAATTATTGACTTTCAAAGGGGTTTGACTAGTCCTGAGTAATGAAATTATCGAATTACTCTTAACCGTAAAAATTGTGTAAATTCCTACTTTTACGCTTGATTTTCTCTATCAATTCACATGATCTAAAACTTTATTACACATAAAATTATTCACCTTAAATACCATTATTCTAGGGTCTCACTTCGATCTGGACAGAGAAAGTCTTGGTAGGGCCCGCATCGGGTACCTTCCTAAACCCTATCGAATAGACCATTTACTTAAATATTTTAATAATAATTTCTCCTTTTAATTTCTTACACTCCATAACTTATTTAAAAGATCAAAAATTCAGGGCTCTCACGGGGTTAAACTTATGCAAGCTTTCAGTCAGATAAGGATGACTTTAAATCACACCAAGAATTTATATTTACATTGAATGGCAATGAAGTCAATTGGAAGAGTTCCAAGCAAATAACAATTGTGGATTCCACAATTGAATCTAAGTACATCTCCATGTCTGAGGCTTGGAAGGAGTGAGTTTGGATTAGGAAGGTCATCATTGAACTGGGCATGGTTCCAAGTATTGTTACTGCAGTTAGACTATATTGTAACAACAATGAGCCATTGCACAAACAAATGAACCAAAGTCTCATCAACGATCCAAACATGTACTAAAACTTTATCACCTTATTAGAGATATAATTGCTAGAGGTGATATTAATATACAGAGGGTATCCACAAAAGAAAATCTTGTCGATCCTCTCACTAAATTATTGTCCCAGCAGAAATATGATCTCCACTTGAAGGGATGTGATCTTAAACACGATGGTGATTGGCTTTAGTGCTAGTGGGAGATTGTTAGTGGAAGCATTACAAGCCAATAGAGACTTGTTCTGGATGTAAACACTTTATGGTTATTCTTTAAGTTATTGATATACAGACTATCAATTTGAGATTTGATAGTAATGTAGTATTTCTCTATTCATAAGTATTGAGAATAATTGTGATTATTGTACTTATGTAAATAAAATCCATGGAACATAATAGCCTTGCAAGTGAATTGTAATGCGTTACAGTTATTGGATCACTATCCATCAAAGCTTTGTTCCTAAACTTATTCCCGGTCATTATGCTATTAAGAACAGGAATTGATATTGCTTAAAAATCGGTAACAGTTGTAAAGTACACAACCGATCTAATAGATTGAAATATGGAGATATTTGAGGATAGAATGTCGATGCTTATTATAGAATAAGTTCATTGAATATGACTCGCTGTCGACCCTAAAAGGTATCTACACAAAAGTGCACATGGTCTTCAAGTAATACGGAGATGAGTCTGAAAATATTATCCCATAGAGACTAGTGTTGCAAAGCTTAGTTAAGTATTAGATACTTTTACCTAAGGTATATCCTAGCAAATTATGAAGGTTTTATCATGGGTGATCTACGGAGGCTAATCAAATAAAATACATGAAAATAATAAAATAAAAATAAAAATAAATGCAATAAGAGAGTGAACTAAGAAATACTTATAGTGAAATGTTGAAATAAAAATAACTGCAAAAGAAAAGAAATAAAAATGCAAATTAGTAAACTTAAAGGGTAAAAATGTAATTTCTTAAAACTATGGGGTCAGAATGCAAATAATAAAAATATGCATGAAAATACTAATATGAAAATAAAAATGCATGAACTAATTAAAAATCAAATTAAAACTAAAAAAAAAGATAAGAGTAATGCATGAATTAACTAAAAACATTAAAATGTAATGAACTAAAATGTAATGAAGCATGCCATGAAAATTAATCTGACTCTTCCTAAAATTTTCTAATGAATGATTGACCCTAGTACTAATTAAATCTAACAAAACATGGCTGGAAAATGCATGAAACAGCCGCTATAAAGAACCTGAAATTGACGCCTAAGGGTTGGATTAAATGCAACAAATGCAATGTAAAATTATCCTAATGCAGTCTAAAAATCTTAAGATGAGTACTTAACACTAAAATGCATTAAAACTTATGAAATGATCCTAAATTAATGACCAAACAGCAACCAATTACTAAGACAGTAACTAAAAAAATCTGATGAGGAAAATTGAACATAAATGCATGAAAAGCTATGAAATGGCTAATGAAACTAAGCTAATGTAACCCCTAAATTTACCTAATTAATATATGATTCTAATGTGAACTTAAAACACTCAATTACACCTTAAATTGAACAACAAACAGATCCTAAAAGACCCTGCGAATGACGCTCAAGTTGGCTAAATTTGAAAAAAACAACATTAAATATAAACTAAGGGAATACTACATGCAAATTTAATCAAATACATAATGAACTCTATCCTAAATGCATGCGACTTTACCAATATTTAAAACAACTTAACTGACACTAAAAGAACATCAAAACGGAACCTAAAAGGACCATAAAACTGACCCAAATTGATTAATGAAACGCTAGAAACCGTAACTCCTAAAATCAACCCAAAATAACGCCTAAGCTAGCTTTAGTCCTATTGGATTTTTTTTTAATTTAAAACATTAAAATATGAACTAAGAGATTAAATAGACTTCAAAAACAATATAAAAAAAATCCAAATAGCAAATTAAAGCTTAAAAGCAGTCAATGAAAATCAAGTAAAAAAAAGTGGTCAAACCCTTTCACAAGAGCTATGGAGGTAGTTTTTCAGCCTCCTAAGCTCCCAATGAACATGGAGCTTAATCAAAAACAAAAATGGAAGAAGAAGAAGTAAAAGAAGATTGAAGTGCTGGAATTTAAAGAACATATAAACAGTAAATGAAAACTTGCAAGAAAGCAGTGAAGATTTAAAAGAAATAACAAGAAAACAAGTAAATTTAACTAAGAAACTTAAAGAACATAAAGCAAGTAAAATGATGGCTACTCTATGCTACTAAAAACATGTAAATGTGCTGGAAAAATAAAAAAACTAAACCCTACGCAGCCCACACTAGGTTAGGTCTCATAAAGTTGCTTATATAGTCACTTAACCTATGGATACGATGGTAATTTCCTATCTTAGATGAATTGGCATTAACTGCCACTTGTCTTCAGATCCTTGGCTCTTCAAAATAGATATTTTCATGTCATTTAAGTGCCAACATTAGCCATGGACACCTCACCCCTTCTAGCACTTTTCTTTTTGTCTTCTAGTCCATATAAGCATGCAAGGTGTTAAGGGCATGTGCCCTCCATGTGTTGGCCATGTGTCCTTTGTTCTTATCCATTAAGAGTGAGTAGGATGATGACATGTGACATGCTAGGTGTCAAGAGAGAGGAGAATCCTTTGCCTTTGAGTAATCCAGTCTCCTTTCTTGCCCATTTTCAATCTAATTTTCACTGAAATGATAGAAAATCATTTGAAATTTATTTATCTGCAAAACATGAGGAATTTAATAAAATTAAGAGAATAATTAATAAAATATTGGGATAATTAAATAATAATTAATCAATAAAGCACTAAAATAACCTTATTTTTATAGAGTTATCACTCGCTATGAGAGTTCCATTTGGCAGTGTCACTTGGATGTCTATGGAATATACTCTCATGTGACAGCAGTGTAAGTAATTTTTGGACCTAAGATACCAAGTCATATTATATGTGGATCTACATATCTTGATTTCGTACTTACGAGTTTGGAAGAGTCAATTGCATAAAATGAATTTTTGGGTATGTCCCAAAGCATATACAGGTGGATGAGTAGTCAAGATGAAGATTCATCTCCCCGAGTGACCTAGGAGGATAATATCTCATGTTTCCTATCCATATTAACTCTGAAGACCTTGGCTAGGGAAAATAGGAGTTAGAGTTAATATTGGTAGCTTATAGGTAAATATGGAAATATGCATAAAATGGACATCGAGCCAAACTCTTTCCGTTTTTGAGATATTGAGATAAAAGGATCGAACTATATTGAGATGTTATGCACTGAATAGATTAGTCAAACTATTTAACTTTTCTAACATTTGGGTGGTCATGATGCATTGCTAGATGCCACTCTTAAGCTGTGAATTAAATGCAAATTTAATTCATTGCCAACATGTTGGAAACCTAACGAGTCACACACAATAAGATAATAAATTGACCAACATGTGGTTAGAAGAAGTTGAAGTGGACTTCTTCCTTAGGCATTTAGACATGGTTGAAATCCTAGAGTCGCCACTATTATGAGAGTTTTACCATTTACCACTCTTAGCTTGAATAAGATCTCAAACCGTAAAATGGATTAGGATACTTGTGCTTACAAAAAAAAAAGATAATGAACTAATTAAATTAAATTGACAGGCTTGATAAATTTAGAATTTCCTAATTGGACTTGTTATAGAGAATTATAATTAAACCTAATAAAAATGTTTAATTAGATAGGCTTAATTGTAAAATTTTAATTAAATTGCAGTCCAAATTATAATTATAATAAGTTCAAGGACTGAAAGGTAATTATACCAATTAAATGGGAGACAAAACATAGGGCTATATAAGCCTTATTATGGCCAGCTACCCATAAAAGAGAGAAAAACCCTAGAGTTGGTGACAAAAATTTTGGACTCTATTGTGTGCTTAATACATAAAACGATTTATTGAATGATTTATCAAACATGATCTTGGTGATGTTTTTTGTGATTCTATGTTTTGATTCCATCTTTGTTTTGTTGTGCAATTCTAATTGTGTCTTTGAGCATGAGCAAAAACCGCCATCACCACCAAGACAACTTCTCCAACACATCCTAATAGTAAAGTTAACCTAAGAATCCTATCCTATTTGGGGGTTATTTTCACTTTTTCTTTTTCTGTGAAAGAGATATTATATAAATGAGATATTTTGAAAAGAGTTCTTTTGTGAAGAAGCTCTTATAAGAAGAGTTCTTTTTGTAAATGAGTTGTTTAGTGAAGAAGCTGTTATAAGAAGAGTTCTTTTCTAAATGAGTTATTCTGTGAAGAAGCTATTCTGGGAATTACTGTTCGATGAAAAGGCTCTTATAAGAAGAATTGTTCTATTAATGAACTTTAGTAGGACAACCTTATAACTTTTTTTTTGAAATAAGGACAACCTTATTACGTATTCTAAATGATTCTTGGTAAAGTTTAAGAAATAATATATTTGTAACTAATATAATTGGCTGTTAATAAAATATTTGTAACTAATATCAGGGGCTGTTTTATGAAGGAGCTATTTTGAAAAGAGTTCTTCTATAAATTAGTTGTTACATCTCCACATTTGAGGCTTGGAAGTAGCCAGTTTCAATCAGGAAGTTTATCACTGAACTAGCATGGTTCCAAGCACTATTAGTCCAATTAGACTATATTGTGACAATAATAAAGCCATTGCACAAGCAAATGAACTAAAGTCTCATCAATGATCCAAATATGTACTAAAACGTTATCACTTGATTAGAGATATAATTGTAAAGATGATATTATATAGAGATGGTATCCACTAAAGAAAATCCTGCTGATCCTCTCCCTAAAGTATTATCCCAATAGAAATATGATCACCACTCGAAGGGATGTGATCTTAGACACAATGGCGATTGGTTTTAGCACTAGTGGGAGATTGCCAGTGTAAGCCTTGCAAGCCAATCGAGACTTGTTATGGATGTAAACACTTTATACTTATTCTTTATGTCATTGATATATAGACTATTAATTTGAGTTTTGATAATAATGTAGTATTTCTTTATCCATAAGTATTGAGAATAATTGTGATTATTATACTTATGTAGATAAAGCCTATAAGACATAATAGCCTTGCAAGTGAATTGTAATGCATTATAGTTATTGAATCACTATTCATCAAAGCTTTGTTCCTAAACTTATTCTTGGTCATTGTGATATCAAGAATAGGCATAAATAATGTTTAAAGATCGTACATGCTAAGCCTTATAATTGTAAAGTATGCAACTAATCAATAGATTGAAATATGGAGATATTTGAGGATAGTATGTCGGTGCTGATTATAGAATAAGTTCACTGAATATGACTCGCTATGAGAGCTTCATTTGATAGTGTCACTCGTATGTATATGGAATATACTCTCATGTAACAGCAGTATAAGTAATTCTTGAACTTGAATGCCAAGTCATCTTATATGTGGACCGACATACTTTGCTTTTGTACTTATAGGTTTGGAAGAGTCAAATGCATAAAACGAATTTTTGTGTATGTCCCAAACCATATGAAGGTTGATGAGTAGTCCAGATGAGGATTCATATCCTCGAGTGACCAAAGAGGATAATATCTCACGTTTCCTATCTTATATTAACTCTGAAGTCATTGGCCAAGGCAAATAAGAGCTACAGTTAATATTGGTAACTCATAGGTAAATATGAAAATGCACATCGAGTGGACATCGAGCCAAACTCTGTCCATTTTTGAGATATTGAGCTGAAAGGATTGAATTATATTGAGATGTTATGCACTAAATAGATTAGTCAAACCATTTAACTTTTCTAACATTTGGATGGTAATGATGCATTGCTAGTTATTACTCTTAATCTGTGAATTAAATACAAATATAATACATTGCCAACATGTTGAAAACCTAACGACTCACACATAATAATTAATAAATTGACCAACAAGTGGTTAGAAGAAGAGGAAATGGACTTTTTTCCCAAGTATTTGAACATGGTTTGAATCCTGGAGTCATCACTATTAGGAGGGTTTTACTTTTTACCACTCCCAACCCGAACAGAATAATCTCATACCATAAAACGGATGAGGATACATGTGATTACAAAAAAAAGGATAATAAATTGATTAAATTAAATTGACAAGCTTGAGAAATTTGGAATTTCCTAATTAGACTTGTTAAAAAGAATTATAATTAAACCTAATTAAAGTGTTTAATTAGATAAGTTTAATTATAAAAATTTAATTAAGTTGCAATCCAAATTATAATTACAATAAGTTCAAGGACTAAAAGGTAATTATACCAATTAAATGGGAGACAAAACACAGGGTTATATAAGCCTTATTACGGCCAGCCATCCATGAAAGAGAGAAAAACCCTAGAGTTGGTGACAAAAATTTTGGACTTCATTGTGTGCTTAATACAGAAAACGATTTATTAAATGTTTTATCAAACGTGATCTTTGTCACAGTCCGTATATACAGTATCCACCACATTTACACATACACAGTGATGGTTGGGCTGTTGACGATACCTTTATTACTGTCATAGCTCGTGACCACATTTTTTTCGTTTTTCCACACATCTTAATACGGTTGTGCTATTTATGATACTTTACTTTTCATTTTCATTTAAACTATTTTATATTAAAATTATAATGTCGTTTACATCCCCTATTTTAATTCACAATAAAGTAGTACTGTAGATAAGTCTAAATACAGAAAATAAATGATTGTACCTCATATTTCAGTCAAGCTGTCACATTGTGTGAGGCCCGTATCCTAATGGCCCATACCTCACTCATCCGTATTGTCCGCTCTGGGTTCTAGAGGTGGCCCCCATCACGCAGACGTGGCACTTAGCCCCTCACGGATTTCTTTCGCGTCCGCCGCTAGTCGAACCCCTTACCACTTGTAAGTGTCGAGTAACGACTAACCATTGGACCTAAGGGGTTCGAGTACGCCACCTTGCTGGCCATTTAGTTGCATGGCTGGAAATTTTCTAGAGAAAATAAATTGCAAATTTTGGTAAAGAAATACAATATAAAAGAAGAGGAATTTAAAGTTTAACATGGTTAAAATCTTATTGGTTGAAGTGGACAACAAGAGAAGCAAGGAAGTCAAGAAACGTACGATGAAAAAGAGCTGCAGCCGTTCCTTTTTCTTGCTGCAAGTTTCTTCACAAATTTAATGCATTTTAAGACAAGGAATGATGAGAAAAATAAGATAAGAAGTTAAGTGGCACAATGTTATTGGATACCTTGAATAAAATAAAGACTAATTGAAGGAAAACTTCAGCAAATTGCTATCTTCATCACCGATTTTTGCTGTCTTATGAGAACCAGAAATTGTTTCAGTTTTGTGCTCTGTTTTGGTCATCGTTCATCCAAGAAAAAAATTTAGCAAAAATCTTACTTTGATAGCAAACCTCTTAACCTTATCATCCATCTTCCCTCCATCAATTAAAACATTAAAAAACCAAGAGAAGAGGGCTGAAATTGAAGCAGAAAACAAAATTCTGTTTTGGAGTGGACAATCGATCAAGGTAAGATACATTGATTTCCATGGTTTTGTTGATATTCAATGATATATTTCTATGTTTTATAACATAATAAACATGATTATAGGATTGCTTTTAGTAAAATCCTATTAGATCATGGAATAAGCACAAATTTAGATCTTGATATAGATTTAAAAAAAAAACAAAGAAATTATGTTAGAAATGGTATGATGATGATGAGAAATAAATTATGGAATATAAATAAATTGAAGAAGAAGTTTGGAATGGTGAAAAGAGTTGAAAAGCAAAATTTGGCTAGAAAAAGGGGTCTCAGTTTGGACATGGAGCAATAGGAAAATTATAGCTTCATGCAAGAATAGGAAAATTATGGCTCACGTGGACAAGGAGGAATAGATTGGAAACAAGAAAATTAAGGAAAATGTTGAAAGTCAATGAAAGGGACCAAAGAAGGGTTTCAGCCATGACCTTAATTATGCATGAAAATGTGCTGAAAATTAGGGATTTTGATAGGAAATGATTATAGAAATTAAAAGAGAAATATTGGTGCAATTAGAACCGAAAAAAGAACTAAATTGAAGAAGTTGAGATTTGGCACCAGTATAATTTATACTGGTTGTGCTTATATTATGACATTAGTGGCTGCATTTTATGAATATTAGTGACTTAAAAATAAGAAAAAAATATTAATAATTTTTGATAAAATTATTTTGCAGCCCAAGTTGACGAAATTCGATAAACGCAACTGAGAAGCTCGGCTTCATAAGACTGATAAGGGGGAATGTGTGAGTTGTAGTGATATAATGAATTGCATGTTTTCTTAAGCTAAATTTTATGAGAATATTGGATGCATGATTTGGTTTGAAAACATGCAAACTTGTGGTTGATAAGCTGATTTATATACTGCGAATTGTGTGCAGGAGGTTAAGAATCCGCAGTTGTTATGCTGTCGGAAAATTTCTAAAAGTATTCTAAAATATTATAAAATATTTTAGATGCATGAGATGATTTAAATGGGAAATTTTGAATATAATTTCCACCAATTTTTCATAAATTGGGAATTATGAGAAAATTATAAAATTAAATATTCATGTTTTATATTTTCATTAAAGTAAGAAATTAATTATGTTTTATATGATATTAAATATTCAAAATGAATATTTATTGTGTTCTCACTTAATACATGAATATTTACCGACTGATTTACAGCATGTGAAAATGAGAAATAAATACCTTTTTGGAAATAATTACTTAAATAAATGATTTGATTCATGGGATTTCCTTAAAGGTATTTTTATGGGAAAAGAAATGATTTTATACCTTTATGAAACTAAATACTGATCTTATTTATTTTATAAATTCCATAAAGGTGATGCTATATGAAAATGTGAAAGCCTTATGGATAAACATGAACTATTTCAAATTATTTTGAATAAGATCCATAAAGGCTGTGGTACGGTTTTTATACTGTTTTGAGACTTAGGCCTCGAGATTCATGCTTATTACTGTTACTGTTACTGTCACATGACTAATTGACCCGCCAGTCATCAGCAGTCCCGGATGTCACCTAGCAAGTGTACATCAAAGACCCTCTATAGATCATGGCCATAGATCTCACTGTATACTGTTACTGTGTCCCTTCGGGGATGATTACTGTGTTCCTTAGTGGACGATGATAGCATGATATGATATAGGGTGATGCCTAGTCTCAACTTACTGATTAATGCTTATTGAAGGGATATATTGAATCCTGTTTTACCATACTGCATTGTGAATTACTATTTACTGAACTGAATCGTACCGAAATACTGTTTTACTGAACTGTACTGCATTGGGTAATATTGTTTACTAAACTGGTAGCTACTGATTTCTATTTACTGAACTGGTAGCTACTGATTACTGATTACTGTTTACTGAACTGAAATCTACTGATTACTGTTTACTGAATTGAAAGCTACTATCTACTATTTACTAAACTACAACATACTGATTACTGTTTACTAAACTGGTAGCTACTGTAACTGTTTACTGAACTGAAAAGTACTGAATTACTGGTTACTGAATTGAATGAAAATTTACTGTTATCGAGAAAGGATACTTTGAAAATTATTTCTAAAATAGAAATAATTATTGAAATATTATCCAGTGATTTGGATATTTATAAGCTACTGTACTAAAAAGACTGTTTAATAAAACTATTGTTTTACCACTGTACTATCACATGTTTTGAATTGTACTGAAAGGAAGGAAAATAAATGGTTTATCCCATTTAAAATTATGGAAAAAAATGGGTATTAAATTGTTTTATCAAGACAATTTATAAATTACTCCCTATAGTCGCTCTGAGTTTCCAGAACAAGACGGGTATTCGAAAATACCTTTCATACTCCATCTAGATTTCTCGGTCGACTATAGTATCCTTCCTCACTGTACTTAGTACACAATTACGAAATAAATGTTTTATGGCATATAGTTTTCATTATATCAAGTAGCATACGACTCCTTTACTGAGCATGTGGTTCGCTCACCCCTTACTTTCAAAATTTTTCAGATTAATCACAAGGATTACTTGATGGCTTCCTCGGATAAATATAGCTGTGAGTAGCCCATTGTGACAAAGAGAAATGAAATTTAAAGGTACAGTCACTTCTCTTACATATTCAAACATTTGTATACAATACTACATTATTGTAAAATAGAAACAGGAGATGTAAAGTGTATGAAATATTGTAAAAATTTTTATATTCCAAATTTATTGAATAAATGTTTATCATTTATTACTATTAATGATCAAGTGTTAAAGGCATCATAGACAGCCCAACCGGTAAAAATGTGTAAAATACTAGTAAATATTGTATAAAAATGTACCCTCAGACTGTTACACCTAAAGAACATGTAATAGGGCAAAAAATCATGCGACCTTCCATAATGAACTCTCCGAGTTGATGTACTCCTCTGTGTAAAGATGGGGGTCTGTAGTAAGGCTACAATAATAAGTTTAATTGATCTGCCCTTTATAACTTGAATGTCCCCTGGCTTAGCCTTTGTAGGCTACCGTCTACCTGATCTATCCTCAAAACCCCTCTTCGTTCTCCTTTTTCCTAACTTTAATCGTAGTATATAACTTGTTCGTAGTCCTGCTCACACTATTGGACTTATCTATCTATCTCATCGTAAGTCTAGATATCAAACGAGATGTCTTTATGCAAGTATGATTATATTACAATTGATGGATTCATAGTCAGGTTGGTTTGACCTAAAAGTTATTTTGGGTAAGGATACGATCGTCATTTACAAATTTCTCTCTTACTTTTCAAGATACCCTTAAACAAATATTTTTTGAAATGTACATTCTTGCCATAGTTACATTTCACCTCATTATTGTCCGTTTAGGGTCTCACTTCAATCTAAACAGGGAAAGTCCGAGTGGGACCCTCACCGAGTACCATCCCTGAATTTTATTGAACAGACCCCTAATTCAAATGCTTAAATAACATCAGTTTCCACACTGACTACTTTAATAATTAGACTTTCACTACGAAGGGAAGATAGGTTTAGGTGCAGGTTTCTATGTTAACTCCGGAGTAGGAAGATCTGGAGTACACTCCGCACTACCACTACCCCATCTAGCACCCCTTTATCTACTCGTTACTACATAGTACAACCATTTGATCAAATTTATAGTCACTTGATCTATTTATATATTCAGACAATACAGTACTACAAGGGATGTTAGCCACTTTCGATTCTAAAGACACCGACAGATATCAAGCCAACCTTGCTCTGATACCAATTAAATTATCACAGTCTATATATACAGTATTCACCACATTTTAACACACACAGTGATGGTTGGGCTGTCTGCGAAGCCTTTATTACACACTTTGTTAAACAGTAAATAGTTTACAAATTATAATTTATTTGATTTACTAAGTAGAAATGTTTACAAATCAGTAATTCTTCAATATTTACATCCCCTGAATATAGTTTACAATAAAGTAGTATTGTATAAATATGTCTGAATATATAAAAGAAAGTTAATATACCTCCACGATGTACTAGTCATTGCTTTGAAATGATAAAAGCAGCCAACAATCCTCGAAAAATATCTCAAACAATTACTGTAGTTAATTTGAGAAAAATAAGGAGTGAGCAAAACGTGCTCAATAAGAGAATTGTATGCAGAACTGATATTATGAAATCTATATGGATAAAATCATTTATTTTCCTATCAGTATACTAGGGACAATAAAGGAAGGATACTATAGTTAGCTAGGGATCCGGATGGAGTAAGGGAGGTATTTTAAAATACCTATCGTGTTTCGGAACCTAGAAGCAACTATAGGGAGTAGTTGTTGATTTTTGATATAAAATAGCTTTTAATGATAATAATTAAACAAATAATTACTCAAACAAATGGTTTATAAAACCATTTAAGGTAAAATACTTTAACTAGTATTTTATCAAATCGCTTTAAACACATTTTATACACTTCGATAAAAATCCAGTAAACAGAACAATAATCAGTTTAGTACAGTAAACATTTCAATGATAGTAACAGTCTGTAACTATACAACTAAACAGCTTCAGTAAACAGTGAACACTTTAGTATCAATAACGGTGCAATAAATACGGACAGTTCTATAACAGTAAATAGTAATTGGTTCTTTCAGTAGCAATAAACGTTTGGTAACTATAACCATTTCAATATCGACAATATTTCGGTAATATTAAATAGCTTAACATCAATAATAGTTCAGTAAAACGATAATCATAAAATCATATATAATATTTATTTCAATAATTAAATCTTTTAGAAATTCTTTTCTACCATTTATAGTTAACATCATTAAACACAGTATAGTAAATTGTTCAGTAAACAGTATGAAAATCAGCTTAGAAAACCGCATCATAAATTGGTCAGTAACAATAAGCACTCCGGTAACAGTAACAGTCTAGCAAAAATCATAACAGTAAACAATAACACCTGAATGGAGACCAGGCAACACCCTAAATATATCATGCTATAATCCTCGTAGGGAACAGTAACAGTAACACATGAAACATATGGCCATAGTCTATAGGTGTCCTCAGAGTACATTGCCAGGTGACCCTGAGACTGCTGATGACTTAACTGGTCAATTAGCCACAGTAACAGTAATTGTAATAGTAACACGTGAGCATGATACAGGGCCTAACAGTATCAAGATAGTATATAAACAGTAGTATCTAGGGGTGTAAACGAACAGAGCGTTCGACGAACCGTTCGTGAACCCGTTCGATTTCTGTTCGTTTATTAAGCTTAACGAACAAACACGAACAACATTTTAGTGTTCGTTTGTTAAACGAACCGAACATGAACAAAGGTGCGGTTCGTTCATTTTTGTTCGCAAACAGGCTCGTTTATGTTCGTTTGTTGTTCAGTTATTTAAAGTGTCATTTGTTGTTCGTTTGTTTAAAATGTCGTTTGTTGTTCGTTTGTTGTTTGTTCGTCGTTTATTTAAAGTATCATTTATTTTTCATTTGTTGTTCGTTTGTTTATTGTTCATTTATTGTTCGTTCGTTTAAAGTGTCATTTGTTGTTCGTTTGTTATTTATTAAAATACCAAAATTACTTATATTATATAAGTTATATAATATATACCCTATTTTTAATATATTAACCTAAAAAATTAGTACGTAATTTTTAAACATATTTCTACAATATAACTTTGTTGTCTTAAAAAATTAATAAAATATAATAATAAAATAATTATAAAATTAAATTAGTTAATTATAATAAAAATAATTTTTTTTTAAATTTAAACATAAGGTACTGAAATAAAATTAATAAAAATCTCATAATAAGTTAAGATCTCATTCTTATGATCTTATCCATTGACCATTTATATACATATATATTACACATATGTGCGTACACACACATATATATAATACTTTAATATATGTATACCAATATATGTATATTATATGATACAAATATATATATATATATATATATATATTGCACATATGTGTAAATTCACACACACACACACACACACACACACACACATATATATATATACGTGTGTGTGTATATATATATATGATACTTTAATATGTGTATACCAATATATGTATATTATATGATACAAATATATATATTAAATATATGTGTGGATACACGCACAAATATATGATACTTTAATATATATATATACACACCAATATATGTATATGTATATGTATATCAGTATATGATACAAAATGTACTTAAAATTATAATTATCAAATTTAATAAAACCTTGTTGACTCAAAAAAATTAATGAACAATAATAATAAATTAATTAATTATACTTAAGATAATAAAATTTTAAATTTTACACATAATATACTGAAATTAAATTAATAAAAATTCATAATAAGTTAATACACAATTCTTACACACTAACAATTTACATTTATATATATGATAGTTTAGTATAATGTCTATGTGTGTGTGTATATAAATTTGTCTAGCTTAAACATAAAACTGCTCATTTGTACAAGAAACATATATATATATATATATATATATTTGTATGTGTATGTGTATGTGTAACTCTTTATAATAAATTGAAAACAAAACTTTTTTGACTTAAAAAAAAAGAGTGATTTAAGGTCCATATCTATTTGATCTTTTAATATTATGATCATTGATCAAGTTAACATATATTACATAAATACATTATAAGAAATCAAATGTTTAAAATTAAAAATGCAACATTATATTATAATAAATGATAATAGATTGAAATTAAAAACGTCATATATTAAGATAAATATTGAATAGCATGCAGCTTTAAATCAAATGATCTATGTGAAATGACATATAAATCATGGATATGCCGTTGTGTTTTTACAAATTTATCAATTATGCTTGACAGTTAAAACTCTTATTTGAATTAATGTGTAATTGTCTTTCAACTTTACAAATTAATCTAATTAGAATGAAATTTTTAACACTGATGTATTAATATTAATTTATCCTCAAAATATAAGTAATTAATGTAGACAATTTATTACATATTGTAATAATTAACAATAGTTAAAAAATTATTATATAACATAAAAACAACCAAATTAAGAAAACAATAATATTATAAGAGTAATTTTAAAATATATTAAATATTAACTAAACTCAAATTTAAAAAACATACAATATCAAAATAATTTATTAAAAAATATGCAACTAGTAGAAAATAATATTGATGTTATAGTCTAAGGTTTTTTTTAGGCATAAATTTGTCAAAAATAAAAAACTCACGTTTAAATTAAACTCACCGTTTAGATTTTTTTTTCTAAGTCTAAAAGGAAAATTGAAAAACCCTAAATCTACAGCACTCGCTCGCTCCTCTCTCTCTCTCAAGTCTCTTCTCTCAGTCTCTCTTCAAAGCCTAAATCTACCGAAATCAAATTCAAACCTCCTCCTCTCTGACTCTCCCTAGCAGCGCCTCCATCCATCATCAAGCACCGTTCGACCTTGTTCTGGGAAGGAACTTCTATTTCTTTTTTTATTTCTGTAGTCTATATGAGTATCCAACAGAAGGTATCTATTGTATCTTAGTTTGTATCTGTGTGCGAGCCGTGATATAGCTCTGTTTTTTGTATCATGTCTAAGTCATGAATTAGACAAGAAATGCCTATGTTTCTGAATCCACCGAACCACTGTTTCTGGATTCTCACTTCTGCCTCAGTTTACAGCCTTTCTCTTTTCAAACCAGGAAAATGAGCTTTAAGTTAAGGTCAATGTGTCAAGATGATATTTTGGTTGTGCACATCCACATATTTTGTCTATAGTCGTTATAAAAATGTGTATAGTAGCTCTTAGCTGCAATGAAAAGAGCCCCAAACCAAGAAGTCTGAAAGAAAATTCGATTTTGAATGATCTCACAAGTCACAAGCTACATGAAAGAAAAGTTTCTCACTTTTTCTCTACCTCTGGGCGTTTGCTCAGCTTTTCTCAAGATCTAATTGAATTTTGCTAACGTAATAAACATTTTCATGTCTTTCCTAGTTTTCCTTTTTTCTATTCTTTCTATTTTTTGTCTTTTTTTCTTTTTTTCCCTGCATTTTTGAAACTAGGATTCCCTTTTATGTGTTAAAAGAAAAAGACATGTGATCCAAGTGAAGGAGTAATTAAGCTTGTAAACAAATACTTGGATGCACTGAAAGATGAATATAAAGTTCCAGTTGAATGGTGGGTTGAAAAGAATAAAGGAATGACTCAGAAAAATGATGGTTCCTAGATATTGGATGATTATGAACCAGGTCCTCCAATTGTTTGAATTAATCTATTTCCTGATCGTGTAAAGGTTTACTTCATTGGCCATCTAATTTATGATTTGGTTCATTTATGCAAGTATGGTTCCTAATTAAGATCAAAGTGTATTAATGGCATTTCTGTATATTTTGTATATGAAATTAAAATAAATCATAGGAGTTGATCAACCAACAAAAATGGGTTTATCACTAATTTGGCAATATGATCCTATATATTTTAGCCTTTTTTTATTAGTAGAGTTGGATGAGATTTTCTTCATTCATTTTTTTGTTGGTTGCCAAATGATTAGGACAAAGACTTACCTTGATTCCCCAGATAGGATTATATTTTGTCCCTTTTAACAATTGGTCTATGCTTAGCTTTGCCATTAGGGATAAGGCCTAATCATATAATATTATTTGTTCATCCATGTCAATGGAGAATAAAGATTTTCTGTTATTTTCATGGTCAACGATAGGGGAACTTTTTGGGCATATTATCAGTCTATAAAAAGAAATTTAGCTGAGGAGTTTAGTTTTATTTGTTAGTTTAAATAATTTTGTTTAAATAATTTTTAGTAGGTTTGAGATTTCAGTTTCAGTATATGCATCTGTTTTTTGTATCTTATGTTGTAGCTACTTATGCTTCCAATAGTTTAAAGATTTTAAGCTGATTTTTTATTTTTCTTGGCTTCTTTTTTAAAGGTTGATTTTAATGAACTGTAGCAATTTTAATAAATGATTAGAGGAGCGGATTTTAATGAATTGCAGTAGTTTTAAGGGCTAATTTTAATAAACGATTGAAAAGCTGGATAATTAATTTTGATTAGAGGAGTGGGAGTTTATATACTTGATATTCTTATTTGTAAATATACTTGATACTTGTTATATTTTATTACTAGATATTGCAATTCTTAACAATGGTATTTTGTTGTTAGGTTGAAGCTAATATTCAAAAATTCAAGTAAAGAAGTCATTCTTTCTCAAGCCTTTGAATTTGTCTCAACATTCATAAACTTTAACTTTAGTCCTTTATTCAACTAAGCTTTACAATCAACGGTACATTTAGAGTTTTTGTAATTTTCATTTTTTTCGTTGATAGTTAACTTTAGTAATGTCGACGTATCATTTCACTTGTCATACCTATGACCTTTCTACTCTTTTTAGCAGTCTCTCCAAAAAATGATCTCTGGGAAGGCCAGAAAGAGTTCAGGGCATACATCACCATATTTAGCAGCCCTTACTTTATGGTATATTTGTTATTTGTTAATCACTAATTGATATTTTGAAATTTTTTCGTTTTGTACTTTCTTGTTGCTCATTGATGATGGTTTAATTTTGAATTATTATGTATGTCTTTTCACTTGGAACAAAATCATACTAGTTTGTGTCCAACTTCTCAAGTACCAGATTGGAGTTTGCATTGTTCTTATTCTAGTGCTGGTTCATCATTTGTTCCTATGGCTGCTACGGAGGGAAAAGAAGTTGCCAATGTTGAAGGAGATACTCTTAATCCTATTGAAGTTGACGAAATTGAAGCTAGCAATTATGCGAAGAAAGCAAGGAAGAAGACATCGTCTGTTTGGTAGGAATTTACCTTAGTGAAACTTGCTGATGGGACTGAAAAGGTATAATGTAATCATTGTAAGTTCAAACTTTCCAAGCACAAAGATAGTACGACTACACAATACAAGAGGCATTTAAATAGTTGTGTGAAACATCAATTTACTGAACATGGGCAAACCAATATTTTTTTGCGACCGCAAACACCTAGATCAAATAGTGTGAGCAGTGTTCAAACTTGGAAGTATGATCAAGCTAAGATAAGGGAGATTGTTTCTCATATGATTATAGTTCATGAGTTGCCATTTGCATTTGCTGAGTATGAGCTCTTCACTTTGCTGATGAAGACTGCAAGTCCTCACTATCAAAGGATCTCTCGGGCAACTGCTAAAGCTGATTGTTGGACAAGTTTTGAGGTAAAAAAAAGATTGATTGCATTGTTGAAAATAGTTGATAGGATTAGCATTACAATTGATATGTGGAAATCTGGTCAGAAGATTCAATACATAGTGTTGACAGCTCATTTTGTGGACTTGGATTGGAAGTTGCAAAAAAGGGTGTTGAACTTTGTTGATGTGCCTCCTCCTCACAGTGGACTTGTCATTTATGATGCATTATACAAATGCTTGCAAAAATGGGGTATTGAAGGAAAAGCATGCACTATTACTGTTGACAATGCTTCTTACAATGATTTAGCTGTGAGGATGTTGAAAGATAGCTTTTCTTTTCAGAGAAAGCTTCCACTAGATGGAAAACTTTTTCATGTTCGATGTTGTGCGCACATTTTGAACATTTTGGTGAATGATGGTCTTTCTGAGACTGAAGACGTAGTTGAAAATGTAAGGGAAAGTGTGAAACACATCATAGCATCAACTCTACATTTATCAATGTTCATTGATGTTGTCAAACGGCTTCAATTGCCTAATAACAGGTTGATTCTAGATTACTGCACACGATGGAATGCTACATATGCTATGTTGTTTTGTGCATTGGAGTTTAAGCAAGTTTTTCCAAGGTATCAAGAAAGAGATTCAAGTTACAAAAACTTGCCAACAGATGGAGATTGGGTGAAAGTTGAAGAAGTTTGTTCATTCTTGGCAATTTTTAATGAAGTTACCAACATCATCTCCGGTAATAAGCATTTAATATTACAATTTTTCTAGTTAATTTTATCATTTATATTATACATTTATGACATTAAGTTTAAATATTTATTTCTTTTATAATTATTAGGTTCTGAATATCCAACATCAAATTTATTTCTTCCTAAGCTTTGGAGCATAAAAGAATTGTTGGAGGAGAAATCTTTGAGTGAAGAACCTTGGATGAGACTAATAGCTTTGAAAATGTAAAAGAAATTTGACAAATATTAGGGTGAATGCAATCTGTTGATCTCTATTGTTGCTGTGCTTGATCCTAGGAATAAAATGACATTGATTGACTTCACTTTTCGTGTCATTTATTCTACAAAGGAAGCTCCCATACAGATAAGAATTGTGCGTGACTGCTTATATGAGCTTTATAAGGAATATGTAGATACTTATACAGCAGCTAATAATTGTGTAGCTATAGAAAATGATATGCAACAAAGTGTTAATAACACCAATGTTTCTACTTCTAGTGGAGTTGGAAAAGGAAAACTATTATGACAGGGAGATCAAAGTATGAGAATTATGTTCAACGTATGGATACAGTTCATAATGTTAAGTCTGAACTAGATACATATTTGGAAGAAGGGGTGTTTATTTGCGAGGAAAATTTTGGAGAATTTGATGCCTTAGATTAGTGGAAGGCAAATAACCTTAAGTTCTGAATTTTGTCAAAAATGGCTTGTGAGATCTTGTCAATTCCGATTAGTACAGTGGCTTCAGAATCGACTTTTAGTGCTGGTGGTAGAGTTATTGATGCATATCGTTCCTCTTTGGGAATTGATACAGTGCAAATGTTACTCTGTGGTAGTGGTTGGCATCGAAACTTCTAAGGTCTCAAAAAGAAAACAAAAGTAAGTAACTTTAATGTTTAATTTCAGTTGTTCTATATTTCAAATATTGTAATATTTTAATGTAAATTTTTTTATATAGGTTAAAGCAGAAGTTAAAGAAATTCCTCTACTCTAAACTTTGAAAAGCTTTCGGTTTGAAATTCGACTACTTGGAGGCGTTAGGTGAGTTGTGCTTTGTTTTGAAATGTTGTGCAGTTAGCTATTTTGATTTTCTATATACTTTTTTGTTTAAATTTCTTGGGTTATATTGCTAATTCTGATTTTTAAATCTGTTTTTATGGACCAGAAGTAGATATATGTAATGTTGGTGTTGTTCTTTACATCTTGTTGTGTGGGGTTCCAGTTTCCACTGTTTTCGGCAGGTATTTATCTCAATAATTATACTTATTTACTCTTTTATCATAAGTATGAATATTAAATCTAATACTACTTATTTTATTTTATCAGATGATTGGGAGGATGATGGCGACACCAACTCTTAGTATTAATTTTCGGACTTTTTTTAGATATTAATTCCCAGACCTTAAGTTGTATCGTATTTAAGTGTTGAATGATTTTAATTTACATGTGAGATTTAATTTTTATATATGATTTTTAATAATTAATATCTATTTTGTTCGTGAACGTTCACGAATGTGTTCGTTTAGACGTTCGCAAACGACGAACGAACTTGTTCGCAAACGCATTCATTTACACTTTTGTGAACGAGTTCGTTTACACATTTGCGAACGGCGAACGAACATGTTCGCTAAAATTTAAGAAACAATCCTTCTGAAACAAACGAATGAGCTCAAACATTACAATCAAATTTCTTAACGAACACAAACCGAATACAAACGGCACTCAAAAATAAACGAACAAACAGGACATACATTCGTTCATTAGTGTTCGGTTCATTTACAGCTCTAGTAGTATCACCTTTATGGAAATTTATAAAAATAGATAAAATCTTCAGTTAGTCCATAAGGTTATTTTATAACACAATGAACAGTTCAGTGAAAACAATTTATATACACTTCAGTAATAATTTTCATAAATATTCTATTTCATTGTAAAACACTTAAATGAATATCTCGATGCTTTCATTTCAATGTAAATCAATTACATGAATATTTAAATATTATTTTTCTGTAAATTCATATTTTATGAAAAATATTAAATATTTAATTTCCAAGGCTAGGAAATCACTTAATAATGCACTTAACATATTTCATGATATTTTAGGTAATTTTCTAAGAAATTTCAGTAGCATAACGACTGCTATCGACCTAGCCTCCCTACATGTAAAACATAGTTCCAGTCCAACAAAAAACCACAATTTGCACAATTTTCGAGGCATTTAAGTTCCAAAATATTTCTATAAAATTATTCACAATAAAATCATGCATTCATAATATCCCTACGGCCTACACACTCATCACTTACCTGTCTGACATTAAAGACTTTCTCGATAGCACCACGCGCGATTCACTTCTCCCGGGCTACAATTAATTTCACCAACATTGCTAGTTCAATTGACTTAAATTTTTAAGCTATTTTATACTTCTAAATGCAGCCACATTGTACATTGAAAATATTAAATCAGTGTAAATTCTACTGTGCTAAAACATAACTTCTCCATTTTAAGTCCGATTTTAAATCCGATTGCACCGATGGACTCCTTATAATTTCTACAGTATTATGGCATCCTAAACTCATCAAAATGCAGCACAAAACTACCTCCCCTTTGCTTGGCCGAAATTCCCATGTAAGGACTCTCCCACTTTTTCAACAAAACTATCACTTAATTCATATAAATTCATGTTCATTCTTTCATGTGGCACCATTTTCATGCAAGAAACAACATGGTTCCTTTATGTTCATCATATGGCCGAAACCCTTGAGAGTGCTTGAGCATGATTTAATGAGATTCAATCAAAACAAATGCTTAAATCATGCTTAGGAAGCTTAGATATGTCATAATCTATCATTAAAATTTAAAGAACTAAAAGGTGTAGGAAATGGTTCCTTGGCTGAATTCATTGGGCTGCCATTTCTCTTGATTTTGTCACTTATTCAATGAGATATTGGTATGGGTGAAGAGAGGATGACGAGTAGAACACTTTTGTAGAAGGAAATTTGTTGAAATTTTGTGATTTTAATGGTGTTTTGTAAGGTTTTAATTTCTTTCTCTTCTTTTTGGCTATGGAAGACGTGAGGGAGAGGTTGAAGATGAGTGAATAGCGGTCAGATGAAGTGGGGAGAAAAATATGGTGTTTTCTAGATGAGGATAAAATTACCAAAATGCCCTTGGTTATGAAATTTTAGGATGAAAGTGCCCTTAAAGCTTTCGTAATTTTTCAAAATATGTAATTGCACTCCAAAAATTCATATTTCATCACCAAAAATTCTTATTGGATGTATTTTGATGAATCATGGTGGTTTGGTTCGGGTTTGACCTATCAGGAAGGTGAAATTATGAAAATACCTTATCAGGCCAATCGCTTAAATTTCTTATTTAACCGTCGATTCGATCTATCTATAGACATAGCGTAGGACTTATTTTCATGTAGAATATCATGCTATATTTACTTGGTCCAATTTCATTTTTGTTTGACCATAATTTACAAAAATGCCACCAGGCTATGTCCTTAATCGTCATTTTCTAAACCGTTGGCACGCATCTCAAAGATAATATAAATAAGGTATTTTAGGCTTGAAATTCTTACCTTAGGCTTATTGTACCCTCGGCCACTGTTTGGACAGTTTTACGTCGATCAGGGCATTGTAGGGCTAGTGGGGCCCACAACACTGTTTCACTTATAACTTGTGAAGTACACTGGGATTGAACAGTGATGAGACATCTGAAACGTGTAACTATAATATATACATGGCTCTCACAATCTTGGTGCTGGTTTTGTTGTTTTTGTGTTTAATTCCACCTGTATTTCGCTGCGCAATTCTAATTGTGTATTTAAGCATAAGCGAAAACCACATCACCACCAAGACAAATTCTACAACACATCTTAATAGTTAAGTTAACCCAAGAATCCTGTCTTATTTTAGGTTTATTTTCACTTTTTCTTTTTCTGTGAAGAAGCTGCTATATGAAGGAGCTATTCTGAAGAGAGTTCTTATGTGAAGAAGATCTTGTAAGAAGAGTTCTTTTGTGAATGAGTTGTTATGAGAAGAAACTGTTATAAGAAGAGTTCTTCTGTGAATGTATTGTTCTGTGAAGAAGCTATTCTAGGAATAATTGTTATATAAAAAGGCTCTTATGAGAAGAGGTGTTCTGGTAATGAACTTTAGCCGGATAACCTTATTACTTGTTCTAAATGATTCTTGGTAAAGTTTAAGAAATAAAATATTTGTGACTAATATAATGAGTTGTTAATAAAATATTCGTAACTAATATCAGGAGCTGTATTATGAAGGAGCTATTCTAAAACAAGTTCTTCTGTGAATTAGTTGTTGCTATTCTAAAAAAAGTACTTCTATGCATTAGTTGTTTTGTGAAGAGGCTGTTATAAGAAAAGTGTTTTTTGCAAATGATCAATTGTTTAGTGAAGAAGCTATTCCTTTCAAGGGGGAATGGGGTTCAAACCTTGGACTTACTGTCTTCTAAGAAGAGGTAACAACTATTAGATCAAATCTTAATTGTTGCAATGAGGTCGAGTGCACCAAATATAACTTTAATTTTCTTTTTTCTTTTTTTTTTCAATTTGGTAGGCATTTTAGCCGATACCGAAAAAGACAAATAAGAAAAATGGTCAATAGACGTCCCTTGAAATGAACAGGCATTAGCTGAATGGTAATATGTAGCAAAGACATTGCAAGAACCATCTTTTTTTGTCAGAATTGCATTCTTGGGCAATTCCATCCTGTCCCAGGTTTGAGCTGCTTCATATATGGCACTGACTTCTGACAAAGTGGGTGCATTTATATTCAGATTGACACTTCCTTGAACAAACTGGATGGATTCATCAGAGTGTTGAATAGCAAGGAGACGGTGTACATGCGCAGGATCTAGCCAAGTGCAGACCCTACTATCTTTTCGCCGTTCATCAACCAAGGAACTTTGGCTATTTTTGGTGTGTCATCAGGTAATCATTTTGATCTTTTTATTTGTTAATATTAAGTGCATATAAAAACCCTAGCTTTTGCCTTCTTTAATGAAGCAATTCATTCATTTGGTCCATCGATTTCCTTCGAGAGTTCGACTTTCTTGTAAGTTGTAATTTTGAATCCCCAAAAAGAAACAACACTAATTGCACAATTTGGAGAATTTAATCACGAGTGAAAGATCAAAATAGATGTTAACACGTCATCGTTTCTGATTTTAAGATTTATATATATGCTAAATCACCATGAACATAAAGGAAAATTGAATAGGAATTGGACAATTCCCCAGAAAAAATTACCTCTAGTAAGTTAATAATGATTTTTTTTTTAGTATATAGTAAGTTAATAATGATTTACTTATAGTAATTAAACACAATTACTGTTTTCTTTACTGCTGGACTTAATTTATTCATAAAATCGGGACGCAGATTAATCTAACAGGTAAATCCCTCTTTAACAATTTACGTGCACAAGTGAAGAGATCAATAAATGGATAAATCTGTTGTTTTGCTCTTCCTTTCTGCATTCATCTGAAAGGATGGCTTCACACCAATAGATTTCATTGCTTGCATTTTGGTCATAGATTGCATCGATTTTTCCTTATATGTAAGCTGATAATTCAATTTAGACACCTATAGATTGCATCGATTTTTCCTTATATGTAAGCTGATAATTCAATTTAGACACCTATTTCCTTCATATGAGTGGATGCTTTTCTTTCAATTGATGGTAATCAACATTCAGTCCTAACTTCACGTTCCTTGGTATCCCTACACAGCTTTAAAAGGATTGGATGCATCTGTTGTCCATTTAGACACAGGTAGCAATGAGAAGCTTAAGCCCCATTTCGACCTCCATCTTATGATTAACTCTATAGAGCATACAAACCAGTAGAGATCTCTCAAATAGATCGATGGAGAAAAATAATCCATTACTCCATTTGTTGCCAATCTATAATATATATATATATATATATATATTTATATATATATATATATTTATATATATAGTGGGAGGGATCCACTTACACTAGTGTAAACGTTTTTGTGACCATCAGATTGATATACACTTATGGTTGAGAGTAAATCTCTCTTTTCTTTATAAGGGTAACTAAATGTAGAAATATTACTGCTCTCTTTCCTTTTTTATATTTTTTTTCTTTTCCTTTTTAATTATTTGAGTTCACATTAACCATTTCTTCTCATCTCTATTTCCTCCATCACACAGCATTTTCTTTTTTACAAGAGAAACAAAATCTCTCTTTGACAGTATACATCACTATTTCAAGTTCTTTTAATTTTTTCTTTTATTTTTAATTGAATTCTCTTTTTTCCATTCCTCTTTAGTTTATTTAGAATTTTTTATATTATAATATGCATATTCATTTAATTTTGTTGAATTCTTTTTCAGGTTTTCTTTTGCTTGCACAAGCGCAATACGTAGAGACATAAATGAAGAAAAATGCTTTTGAAAGGAACATGCTATAGTGTACAAGTTCCTAATTTAGAATTCTTTCTCCGTTTCTCTGGAATTACTCAACTATCACTGTTCTTATTGGTTATTAGCAAAACAGCAACATATCGATCTAAAACAACAGCTTTAGTTGCAAATATTGTTTTAAATATAAATCTTCCGGTTTACTTGCTGTTTTTACTAATGTTGAGGTTGTTGAAGATCTACCTTCAAAGATCTAATTGATGTTGCCGCTTGAAGGAAGAATTTATTATTTCAACTACAACATTTTTCTTGCATTGAAACCTCAAACTAATGTCTACTTTATTGTGATACAATTGGCTGAACAATTTTTGTTCTTTTTTAGATACATAACTTTTTTATCTTTTGATTTTTTTAGTAGTAGTAACAAGTCACCTTTGAAATACTTCAGTATTATGTATGCTCCAATGATATAGATAAATCTCATTGTATCTCTTGCTTCTAGTATTTGATTTTTATACCTTTTAAAGCTTTTAGTATTATCTATGCTTTATCTAGAGTCTCTCCTTGAGCCTAAGGTTCTTGTGAGAATGTCTTAGTCTTGTCTAGTAACAAGTGAGTTATCATCTCTAAGATTTCAATAGATTTCTTTGGGGATTCATAGTCTAGTTCTCATCTAGTACAAAGCAGTTTCGGTGGAAGAAATGGTAGACGAGTTAGGGGAACTATGGAAAAATTTAACACTAATAGAAGAAGAGAAGGAAGGGTTGGTATTCGAAGAAAACAACCCAGAAAAACAGCAGAAAGAAGAGGATCTCTGGATGATTGGAAAGTCGCTAACAAATAGAACTTTCAACGAAGAAGCTTTGATGTGAACGCTGAAACTAGTGTGGAGACTGTCTAAACCAGTTGATGCAACCCAGCTTGAGGAAAAAATGTTCCTTTTCAAATTTTCCTCACGTGGAGATAAAAGTAGAGTCTGTGAAGGAGCACCATGGGCGTTTGAAAAACAACTGCTTATGTTAGTTGATTACGATGGAAAGCTAAGGCTAAATGAGTATATCTTCAATCAAGTCCCATTTTGGATTCGGATCTATGAACTACCCCTTGGTATGAGAACACAGGAGCATGCTGAAAGAATAGGTCGCAGATTGGGTACACTTAAGGCCATTTATGCAAGTTTGGATAAAGGAGGGTGGTCTAGGTTCCTCAGAATCAGAGTTGAGATTGATGTCACCAAACCAATTAGGCGGGCTATCGTGGTTGAAGCAGGTAAAAACAAAGCACTGGTGAGAGGGAGATTAGCTTTATGAGAGGATGCCAATGTTTTGCTACGGATGTGGAAAGATGGGTCATAGAGATATAAAGTGCGAGGAGATCCCATTCGACTACGATGAGGAAACAAGGAAACAACAGTATGGTCACTGGCTCAGAGCTTCACCGCTACAAAGGAGGAACTTCAATGGAGAAATCCGGCACATGAAACCAGCGGAAGAAAATCGGATCTCAGAACCGACGGGGATAAGCAACACGATAGCAAGGAGACTGAATATGGAAACCACAGAAATCAATGGAGATCTGTCGAAACAACAGGCTACAATAAGGGAACCAAATCAGCCAATTCTGTCTAGCAATCAATCAGCCAGGATTCAAGCATACAGAAAGGAAGGAACAGAATTTGTGGACAGTACATATCTGTCAACGCCAAAGGTGGATAAAATAACTGCAGATTTAGTGAGCCAGCTTGAGCAGACCGAATGCAGATTAAGTAAGGAAGCTTTGACAAATAATAATGACGTGGCAAAAGAAGAACACTCGGCAGAGATCTTGGGAGTCAAGAATGAAAAAGCCAAGAACAATACCGATTCTCAGCTAACTAATGATTCAAACCTACAGCAAACAACCAATACAGAACGTGGAAGCAATGGAGGTCGACAAAAGTGGAAAAAGATAGCAAGACAGGGGCCCAAAATGAAAGGAGAGTGTTCTATAGAATTTGGAAAAAGGAAGCAGCAGGGCAGCGAGGATGAAGATTTAATATTGATTGATCTCTCACCAAAAAGAAGCAAGGAGGATGGATTTTTTTTTTTTAGTCACTCAAACAGTGGCAGAGACTGGTAGCCAGTCCAGTCGATCACCATGAAAACCTTAGCATGGAGCTGCCATGGGCTTGGGAACCCATGGACAGTTCGAAACCTTCAACAACTGGTCTTGAAGGAAGCTCCCGATATAGTTTTCTTCATGGAAACTATAATAAAAGCCTCTAATTTAGATAGAATAAGAAGGAAATGCAAACTGGATTTCGTTTTTGGTGTAGATGCTGATGGAAGAAGTGGTGGGTTAGCTCTTTTCTGGAAAAATAACATACAAGTTGACCTAAGAAGCTTCTCTAAGCACTACATTGATTTTGATGTTAAAGATGAAAAAGGTAGAGCATGGAGAATGACAGGAATTTATGGTGAGACCAATACTACAAGAAGAAAAGTGACGTGGGATCTCCTAAGAAGTCTAGCTACTGAGCAACAACAGCCCTGGACAATTTTCGGTGATTTTAATGAAATATTATGGGAAGATGAGAAATGGGGGGGAGCAACCAGACCTGCACAACAAATGGAAGCCTTTCAATCAACTCTAGATGATATTCTCATGGAGGACCTGGGCTACAAAGGCGACACATTCACATGGCAAAGGGGTAGATGCGCTTCTACAGTCATTAAGGAACGCCTTGACAGATTCATAGGAAACAAAGAATGGAGTGATCTTTTCCCCTTACATAGAGTTCAACACTTGGTTTGCTCAACATCTGATCACTGTCCCATAATACTCGACACAGAGGAAAACCGACAACATAGAAGATGGGCTATGAAAAAACGGAGAAGGTTCCTAGAAGTAGCTTGGCTAAAAGACAAAGATTGTAATGCCATAATTGGTGATATTTGGCAGAATTCGAATGAGGAAAATATTGCTAAAAAATTGGAGACTGTTCGAGATGAAGTGGATAGGTGGGGGAAGGGAAAATTCCAAGGGCTACATGACAAAATAGAAAAGATCACAAAGGAGCTAAGGGAGATCAGAAGCATTTGTACAGATGAAACCTTAGCAAAAGAATGTGAACTGTCCAATGATCTAAATACTGTCCTGGAGATGGAAGAAATGTGCTGGCAGCAACGTAGTAGAATAAATTGGCTACGTGAAGGTGACAGGAACACTACTTTTTTCCATGCCCAAGCAACTCAGAGGAGGAAGATAAATCATATAAAGGGAATAGAAGATGCACAGGGGAAATGGTGTGAAGATGAATCAGAAATGCGGGAGATTGCAATAAAATATTTCATAGAGCTCTTTGAATCCCAAGGACAAACAGAACTTAATGAAATCTTAGAGACAATTTCTCCATGTATTACAAGACAGATGAATGATTTTCTTACACAGGAATTCAAAGCCGAGGAAGTCCAAGAAGCCATCAAACACATCCACCCCACAAAAGCTCCAGGCCCCGATGGTATGCCCTCTTACTTTTATCATAAATATTGGCATATTGTTGGTCATGACATCACAAAATATTGTCTGCATGTTCTGAATGAAGGAGGTAGCATTGGCCACATAAACCACACAAACCTTGTCCTCATGCCGAAAATTAAAAACCCAACCAACATGACCCATTTTCGACCTATTAGTCTATGTAACGTAGTGTGCAAAATTATTGCTAAAGTGTTGGCCAATAAACTCAAACAAATATTACCAACATGCATAAGCAATAACCAAAGTGCATTCGTTCCTGGTAGACTAATCTCAGACAACATCTTAGTAGCTTACGAACTTTTACATGTTCTCAAATTGAGAAGGAAAGGAAGAGATAGCTATGCTGCGATAAAGATTGATATGAGTAAAGCTTTCGATAGAGTTGAATGGCACTACCTTGAAGCCCTCATGTTAAAACTAGGCTTTAAAGCATCTTGGACATCTCTGATTATGAAGTGAATTACTACTGTTTCCTTCGCAATAACTTTCAATGGTGCAGCTACTAACGTTTTCACTCCAGGACGAGGTCTCAGACAAGGAGACCCACTTTCACCATATCTTTTCCTGTTGTGTACAGAAGGTCTATCTGCGTTATTGAAGAAAAACCAACAAATAGGGAGGTTGAATGGAGTCAGAGCCAGCATGAATGGGCCCCGAGTCACTCACTTATTTTTTGCTGATGATAGTTTGCTTTTTATAAAGGCGAACCAGGTTGAAGGTGAAAGAGTGAAGCACATCCTAAAGGTTTATGAAAATGGCTCAGGCCAAAAGATCAACTTTCAGAAATTTGGTTTTTTCTTTACCACAAATGCTAGCGACTTCACAAAAACAACTCTCACGGGTATCTTTGGGATTTATGCAATTACCAGCCCAGAGAGATATCTTGGACTCCCAAGAATTGTTGGAAAGAACAAAAATAGAGCTTTTGCAGATATCAAGAACCGTATCAAAGCCAGGATACAAAGCTGGAGTTGGAAGTTTTTGTCACAAGCAGGAAAAGAAACCCTTATTAAATCTGTATTGCAGGCCATACCATCATATTCCATGTCATGTTTCAGACTACCTCAACAATTATGCTATGATCTGGACAGTATTATCAGAAGGTTCTGGTGGAGCAATAAAGTGAATGGACGAGGCATATGTTGGGTCAACTGGAAGCTAATGTGTGCCAGAAAAGGAATCGGTGGAATGGGGTTCAGAAACTTTGTGAACTTTAATTTAGCTCTGCTCGGAAAACAGGGCTGGAGGCTTTTACATCATACGGACTAACTCCTTTATCAAGTACTCAAGGTAAAATATTTTCCCAGAACTGATTTTATGAAGGCAAAATTGGGATGGTGCCCTTCCTTCACTTGGCGAAGTATCTTGGCTGGACGCACCACTTTGGAGGACGACATTCGGTGGAGAGTTGGGGATGGCTGCTCTATCAACATTTGAAGCGAAAAATGGGTACTTGGACTGGAGGGTTTTCAGGTTGCACCAAACCAAGAAGCATCTCAGCATTACACTCGAGTGTGTGACTCGTTTAATTCATACTCTAGGACCTAGAATGAAGAAATAATAAGAGACATCTTTACAGAGCAAGAAGCCTCAAGGATCCTTGTTATCCCGTTGGGAAAAATCAGATCAAGGGATGTTCAAGTCTGGCATTGGGACAGAACTGGACATTATACTGTTAAGAGTGCATATAAAAGGCTTGTGGAAGAACCAATGTAACATATCAATACCAACCTCTATGGAGCACTATCTGGAAAGCAACCATCCCAAACAAAATAAAGATGTTCTTCTGGAGACTCTGCCATAACGCACTGCCTTATTATGAAAACTTGAGGAGACGAAAGATTTTGGATGATGCTACTTGTCCACGCTATCACAGTGGAGTTGAGACGGCTATTCATGCCCTCAAAAACTGCGAGACAGCCAGCGCTATCTGGTCCCTAACGGAGCTAGCAAACCAATGGAAAGGAGAGGAAGATCAATCTGTGAAGGACTGGATTTTAGATTCTGTAAAGCATTTAGATCAACAGAGTCTAGATAAAAGTCTGATGTTGTTATGATCCATTTGGAAAGGCAGGAACGAAGCAATAAAAGAGGGGATCGAAAAGTGCCCAACCCAACAGGCCCAGTATGCTTGGAACTATTTGCAAGAGTTTCAACAAGCACAGCAACCAAAAGCCTCAGACCACATACACGAGGCAAACACGTGGAAGTGCCCACCTCCTGGTTTCATAAAAATTAATTTTGATGGTAGTTTTAGAGTCGCTGAAGAAGATGGAGGCATCGGAGGTATTGCAAGAAACGAAAGGGGTGAGGTCATGGGGGCGTTTCACTCTAAAGTTACCAAAGTCATGGATGCAGAAGCAGCGGAAGCAACTACAGCCATCCGGGCAATCACTTTTGCACAGGAAATGGGCTTCAGGCAAATTATTTTCGAAGGAGATGCACTAGGAATCATTAAAAGGCTCCAGAAATCCATTGAAGATCTATCCTCAATTGGCAACTTAAGTGAGGAAGCTAAACAGAAGCTCACCTATTTCTCTGCCTACAAGGTCACCCACGCAAACCGAAATGCCAATAAAGCAGCTCACTGTCTTGCTTCATTAACCTACTCAAATACTGAAAATATGTACTGGACTGAATCCTGTCCAAACGAGGTCATGAACATAATACTATTTGATTATAACCAGTCTCAGTTTCAATGAAGCAATTCGTTTCCTTCAAAAAAAAAGTATTATCTATGCTTTAGTGTATAGATAAATGCATAAAGGAAAGATGTAAAGGAAATTAATAATTTGTTCCATGATAACTTCAATTACAGCCAATATGTTGTATGACTTATACAACTATAATAGTGCTTTTGCTTTGGCCTTAAATTTTCTATACTAGAGTTCTTGGCTATTGAGTGTTATGTACACAAGTGTTTTGAAAATGGTAGCAGATGGTTCAAAACAATTGCAACTCCATTTTCCAACTCCAACAATAGTTGTAACCCCTACATAGCTCCATTTTCTTACTCCAACAATGGTCATAACGCCGATATAAAGATATAACATGTCAGCAAATGAAAGAATAATTGGTTGTACATAGAATATTCAATTGAGTGTCAGAAAAAGAATAGGATGAGGTAGAAGGAAATAAAATAAGAAAAGTGAATCTCGGCTAGGACGGCAACAGGGGTAGCAGCACTGGTGCAAGAGGAAGCATTGACGGCAACAAAGGTAGCACTACCATAAGAACCAACATCACCGGCAAGTTTGACAAGTTTTGATTTGAAGAAGAGGTCCTAGATTTAAAGAGGAATGGAAAAAAATTCAATTAAAAATAAAAGAAAAAATTAAAAGAACTTGAAACAGTGATGTATGCTGTCTAAGGGAGATTTTGTTTCTCTTGCTAAAAAAATGCTGTGTGAGAGAGGAAACAGAGATGAGAAGAAACGGTTAAAGAAACGATATTAACTCAAATAATTAAAAAGGAAGAGAAAAGTATAAAAAAGGAAAGAAAGCAATAATATTTTTACATTTAATTACCTTTATAAAGAAAAGAGAGATTTAATCTCAACCACAAGTGTATATCAATCTGATGATTACAAAAAAGTGTAAAACTAGTTAGTTTTACATTTGTGTAAGTCGATCTCTCCATATATATATATAAATATTATATTACAAACTACATAGTAAATTTGGTAAGATGCTACATTGACATTTACATGGACACCATTAATTTCATGTCCACCTAAGTAAAAAGAAATAATAAATATTAACTTCTCTACTTTTTCATTTCCCCAAAATTTATCTAATCCTTAGAATTTTTCAATCTTTAAAAAAAATCCTAAATTAATTTTAAATACTATCTAACTCAAAAATATTTAAAAAGAAACAATTTTAATATTACTTATTGGGAAAACTAAATAAAATATTGATTAATATCTACACGGTAATGATTTTAATTTATAATAAATTAAAATATAAAATAGAATTTAAAAATTTTATTTTGAAATACATGTTGAGTAATGTATTAAAAAAACTTGATGCATATACAAAATACACAAATTAAAAAATAATTTGAAATTAAATACTAATTAAAAAATTATAGAAAAATTAAATATCACAAATCTTAATATATTTAAATAACTACAATTTTAATGAAAATAATTCTTACTTCATTAATCATTAATAACTTATTGGTTAATGTTGCGTATTTTAAATTGATTTATTTTTAAAATTTGAATTTAAATGATTCTAAATTAATCTTATAAAATTAATTAGGGTTAAATCTTTACCTTTTAGGGTTTTTTAAAAAAAATTACTTATAATAGTCTTAAACGTTAAAAGTAATTAAAGTAAAAATGTCAAAAAAATTATTATTTAAATTTATAAACTAATTAAATACAATATTTAAAATAATACACGTTTCAAATTAATAAATAATCCATATGGATTTTTTTTACCCAAAAAATTTATTGAACAAATAAATAAATGATCGAATAAATAAATCTAAAAAAGGAATGAAATGAAAATTGAAAAAAGACATGGAAGTTTAGTTCAGTGCTAAAATTCTTAGCTTAAATTACGTATTTTAATTTTTTGATATAAGATTTAAAACTTTAAGGTAGTTCCAATCAAAATATATGGATTTTTTTAATTTAAAAATAACACAATTAGTGATAATAGAAGATTCAAATTCTTAGATAAATTTTATTTGTTTTAAATGACGATAACACGATTGAAGTATAATTGTGATAACTGTGAATTCTTCCATTTTTGAATTAGGGATCTGTAAATTCAACTTCAGATGTTAATAGACAAATTAGAATAAATAAATAAATTTATTATAGGATTGGAATATTTCAGGATTAAGGTACTTAATCCAATTGAAAATTGTAGATTTAATAATTAGGAAATTATTTTGGGTATTATGGAATTTAAATTTTAAAGAAATATATATATATATATATATATGTGTGTGTGTGTGTGTGTGTGTGTGTGTGTGTGTGTGTTGCTTGTTAATCCTTATACCAAAATAATTGTATATTCAGAAATAAGGATATAATAAATATATATATATATATATGATTATAAATGCATGCATATAGATATGTACATGTATATATATATATATACGTATAAAAATAATAATATATATGTAAATATAAATATATATGAATGATAAAATATATATAATAAATAAAAAAATATATTAGTATGTTTTATAAGGATTTTATATATATATAGAACTATAAAATGTGGAATATATATTATGTATTTTTAAAAAGAAATAATAATAATAATAATAATAATAAATAAATAAATAAATAGAAGAAAAAAAGGGGAATTTGGATAACCCAATTCACCTCCCTTTTCTCTTCTCCTCTAATTGTAAACAGAGGAGAATATGGAACATGCCAATCGAAAAGAGGGGAGGCCAGATCGGCGTCCTCCTAGACCGACGCCGACGACACCATGAGAGGGACAAGGTCGCTGGCCAAAGAAAAAAGACAAGCAGCATATTAGAAAGGAGAAGGAAAGAAAGAAAAGAAAAGAGGAAAGGGGAGAACCGACCAGAGCAAAGAAGCCCGATCTGACATCTGCATGAAGAAAGAAGAAAGGAAGGGCTAGTTGGCGATGAAGAAGGAGAGAGAAAAGAAAGGAAAAGGAGAGAAAGGAGGAAGAAGCTTCCGCACCGCTACCCTTCTGCTGCTGCCACCGCAGTGTGATAACTGGGAATTTTTAAGATTTAATATAAATTATTTGAAATTTAATTTGGATAAATGAAAATCCAAATTAAATAAGAAATGAAAATGGGTATATTTATTTTGGATATGAAGAAATCCAAATTAAAGGAATAAAAATGTTGGTATTTACATATTTATATTTTATATAATTAGATTATATAAATATATTTTTATATTTTTTAATATAATTACATATGTATATATATAAAATATGGTATATATTATAAAAGGATATATACTATTTTATATTAAATAAATACATATATGGACTTTTATACATTTATGTGTGTATATATATATACGTATATATATGAAATATATATGTAGTATTTAAATTAAAGTGATATATATATATAACGTGGTAAATATATAATTATATCAATATAATTATATATATTTTATTTATATTATAAAAAAAGAGAGAAAAAACAAAAACTGAAACGGGATTGGGACCCCGTTTCCATTCTCTGTTACAAAACAAAGAAGGGAGCCAACCACCATCAGCGACGAGGGAGGAGAGAGTGGCATCGCCGGCGAGAGGAGAAGGAAGAGGAGAAGCGACCGGTAACGGCTCGAGGCAGAAAGAGGAGAAATCGAAAGCAGAAACCAAAAGGAAAAAGAGAGGAAAGAAAAAAAGGAAAGGGGCGGTGTCGGCCGATTCGGGCACCACCACCTTCGACGCCGACAAGGTAAACCAAGGTAAAGAGGGTGACCAGCGGTGAAGGGAGGAAGAGAAAAGAGAGGGAAAAGAGGACTGAAACCCATTTCCAGATCCGGCACCGTCGCCGACGAAGGGGAAGAACAGAGGCGAGATCCAGCTTCGCCGCCACCTCGGCTAGCTGTAGAGTGGTTGAACCACCAGGAAAGGAGGGTGCCGGTGGACGAACTGGCCAAACAAAGGTGAACTGGTTGAGGAGTGCCGAACCGGCTTGAGTTCAGACCAGGAAAAAAGAAAATAAAAAGAAAAGAAAAAGAAGAAAGAAAAGAAAAGAAAAAGAAAAAGAAAAAGGAAGAAGAAAAAGAAAAAGGTAGAAGGAAGAGAAGAAAAATAATACGATACGAAAAAAAATTCAGTAGAATTTATTATTATTTTTACTAAATAATTACGTAAAATTCTAAAATATTGAAATTGGAATTGTAGAATTTTACGGGAATCGAGATGATGGAAATCAGAAGAGATGGATTACGAGCGTGACCTTTGAGAGGAAATCGTCGACTTAGAAAAGGTAAGGGAGGCATGTGTAGCCTGTAAGGATATTCAGTATGCATGTTTTAAATATGCATTATTTTATGAAATATTGTGGAAATTAATTGGTTGGAAAATTGTGGAGATTTATCGGCTGTGAATTATAAACTATCTTTTCTGTGCAGGGAGGCTAGTCAATCGGCAGTAGGTATGCTGTCGAAAAATCTTAGAAAATTACGAAAAATCGTAATAAATGATTTTATTTCAGGAGAAATGATTTTTAACCACGAAAATGGAGAAATTGATTATTTTTCATAAGACATGAATATATTAGATTCTATTTTTAAAATATTCATATTTTCGAGATTAGTGATAATGTGATCACCGAAAATTCTCTCGATAGGTGAACTACACATGATAGGAAATGGAAAATGAAAAGACACGAAGTGAATATTTTATTAATATTTCTTCAAATATTCACTTGATTTCATAAATAACCTTTATGGTTTTAATTGTGAAAACAATTATTTATAGAAATTTCATAAAGGTTAATTAAAGATGAAAAATAGTATTTTGAGACTAGAAGGTCTCTACACGTGTTTATAAAGGAAAACATAGTGACGGGATTATTGAATTTGGAAAATAAATATTTTACTTTTCCATAACTCATGAAAATATTTGAATTGAATTCTGATAACTTTGAAAGCCATGTTTTGGAAAGAAAGCACGGAAAAACATGCGTATATGTTTCACGGTGAAAAAAAAAGAAACAGTAATGACATTTTATGTTTTTACAGTGTGATTACTCTATAAACTGTTTTCATCGTAATACGAGAAAATGTGATATACACCTTTATAAATCTTTTGAAAGATGTTATTTATTTTATAAATTGCTTAAAGGTGATGATATATACATGTGAGCCTTATGTATAATTATGGAATATTTTAAATTACTTTAAATAAGATCCATAAAGGCTATGGTACGGTTTTTATACTGTTTTGAGACCTAAGCCTCGAGTTTCATGCATCGTACTATTACTGTTACTGTCACGTGGCTGATTGACCAGCTAGTCATCAGCGTCCCGGATTGTCACCTAGCAAGTGTACACCGAGGACATATTATAGATCATGGCCATAGATCTCAGTACTGATACTGTGTCCCTTAGTGGACGAAGATAGCATGATTTAATTGTAAGGTGATGTCTAGTCTCACTTACTGATTACTATTTACTGAAAGGATTCACTGAATCTTGTTTATTGTACTATACTGTTTACTGTACTGTTTACTATTTACTGAGCAAAACCGTACCAAAACACTGTTTTACTGAACTGTATTGTTACTGTTGACTATTTACTGAAATGGTAACCACTAATTACTGTTTTACTGAACTGAAAGCTACCATTTACTGTTTACCAAACTAAAAGCTACCGTATACTGTTTACTGAATTGTAGCTACTGTTTACTAACTGAACCGTATCAAGATACTGTTTTACTGATCTGCAAGATACTGTTTTACCGAATGGTACTGTACTAAATATTACTGTTTTACTGAATTGTAAGATACGATTACTGAACTAAAGAGAAATTAATGTTTATTCAAAAAGAATAACATGAAAATTATTTCTAAGATAGAAATAATTGCAGAATTGTTTATCCAATAATTTGGATATTTACAAACCATTGTACTGTCACGTGTTTTTAATTGTACTGAAGAGAAGAGAAGTAAACTACAGTTTTACTACTATACTATCACGTGTTTTAAACTGTACGGAAGAGATATAATAAAATGGTTTATACCATTTTTATAATTATTAGAAAAGAGAAGGAAATTGTGTTAAAATAGAACAATTTATAAAGTACTCTCTACAGTTGCTTCTAGGTTTTGGGACAAGACAGGTATTTCAAAATACCTGCCTTACTCCATTCGGATCCCTAGCCGACTGTAGTAAAACGAAAAAGTTTTTCAGCAGATAGGTAGCTGAATATCAAGAGTTGCATATAACTCTCTTACTGAGCCATGGGTTACTCACTCCCTCTTTTTAAACATTTCAAATTTTGATTATTGTGAGATCTGATATTTGTGGATTACGACAGCGCATTTGTGGACAATGTGACAGCTCGATTGATATATGAGGTACGATCATTTATTTTCTATATTTAGACTTATCTTCAGTACTACTTTCTTGTAATTAATATAGGGGATGTAATTGATATTGGTAAATTTTATATTTAATAGTTAAATGAATATGAAAAGTAAAGTATCACAAACAGCCCAACCAACCAAATAAGATTTATAGAAATACGTGAAAAATAGGATCACAAGCTGTGACAGATTTAATGGTATCAGAGCAAGATTGGCCTGATGTCCGTCGATATTTTTGGAGAGGAAATGTGTCAAAAAGATTAACATTCCCTTTAGTACTGTGTAGTCTGAATACATAAAGGAAATAAATGATTGTAAATTGAGTTAAATGTTTTGAAGGGATACCATTTTTGTAATTATGAGAAAAGAGAAGGAAATTGTGTTAAAATAGAACAATTTATAAAGTACTCTCTACAGTTGCTTCTAGATTTCGGGACAAGACAGGTATTTCAAATTACCTGCCTTACTCCATCTGGATCCCTAGCCGACTGTAGTATCTTTCCAACATGTGAGCCTAGAACACTTTTAGGAAAACGAAAAAGTTTTTCAGCATATAGGTAGCTGAATATCAAAAGTTGCATATAACTCTGTTACTGAGCCATGGATTGCTCACTCCCTCTTTTTAAACATTTTAGATTTTGATGATTGTGAGATCCAATATTTGTGGATCACGACTGCGCATTTGTGGACAATGTGACAGCTCGATTGATATATGAGGTACGATCATTTATTTTCTTTATTTAGACTTATCTACAGTACTACTTTCTTGTAATTAATATAGGGGATGTAATTGATATTGGTAAATTTTATATTTAATAGTTAAATGAATATGAAAAGTAAAGTATCACAGACAGCCCAACCGTCAAAATTGTGTAATAATATGTGTATTACTGGGTTTATTGGATTGTTACACGCAACCAACCGATCTGGAGAAGAAGTGAAGGGAACAACCACACTGCACTCTCAACTGCCATCAAAGGGGCTGAACCGGAGGTGGTGAGGGAAGTAGAAGGTTGAACCGACCAAAACAAGGTTGAACTGGTTCAGCCAGGAAAAAAAGAAAAAGAAAAGAGGAGACATAACAGAGAAGAAAGAAAGAATGCTAAGAAAATTTTTATAATTTTATTTTTATTATATTGCTGGGTAATTTTGTAAAATTCGAAGTGTGAAATTAGATTTGAGATTGTATAGATTATACAAGTTGTGATTGGAGCCTGATCGAGTTTGAGAGATAGTGATTAAATCGTTAGCTTTGATACTAGGTAAGATATTTATATAAGGTGGTTGTAAATATTTACTGTGTTAGTTTGATTGATTTGAAGTTTAAAATATTGAAGTTTGAAATTTCGAAATATGATTAAAATATAATTATGGATTGTCAATAAGTCATGATATTGATATAATTGATTGAGAAAGGATGATATGATTATTGATATTGTGGTTTATGTGTTGATATGGTTTGTATAACTAACGATATGAATTAGATAAATCGTCTAATTACATCGCTATGAAATTAATGGGCTCAGAAATTATATTGAATCTAGACAAAACGTGACGTATAGTCATGGACATATTGTTGGAGTATGGTGAGATAATTTGGTATCTAGTGGGAAATTGTTTGTAATATATATGAGATATAAGAAATGTGGTTTAACGGCCATGGTGCATTGTTCGTTATAGTAATGCGAAATTTAATAAGTGATATGGAACTTTAAGTGTTTTGTGAAAATTGTTGAGATATGGAATACATATTTTATACTGTGAATATTAATTTCTGCAGTTCCAAAGTAGTGGGGTAAAAACGGATATGTAGGTGAATATGAGATTGCCTAATAGCTCAATGTTGTAAACGGGACTGTAAGAAGGGATTTTGACACCAAATAGGTAAGGGACATATATAAAAGAATTAGAATAATATCATGTTTGCATTTTTATACTTGTATGTAAAATTCGTTTAGTTGTTTATTGGAAAAAAAGAAAATAAAAATAAGTCAAATTTAAAGTTTAAAGAATTGATGTATATAGAAATACATGTTAGTGAATTAAATAAATTTATGATTTGTGATATTAATAATTATATTTAAAGAGTGATGATAACATGATTAAGATTAGAAGATGAAAAAAATGGTGTGATCGTTTAATGTATGATTTCAGAAAATAATCATTTATAGTTGCATGGAAAATCTATGTTTTCAATGGGCTGAGGTGTCTAAAGTGGAAATTTAAACTGCCTATGATTTGAATTGAATAAGGATTGAGATTTATTGTTGTTGTCATATTAAATTAGTTGGTTTAAATGTTGACAATTTACTTAATATGTGGATAATGGTATGAAAAATCAATAAAGATTTGAGATTCATTGTACTGAAGATTGTGGCTGGGTTGATGTGAGACCTCGTAATTTATGGTACGGTTTAATTATAATTATATAATTGAGAAATATGAAATATTAATAATTAATAAATATTTGATTTTCTCTTAGGTTATAAGTTAAACATGTAATGGGCCCCACTGATTCTCGGAGATCCAGATGAAGGTGAAACTTCAAAGACTAGATATTTGGAGTTGAAAAATATGATGGTAAGAGTTCTAACCTTAATCTCAATTATTTTTGCATATTTTGAAAATTTTGCAACAATTTAGAAAATGACGATTTAGTCCATAGGCCGTCAAAATTTTCTGAAATAACAGTCAAATCAAGAGAACTTTGGACCTATGGTTTATACTAAATAATTTCTCATAAAATATAGTTTTAGAATATCTAGACAGATGGAGGAAACTAGAGATGAAGACAGAAATTTACGCGATTTTACGGTTAGGGTAATTCGATAATTTCACCCAAACCGATAATCAAACCTTAACAAAAGCTTCACCAAACATTAGAGCAAGCTAAATAAAGTTGGTTTATGATTAAATAAATTATTTTGGAGATTAGATAGACTATTTTCAACCAAGTCAAAGTTTAAGGGTAATTTTGGAAGAAATTTTTAAATATAAAGGCAAAATGATAATTTTGCCTTAAAATATCCTTATATCATGAAATTTCCAGAATTTTCCTTGCTAAAAATCGGTAGCAACCGGCAGCAAAGAGAAACCTCCCTAGCCAAGCTTGAAAAGAGAGAAAGTGAGAAAAACATTAGGAAAATCACCTTAAAATCAATTTCTTCCGTCACCAAAATTATTCTACTCAACTTGCTCTTCAATTTGGTGCCTAAATCACTTGCTAAATCAACAAAAATCAGAACTCAAGCTTCCTTATAGCATTCGACCGAGGTGAGACAAAATGGAACCTTAAGTTTTTTCATGAAATTCTTGTTATCTATCATGTATTCATAATGTTTCTATGCTTCTCTTGGTTTGAAACATGTTGAAATCATGTGTTTGGCTATATGAGGGTTTCGGCCTACATACATGGTGGGTGAGAATGATGTGTTTTCATAGAATTGAATGCAAGAAAATAATGTAAAAATCATAGAAAACATGAAATTAAGTTTAGTTAGCTTAAATGGAGGAACTTCATGGTGTTGGGGAAGGAAGTACCATTCAGCCATGGCATAAGGGATGAGAATTTGATGACATTTGATATCCAAATTAAGTAGAAATTGTGTAGAAAATTTATAGAATTAATTTAAAAATAATAAAGAGGTTTAAATTTGGAAAATTTAATGTGTATGAAGAGAGGAAGCAATCGGCCTTGATGAAGGGGAAGGAGAAATTAAGTCTCTTTCAATGTAATTTAGGTCCAAAAATAATGTATAAATTATTCTGAGAATTTAGGTGTAGTTGGAATCAAAATTGGACTTATGTAGCGAAAGTTACAATTTTTCACCGATAGAAATTTGACTGTATTTAGACAATTTTGACTGTCCATGCATTCATATTTAAATAGTAAAATATTCTTTTGCATGAAAAATAGTGAATTTATCGAGTTGAAATAATAAATTTGGAACCTTGAAATTGGGAAGTGATACAGGTGCTGGAGGATCGAATACCGATAAAATTAGAGGTAAGGGATATTTGTATAAAGCGTATGGATATAACGCTGCATGTTTTGATGAGAATTACCAATTGAGAAAATTAAATAAATATTTTGGAGTGAATTTTGGAACTATGAATTGTGGTTTGAAAGTTGGATTTTTATACAAGAGAGGTTAGGTTTGAAAAAACTGTTATGCTATCGAAATTGTTCTATGCTAACCTAAACCCCTAAATTTATAAAATCCATGAAATTCATACTTTAATAAGAAATATTTGAAATATAGAGAAAGCATCCAAATTTAAATATTTGAATATGGTTTAGTAAATATTAAATCACAAATTCAATAATTAAAATGATTTTTGTGGTATTTTATCTATTTTTGGATGCTTGAAAATGTTTTTATATTTCATGGCATTTAAATAAATAAATTTGAAGAATAAATATTCATTTAAATTTTATTGTATTTTATATGTTTGAATTTATTGATTTTATGGAATTAATTTTGATAATTATATTTATGATATGTTTTGATAAATTCATCCCCGTAAACTATTCAGAAAATTATTTATTTAAATGTTTTGAGACTGTGGCCTCGTAGCTACCTGCAGGTACATGCATTTCCATTATGTTCTGATTGTTGTTGACTCTAGCCCAGTCTTCTAGCTCCCACAAGTGTCACCTGGCTAGTGTACACACTGTGGTATCCTAACTATGGCCATACGTCTATTTAGTGCATGTGTCTATTGGGTGGAACCTAATCTCCACTAAAATTATACTAGGGTGGTAAATCCCTGGTTAACTTAGATCCAGACACTCCCAGTTGTCTATTGGGTGGAACCTAATCTCCACTAAAATTATACTAGGGTGGTAAATCCCTGGTTAACTTAGATCCAGACACTCCCAGTTTTGATATATTCGTGATTTGATTTATCTGTATTTTATGTTTCATGATATGATATGATCGTTTGTGAAATTACTTATTTGATTTATCTGTGAGAAATTGTTATAAATATGATGTATACTGTTTACGGAGAAATTGTTTAACTTCCTATATAAGTGTGCTTAATTTTTGAACATTGGAATTATAATTGAATTTGTGATTTAATTAGATCAAACGACTTCTCTATAATGGCTTTGGACACCGGAACACGACAAGTACTCCAAAGTACCTCCCATACTCTTTCCGGTTACCCAACCCATTATATTATCTTTCCTATTAGATCGTGCCAGCTTTACTTCATGCTTCCAATTCATGATTGAGTATAAACATCCGTTTATAAAATTTTCATATAGGTTACGTTATATCAACTTTCGTATAAATGTCTCTTACTGAGCACGTTCCACTCACCCCTTTATTTTTCACTCACAGATTACTTGCAGTGAGATCAGGTCTACTTTCCAAGTGGACCTGATTCCGGTATTTTGTAGGCAATTTTTCAAACTCGTTGAGGTATACTAATGTTGTGTTATGTATTCAGATTGTTGTACAATACTACTTTCTTTGTATATTAAACTTGGGATGTTAAACATTTGTATTTTGTTTATGTGAATATTGAAATTTTGAATCCTGAGTTTTGCATACAAATAATAAAATTTTATTTGGAAGTTAATTAACATTGCAGATGAGCCCAACCGTATGTGTTTATTTATATGAAATTAGTAAATTATATGATATTCCGGGACGTTAAAGTAAAAGTGGTATCAGAGCGAAATTGGCCTGATGTCTGTCAGTATCTTTTGATTTGAAATGATAAACATCCTGAGTAGTACTGACTTATCTGAATATATAAACGAATTTAGGAGACTAAAATAAGTTTTGTGCGATTTGTTGTGGTGCAATATGTCAGACACGCGAGGAGATATCAGACGGGGTAGGGGATGCCCAGGGGACGCCCTAGGCATATATAGCCCAACCCAGAGCCTACTCCAAAGCCAATGTTGGAGGCAGCTCTCCTTATATAGCCTGAGCATTTAGTTACCTGGATGTCCAGGCTAGAAAGAATTGTAGCAGACTTTATTGAGAGTTTTCAGCGAGAACTGACACTCGAGCCCGCATAGCCTCCACTACTAGCGCCATAGCCAGAGCAGCAGCTACAGCCGGTACAGCCCCTACCATAGCCTCAGTCCCAGATTCCAAAGCAGTCGAAGTGAGTTCCAGTTAGAGATTGTGATGCTAATCTGATTCGACAATTCAAGAAATTGGATCCGCTGAAGTTTAGAGAGGAAAAGGATCCGATGGCTGCAGAGGAGTTGATCAATGAGGTGGAGAAGCTGCTTGATTATATGGCATGTTCTGAGACCGAGAAGGTTGCATTGGCTACATTTCTTCTAGTGGGCGATGCAGAGTATTGGTGGAAGTCCACCATGACAGTTTTACCTACTAGATACCCAGAATTGACTCTGGAGATCTTTCTGGAGGCCTTTTTCAGGTAGTACATTCCCAATACAACACAGATGAAGTTGAAGTCAGAGTTTATAAGTTTGAAGCAAGGGACTATGATAGTGGATGTAACACCCGATTTACTTATTTTACCAATTAACATTTCTGATATTATGTAGTGGTTAGGCTGTTTGCCGGTGTCACTGTCTTTCTTATACATCAATTTCCAAATCTCATTCTACTAAATTTATGAAGATGACAATATCATTTGACACATAAAACCAATTATTCACATAAATAAAAATATAATTCCTTCATTCATTATATTCTTCATCCATATAGTTTGATTTCTCTAACTGTTACTATGGTACAGTTTATTATTTACATCCCCAACTAATACGATACTGTACAAACATGTCTATAATATATATAAAGTACAATATACCTTCTACGGACTCTAAATCCACCTCGAAGGAATACTGTGGACCCAAAAAATGTGCTCCTTTCAAACGAGCGAAATATCACTGCAAATAGTCTAGGAGAGAAAGAGGAGGTGAGCTTTGGGGAAAGCCCAATAAGAAACATATATAAAAGTGCGTACTATATGCAAATGAAATAAAAATAACTTATTTTACTAATTATGAAATATAATATCAAAATACATAAAAACATTTATTTCCTAATAGTTCACTAGGAGACGGTATAAGAAAGATACTATAGTCGGCTAGGTAACTAGGTAGAGTATGGGAGGTACATTGAAGTACCTGTTGTGTTCGGGTTCCTAGATGCCACTATAGGGAGTAAATAGTTGACGATAAAATCAGATGAAACAAAGGATAATTTAATGCAATTTCAAATCAATATCAATATATAAACAATTTATTTAAATGGTGCTATAACACAATTTCAATAAAAATTTCAGTAAATAAAACAGTAACATTTCAAATCATAATATAAGCAATACTTTCCGTATTCTCATTTAATACAGTAAATCAATTCATTTAAAAATCCTTGCTATCAATCAGTCAAATTAAACATTTCTTTCTTTCATATAAATCAAATTAGTAACTCAATACATTCGGTGGAGACTGTCACATCCAACAAGGTCATGCATATAAGATATCCCATTAGGGATACATATAAAAGTGGCATACCCAACACGTGGGCCAAGAATCCTCCCCTAAGCCAAGCACATAAAAGGAGACAAATTGTCACACCCCGGAAACGTGGAAGTTTTGGGCTAAATTTTTTTTTTAATTCTTAATTCCTTACTTGGGTTGCATTCCTGCCAGTATACCATCACACTTATTCAACCACAAAAACATCATAATATTTTCATAAAATATTTCATTCACATTATATTGACTTATTCCTCAAGGTAACATTACATTCCTACGATATCGATTACATCCCAAAAGTATTATCATATACAAATATCTGTGCCATACAGGATGTCTGGTATCAAAATATGAGTATACCTTACGTGAGTACAAAAATGGCCGGAGGAGAGATGTATCCCTCAGCCTACGTCATATGCGCAACAGGCAAAGAGATGATCACTGCAAATAATCTGGTAGAGTAGGGGGTGAGCTTTTTTGGAAAGCCCCGTAAGAAATGCATTTAAAATAGTCATATCATCTATAAATATGCAGAAAACAAATACCAAAATAAGGTGTTTCATACTTCAAAACATTGCATAAATTCTTTAATACATATATCAAAATTTCATACTTGTTGAAACATGCATCATACTTTAGGAAATTAAGTATCAAAATTAATAAAACATATCATACCGTTCATGGAGACTAGGCAGAATCATATAGCCAGTATGCGGGTCATGACACTTACTTCTTCCTCCGAAGAGGGAAACTTCATCCTCCGAAGAGGGAACGGAATACCTATGGCCATAGTATGGGCTGTAGACCTGATCAGAGTCGTACAGCGAACATGCACCACGAAGGACCAACATACCCACAAAGGATGGAAACATACACAATGTGGGCGAGGACATGCACGACGTGGCTAAACTTATGCCACAATGTGGCAAGCATGACAGGCAGTAACATAAACTATAGGAAAGCCTTAGTCTCAAAACTTACTTACTTATGTAACATCTTAAATCATACAATTGATATAAAATAGTAAGGACCGGGCGTGCCAGGATCTAAGTTAGCCTGGGGTTTGCCACTCCGATACCTTCTCAGAAAACATATTTATTTACTGTCATACTTAAAACATTATGGAAAAATATACATAGAAGTTATAAAGTTCATTTAACAAATTAAAAGATCATGAAAATTAACTTCGGAATAAAATTCATGTTTCAGGCATTTCTTTAAAATTTGCGATGAAAGTAAGGGACACCATCACAACTTTAAATTACATCCCTTACCTCAGTACACTGTAGAGCAACGCCTTATGTCGCACCCTTATGCTTTTTATCTCTCCGAATTATAAACTGTCAAGTCAAAATTTGATATAATTAATTTTTGGTATTAAATTTCCTCCTTGTCTAATTCTTAATTAAATTCTCATTATTTAGAATATTATAATTTCTTAAAATTTCATATTTTGGCCGAATGGTCTTGAATAACTTAGGTGACTTATTCCTCCATAATATATATATATATATATATTTTCAACTATTATGCCACTTAAATTTTTCCAATCCAATTACGTCAACTTAAGTATTTCTTTCTTTTTTTTTCCTATTATTTGTTGACCCCAAAACGTGAATTTCCTTTTCCTTTAATCGAATTCACGTTGACTGCATGCATGAACCTTCTTTCTTTTCTGTTTTTCTGCAGTTCACGTTGGCATCCATTTGGTTCCTACTTCATTGTCATATCTAGCATGTTTTAGGTTGCCAAAAGTCTAATATTCACACACACAAAGTCAACCAAGGCTAGCCTATTCTTCTCTCTTTTATTTTTCATTTCTTTCGGCTGTACCATTATCCATATTCTCCATCTCTATTTTCAGTTGTACAAGCTTAATTTGATGTTCTTTCTTCCAGCCCTTTTTGTTGACTAAGATCACCTCTTTTCTTTTCTTATTCTCCCCCCCTTAGCTCACGTAACTTCCTTCAACTAACATTTATTTATTTTTTGCTTCATTGCTGTCCAAACTGACAGCATACTTCATCCTTTTCTATCTTGCATTTACGTTGCCTTTCTTTCTTTCTTTTTGTCTCTATATTATGGCTATACCTAGTACATCCTAGGCTGCCAAAATCTTCCACCATTCACACATAAAAGTCAGCCAATCCTTTGCCATTTTCTACCACTTTCGACTGCACCAACCCCATACCTTCTTTTTCATATACGGCTGTATAACAGCCTAGTTTATTTTCTTCCCATCCAGCCACCTTTATTGACTACATTAAAACATTTCTTTTCTCTTCATGGTTCACGTAAGCCTCACCTAGTTTTCACTCAAACTCTCCTCAACCGATCATGCAACTCAATTTATATTTTCTTGACTGTTTCGGTTGTTAAGTTCTAGCTTGTTTTCGGTTCATGACTATCTTGCATTCCCATCTTCTCGTAAATCATCATCAACATCATTTTATTTTTATTCTAAACCCTCTCAACTGAACTAGAATTGTCATCCTATATATGTTTGCTTCAAACAAAGGTTATAACTAACATATTCTTGCACATTATGGTCATAATAAGAGAACAAGAATCTGAAAAAACTGAGTTGAACATTAGCTGTATATGGAAGAATCTATCCACTTTGATTCAGTCTCTGTTTGGAGTCTTTTGGCTAACGTTTCTTGGGGTTTTAATATTCTTGAATCAAGGTTTAACTTTCCTAAGGAAACTTGTTTTATTTATTGAAGAACTCATAAGTTCTGCTAGAGAAGAAGGCTACTCGACATACTCAGCAGAGAAGGAGTTTTTTTCGGTGATGAGGGTTGAAGAGGAGGGTTACAACGTGAATAAAAAGAAAGCAAAAGGAATATTTTAACTTGACTTTAGCAGCCCTCATTAAAAGCCTTCTTAATTGTCTATGTCTTTTCTTTTGTTTTTATTTTGCTTATCTTCTAACCTAACCACACTTCTTTTCTGTTATATTTCTTTTTCTCCATGCAGCCACACAATCTTGACTTTCCAAGTCAGAATTTGCAAGCCAATAAGTCCTCCTATCTTTTCCTTGCTTTTTCGTTTCTTACCTTGTTCTTGTTTTGTTCTTCGGTGCAGCAGGGAGATCAACACAAATCAATGCTTTTGTCAACCAAATAAAAACGTGGGAAGACTTTCCTTGTCTTCCTTTATTAGTTACTTCATATTTTATTCTCTTGTTTTCCTATTATTCACTTGTCCACACCGAAGTCATGTTTTCTTTTCTATTATATGTCTTTTATTTCCTTATACCGTCCCCCTCATTTGACTCTCCAAGTCAAGCTATTTAATCTTCTTTGTTTCTTCATGCTGCACCATTTTTTTATTTATCCAAATCAGAATTTTCCAACATTCATTTAATTATTTATTCCATCTTGTATGTAGTATTTTCCATATCTATATTTTTCATCTAGGATTTAAAATTTTTCTATGTGAGAGACACTATTCTTATATATTTAATTTCTCAAAATATTATCAATAATTTCTTTGTTGATAATTAATTCATGTAAATGTACAACTATAGTATAAGATAATGAGCTCTCACATTCTCCTCACCTTATAAGAATTTAGTCCTCCAAATTCAAGTTGGTCCATTAAACAAATGCGGGTACTTTTCTCTCATGAGGCTCTCTAGCTCCCACGTAGCTTCCTCTGTTGTGTGGTGCTGCCAGAGAATCTTAACCAATGGAATAGTTTTAGATCAAAGTACTCTTTCCTTTCTGTCAAGAATTCGGATTGGCTACTCAACATAGCTCATATCTCCCTGAATATCCAATGGTGTGTACTCGATAACATGGGAAGGATCCGGATGATATTTCCTTAACATAGAGACATGGAAGACGTTATGTATACCAGAAAGCTGCGGTGGTAAAGCTAACCGGTAAGCAACATCCCCAACTCTCTCCAATATCTCAAGTGGACCAATGAAACGAGGACTCAACTTTCCTTTCTTTCCGAAGCGCATAATACCCTTGCTCGGAGATACTTTCACAAATACAGAGTCCCGAACCTGAAATTCAAGTGGCCGTCTACGTACATCCGCATAACTCTTCTGTCTACTTTGGGCAACCTTGAGTCTATCACAAATAATCTGAACACTCTTAGTTGCCTCCTCAACAAGATCGGGGGCTAAAATCTTACGGTCACCCACTTCTTCCCAAGCTACTGGGGATCTACATTTCCTGCCATATAGAGCCTCGTATTGTGCCATTCTGATGCTAGCATGATAACTATTATTATAGGCAAACTCTGCGAGAGGCAAGTGGTCATCCCATGAACCCTTAAAATCTAATGCACATGCCCTCAACATATCCTCTAAGGTCTGAATAGTCCGCTCGGACTGACCGTCTGTCTGAGGATGGTAGGCGGTGCTCAAATGTAATTGAGATCCCATGGCTTCTTGAAAATGAGTCCAAAATCGAGAGGTGAACCTGGAATCTCTATCAGAAGTGATGCTCACGGGAGCCCCATGTAATCGAGCAATCTCGCTAACATACAAGTCTGCCAATATACTCAGTGAATCTATGCTCTTAATGGCAAGAAAATGGGCACTCTTAGTCAATCTATCAACAATAACCCAGATCGCATCATGACCTCTCCGGGTCCTCGGTAAGCCCATAATAAAATCCATCGTAATGTGCTCCCATTTCCAGGTAAACACCGGTAAAGACTTAAGTAGTCCTGCTAGCTTTTGGTGCTCAGCCTTTATCTGCTGACAGGTCAAACATTTGGCCACAAACTCTGCTACGTCTCGTTTCATTCCAATCCACCAATACACCCTACGCAAGTCATGGTACATCTTAGTACTGCCTGGGTGCATAGTGTAACGAGAACAATGGGACTCTTTTAAAATTCTTTGTCTTAGGGTATCATCATTTGGAACATATATACGACCCTTAAATCTCAATAACCTATCATCACTGACCGTAAATTTTGACTGCAATTCTTGCTCTGCTTGGCTAACCATGTCCAATAGCCTCTGATCATTTCTCTGCCCTGACCGAATCTGATCTAAGATACTTGGCTCAATTTGAAGGCTAGCCATAAACCCGACATCTACTGTTTCAACACTGACATTGAGCTCGACGAACTGCTCTAGCAATTCCCATTCTCTAACCATCATAACAGAAACCATACTCTTTCTGCTTAGAGCATCTGCAACTACGTTCGCCTTGCCCGGATGGTACAGAATCTCGCAGTCATAATCCTTAAGAAGCTCTATCCAACGTCTCTGCCTCATGTTAAGTTCCTTCTGATCAAATAGATACTTCAAACTCTTATGGTCAGTGAAGATCTGAAACTTCTCACCATACAGATAATGCCGCCATACCTTTAGAGCAAAAACGACTGCGGCCAACTCCAAATCATGCGTAGGGTAGTTGCGCTCATGGTCTCTAAGCTGGCGTGAACCATACGCAACTACTCTACCATGTTGCATTATCACACAACCTAAACCCTGACTGGAAGCATCACTGTATACAACGAAGCCTCCAGATCCACTCGGAATGGTTAGGATTGGTGCTGTAGTTAATCTTTGCTTAAGCTCCTGAAAACACTGCTCACACTGACTTGACCATTCAAACGGAACTCCTTTGCGTGTAAGCTTAGTCAACGGAGCTGCAATCCGAGAAAAACTCTCCACAAACCTCCTATAGTACCCTGCCAATCCCAAAAAACTCCGAATCTCAGTCACTGTTTTCGATCTCTCCCATTGGAGTACTGCCTCAATCTTGGATGGATCAACTGACACCCCGTCCTTTGATACCACATGGCCAAGGAAAGCTATCCGATCCAACCAAAATTCACACTTACTAAGCTTCCCATAAAGCTGCTTATCTTGGAGAGTCTGGAGCTCAATCCTCAGATGCTGCTCGTGCTCCTCCCGGGACTTAGAATATACTAGAATATCATCTATAAAAACAATCACAAATTTATCTAGATACTCCCGAAACACATCATTCATCAAATTCATAAATGCGGTAGGGGCATTAGTCAAACCGAAAGGCATCACCAGAAACTCGAAATGACCATATCGGGTTCTAAAGGCCGTCTTTGGTACATCTTCCTTCCTAATTCTCAACTGATGATAGCCTGATCTCAGATCAATCTTAGAAAACACTGAAGCCCCTTTCAGTTGGTCAAACAAATCATCTATTCTTGGCAGGGGATACTTATTCTTAACTGTAGCCTTATTTAGTAACCTATAGTCGATGCATAACCAGAGACTATCATCTTTCTTTCTCACAAACAGTACCGGAGCACCCCAGGGAGACACACTTGGTCTAATAAAACCCTTGTCAAGCAACTCTTGTAACTGTTTCTTTAATTCTTCTAATTCAACTAGTGCCATCTGGTAGGGAGGTTTAGAGATAGGCTGGGTATCCGGCACTAAATCAATAGTGAACTCCAGCTCTCTTTCTAATGGTAATCCTGGTAATTCATCTGGAAACACATCGAAAAACTCACGTACCACGGGTATATCTGATATACATGGAGATTCCCGACTCGTATCGGAGATAAAGGTAATATAACCTTCACATGAATAAATTTATTTGAAATTTCAAACACATAAACATTATATAACTTCATCGAACATAACATCATATACTTTATTTCTTAACAGCAAAACATACATCAAATTTGTCAAGTAAAGAGAAAGTTACAGTCTTAGTGTAGCAATCTAGACTTGTATGATTGATTTCTAACCAATCCATGCCTAAGATTACATCGAAACTATGCATGTTTAACAAAACTAGATCTGCTAACATTACTCTATCTCCAACCTTTATTTCACAATTCCTACACACCATATCTGTCATTTGAGAATCATTCATGGGTGTGCAAATATGCAATATATGACTTAGAGGTTCAGGTTCTAAATGGAGATTGTGTGCAAACCGTGGTGATATAAATGAATGTGTGGACCCTGGGTCAAATAAAACATGTGCCTCATGCTTACAGACAAGAAGATTACCTTTTATAGTCACGGAGGAATTATCGACAATCTCCCTGTCTAAAGCAAATACATGCCCCTGAGTAACAGGCTTCTTACACTTCTCAACTCCTGTAGCTCGTTTCTGTGGGGCCTGTCTCTGTGGAGCCCGTGTCTCTAGTTGCTGTCTTAGTGGCTCCTGAGGCTGTGGGGTCTTATCTTGCATTTGTGGGTAATCCCTGATCAAATGACCCTTTTCCCCACACTTAAAACAATTTCCAGTGACCCAGCGATATGGCCCACCATGTGCCTTACCACAATCTTTGCACTGTTTAGAAACCTTCTGGAAGCCTCTGTTGATCTCTACTGTATTAGTAGGAACCTTAGGCTTGCCAGTCCTTGCTCGAAACTCATCTGTCCTCGGTCTCTTAAATGAACTCCACCTTTGCTCTGATCGAGAACTGTCTATCCTCTTATCTTTACCCTTACTTTTACTTCTGAACCCATACTGTGCTTGTGTAACATCAAGACCCCTCTCAATATCCTGAGCCCGTCCGAGAGCATCCTTAAACTCAGTAATACGAAGTCCTAATAATCTGTCTCGGATGGCTGGTCTCAATCCAGACAAAAACCTCTCAGTATGACGCTCCTGATCTCTGACTGTCTCGGAGTCATATCTCATCAGCATCGTAAATTGGTTCTCATACTCATCAACCGTCATACTACCTTGTATTAAATTCAGAAAATCTGTCTGCATTTTCTTCTGGACAATACGGGGGACATATTAGGTCCTGAAGACTGACAGAAAAATATCCCAACTAATCACTGTATGTTGAGTAGTCAACTGCCTCTTAGTGGCTCTCCACCAATGTCCTGCCTGACCTTTCAACATATAAGAACCCATACTGACTTTCTCAGCATCTGTGCACCCCAAGTAGTCAAAAGCTAGTTCCAATTCCAATAACCACTCCTCAGCCTTAACTGGATCCTTAATCCCCTTAAATTCTGGGGGATTCATCTTAAGAAAGTCCCTTAATCTGCCTGTATCTCTGTCATCTCTAGGTGGTGGGACTGAAGGTTGAGGAGCGGAGGGTGTCGGAGGAACTTGTGGAGGAGGAGGTGGTGAAGTAGGTGTGGGCACTGTGGCACCTATAGCTGAGCTGTTCGCTCCAAAATGTTGAGTAAACATAGCAGCAATGCTGTCAAACCCCTCTTTCATACTGTGTTCGAGCCTGTTTCTTCTAGCATTTGGGCTCTCTGGTTGGGGAGTAGGTGGTAGAGGTGGCTGAACCTGTCTCCAAGGGCGACCTCGTCTCCCATTCATAATGCGTGATCAAATACCTGTGCATAAACCCTATGTTTTAATCAAAACTTTAACAGATATACTCAATTTTATAACCAAACAAGCACAAATACTTGGGATGTAATCTCATCCTAACTATTGACACTTACAGTACTAGACAATCTTTGCTCTGATACCAAAAAGACTGTCACACCCCGGAAACGTGGAAGTTTTGGGCTAAATTTATTTTTAAATCTTAATTCCTTACTTAGGTTGCATTCCTGCCAGTATCTCATCACACTTATTCAACCACAAAAACATCATAATATTTTCATAAAATATTTCATTCACATTATAGTGACTTATTCCTCAAGGTAACGTTACATTCCTACGATATCGATTACATCCCAAGAGTATTATCGTATACAAATATCTGTGCCATACAGGATGTCTGGTATCAAAATATGAGTATACCTTACGTGAGTACAAAAATGGCCGGAGGAGAGACGTATCCCTCAGCCTACGTCATATGCGCAACAGGTAAAGAGATGATCACTGCAAATAATCTGGTAGAGTAGGGGGGTGAGCTTTTTTGGAAAGCCCCGTAAGAAATGCATTTAAAATAGTCATAGCATCTATATATATGCAGAAAACAAATACCATAATAAGGTGTTTCATACTTCAAAACATTGCATAAATTCTTTAATACATATATCAAAATTTCATACTTGTTCAAACATGCATCATACTTTAGGAAATTAAGTATCAAAATTAATAAAACATATCATACCGTTCATGGAGACTAGGCAGAATCATATAGCCAGTATGCAGGTCATGACACTTACTTCTTCCTCCGAAGAGGGAAACTTCTTCCTCCGAAGAGGGAACGGAATACCTATGGCCATGGTATGGGCTGTAGACCTGATCAGAGTCGTACAACGAACATGCACCACGAAGGACCAACATACCCACAAAAGATGGAAACATACACAATGTGGGCGAGGACATGCACGACATGGCTAAACTTACACCACAATGTGGCAAGCATGACAGGTAGTAACATAAACTATAGGAAAGCCTTAGTCTCAAAACTTACTTACTTATGTAACATCTTAAATCATACAATTGATACAAAATAGTAAGGACCGGGCGTGCCAGGATCTAAGTTAGCCTGGGGTTTGCCACTCCGATACCTTCTCGGAAAACATATTTATTTACTATAATACTTAAAACATTATGGAAAAATATACATAGAAGTTATAAAGTTCATTTAACAAATTAAAAGATCATGAAAATTAACTTCGGAATAAAATTCATGCTTCAGACATTTCTTTAAAATTTGCGATGAAAGTAAGGGACACCATCACAACTTTAAATTACATCCCTTACCTCAGTACACTATAGAGCAACGCCTTATGTTGCACCCTTATGCTTTTTATCTCTCCGAATTATAAACTGTCAAGTCAAAATTTCATATAATTAATTTTCGGTATTAAATTTCCTCCTTGCCTAATTCTTAATTAAATTCTCATTATTTAGAATATTATAATTTCTTAAAATTTCACATTGTGGCCGAATGGTCTTAAATAACTTAGGTGACTTATTCCTCCATAATATATATATATATATTTTCAACTATTATGCCACTTAAATTTTTCCAATCCAATTAGGTCAACTTAAGTATTTCTTTCTTTTTTTTCCTATTATTTGTTGACCCCAAAACGTGAATTTCCTTTTCCTTTAATCGAATTCACGTTGACTGCATGCATGAACCTTCTTTCTTTTCTGTTTTTCTGCAGTTCACGTTGGCATCCATTTGGTTCCTACTTCATGGTCATATCTAGCATGTTTTAGGTTGCCAAAAGTCTAATATTCACACACACAAAGTCAACCAAGGCTAGCCTATTCTTCTCTCTTTTATTTTTCATATCTTTCGGCTGTACCATTATCCATATTCTCCATCTCTATTTTCAGTTGTACAAGCTTAATTTGATGTTCTTTCTTCCAGCCCTTTTTGTTGACTAAGATCACCTCTTTTCTTTTCTTATTCTCCCCCCCTTAGCTCACGTAACTTCCTTCAACTAACATTTATTTATTTTTTGCTTCATTGCTGTCCAAACTGACAGCATACTTCATCCTTTTCTATCTTGCATTTACGTTGCCTTTCTTTCTTTCTTTTTGTCTCTATATTATGGCTATACCTAGTACATCCTAGGCTGCCAAAATCTTCCACCATTCACACACAAAAGACAGCCAATCCTTTGCCATTTTCTACCAATTTCGACTGCACCAACCCCATACCTTCTTTTTCATATACGGCTGTATAACAGCCTAGTTTATTTTCTTCCCATCCAGCCACCTTTATTGACTACATTAAAACATTTCTTTTCTCTTCATGGTTCACGTAAGCCTCACCTAGTTTTCACTCCAACTCTCCTCAACCGATCATGCAACTCAATTTATATTTTCTTGACTGTTTCGGTTGTTAAGTTCTAGCTTGTTTTCGGTTCATGACTATCTTGCATTCCCATCTTCTCGTAAATCATCATCAACATCATTTTATTTTTATTCTAAACCCTCTCAACTGAACTAGAATTGTCATCCTATATATGTTTGCTTCAAACAAAGGTTATAACTAACATATTCTTGCACATTATGGTCATAATAAGAGAACAAGAATCTGAAAAAACTGAGTTGGACGTTACCTGTATATGGAAGAATCTATCCACTTTGATTCAGTCTCTGTTTGGAGTCTTTTGGCTAACGTTTCTTGGGGTTTTAATATTCTTGAATCAAGGTTTAACTTTCCTAAGGAAACTTGTTTTATTTATTGAAGAACTCATAAGTTCTGCTGGAGAAGAAGACTACTCGACATACTCAGCAGAGAAGGAGTTTTTTTCGGTGATGAGGGTTGAAGAGGAGGGTTACAACGTGAATAAAAAGAAAGCAAAAGGAATATTTTAACTTGACTTTAGTGGCCCTCATTAAAAGCCTTCTTAATTGTCTATGTCTTTTCTTTTGTTTTTATTTTCCTTATCTTCTAACCGAACCACACTTCTTTTCTGTTATATTTCTTTTTCTCCATGCAGCCACACAATCTTGACTTTCCAAGTCAGAATTTGCAAGCCAATAAGTCCTCCTATCTTTTCCTTGCTTTTTCGTTTCTTACCTTGTTCTTGTTTTGTTCTTCGGTGCAGCAAGGAGATCAACACAAATCAATGCTTTTGTCAACCAAATAAAAACGTGGGAAGACTTTCCTTGTCTTCCTTTATTAGTTACTTCATATTTTATTCTCTTGTTTTCCTATTATTCACTTGTCCACACCGAAGTCATGTTTTCTTTTCTATTATATGTCTTTTATTTCCTTATACCGTCCCCCTCATTTGACTCTCCAAGTCAAGCTATTTAATCTTCTTTGTTTCTTCATGCCGCACCATTTTTTTGATTTATCCAAATCAGAATTTTCCATCGTTCATTTAATTATTTATTCCATCTTGTATGTAGTATTTTCCATATCTATATTTTTCATCTAGGATTTAAAATTTTTCTATGTGAGAGACACTATTCTTATATATTTAATTCCTCAAAATATTATCAATAATTTCTTTGTTGATAATTAAATCATGTAAATGTGCAACTATAGTATAAGATAATGAGCTCTCACACAAATGGTCGTCGTCAGAAGTCTATAGCGTACACTAGTCAGGTGAAAACTATGGTGCTGAGGACTTGACTATGGTCTCCCAACCATATACATGTAAATCATGTAAGCACATAAGCACATAAGTATGCATGATCACCATAGGAGTTACCAATCTCAAACATGTTTTCATAAATCATATAATTCAATAAGAGAAATCATTTCAAATAGCAATTATCTTCAGTCTATCATAATCATGAAAAATTACAATTTATACAATTTAGATACTTCATATAAATCTTCTCGTGCACATCATTTAATGTAAATTATTTTATTTGAACTAATTCATGTAAATCATTTCATGTAGATCAATGCATGTAAATCATTTCATGTAAATCATTTAATGTAAAACAATATTTGGACTTGTATGAATATAATATAGAATAAATTTATATCTTCATGTTAGGAAATTTAGATGAGAAACGGTTGAGAGGCTGATTTCCGAAAATTTCCAAATGCAGTAAAACACTTCCTATGCGACTCCTATATTTGTTTCTTACCTTGATCATATTGTGAGATAGCACTTCAATTCGCACCACTAGGTCACTTAATTCCCCGAATTATTAGCTGCAAACATATTATTAAAATAATTAAACTTATTGCAGTCAATTTATAAAATTTCTCCCTACTACTCCTAACTTCCGTTTATCCATTTATTCTTAAGAAATAAAATATAATTCCTATGAATTCCTATTGGGGCCGAATATGACCATCATCGTTTTACATTATTCTCTTTTTATTTTAACTTTACACTTGATTCATGTTTATTATATATATTCATTCTAAACTTGTTATCCTTCAAATCCCTTCTCCCTATTATATGTTCACTATGGCCATAAGCTTCTCCCCTTTTTTTCAAAGCTAAAGTTTAGCCAATATAAGCATATGGTCATATTCATTTCACTACCTATTATTGTTACTCACCATTCATCTATTGAAATTATATTAAATTTCCTCATGAATATCCTTGGCTGAATATTTCCATAATTCTTACACTCATAATTTTTTCACTTCTATTTCCACCATCATTCTTCTTTCAATTTCCACTTACATGTTATCAACTTTTCATATCATCATCACGCCAACATCTTCTTTTCCTAGCATAACCGAATGGTTTCCATAAGGCCAAACTTATCATTTCATGTGAGATCCATTTCTACCTTACTATATATGTGATATATAATTATTTATTAAGTGAAATATAATGTATTGTGTAATTATAAGTGAAAGTGTAATGTAGGCCCCACTTATTTTTAATGTGTTTTGATGGGCTCGAGATTGATAATATAATGTACAGTGGTGTAATAAATATAATATGATGATTTTGAGGTTTAAAAACCATTTTTATATTATTTTAGAATATTTTGAGAAGTATGGTAAACAAATTGAAAAATTACAGTTACGTCCCGAAGGTATTTTCATAAATTGTGCCCAAATTATAATGAATTGGGATGAAGTAAAAATACCATGATATTCTACATCAAAAGGAGTATAAGATATTGTCAATAGATTTATCAAATCGGTGGTTTAATCGAAAAATTTCGCTAGCAGTCTGTTAGGGGTAATTTCGTAATTTTGTAATTTCTCATTTTTGGTGTACCGTACGGTGACGAAACCACTTTTATTTATCAAATACATACAATATGAGTATTTGGAAATAAAATTTAAAATTTTGGAATGCAATTTCATAGTTTTTACTATTACGAAAGCTTAAGGGTAAAATTGTCCGAAATTTACATAACCAAGGGCATTTTGGTAATTTTTTCCTAATCTAGAATATTCTAGAATATACTAACAACATCAGCCGGCCACTATTGAGCTTCTTCAACCTGCCCATTCACGCCACCATTAAAGAAGGAAAAGAGAAGAAAATAAAAACCAAGCAAAAACTACCTTAAAACATCCTTATTTCAACAAACCTATTTCTAGCAAAATTGTTCTTCTTCTTATGCTCTGTCAAACCATACCAAAATCTTATTGAGAAAGTGACAAAACAAAGAGAAAAGAGGAAGGGGAGTTTCGATCAAGAGGTATGGTTCTTTATGCTTAGTATTTCATTTCATTCTAAAGGTAGGGAAAGATAGATCTAAGTGTGTAGAACATGTTTCTAGCCTTAGAATTGATTAACTTGAGCTAAATAAAATGTTACCATGGAAGGGGGATTTCGTCTAGATGAAGAACACTATGAAAACATGTTGAAACTTCCATGAAAATGGTGCCAAAAAGCTTAATGAGCATGGATTTATAGCTTGGTAAACTTAGATTGTTGAAAATCAATAATGTTGGCATAAGAGAGGTTTCGCCCATGGTGTTTTGGGCAGGTTACTATGCTGCATTTCATGAGTTTAATATGCCAAAATGATATAGAAATTAAGAGAAGATCAATGGTGCAATCATATCTGAAATCGAAGTTAAAACAGTGAAGTTGTGTTTTACTATCGGTGTAAATTACATCGGTTAGACATAAGCAGTGTACAATGTGGCTGCATTTAGTGATGAATAATGGTTCAAAAATTAGAGGAAAATTAATGAAAAAGTTTGGTGAAATTGTTTTGCAGCCGAGATAATTTGATTACGTGTGGTGCTATCGAAAAGATCGGTAACATGAGACAGGTAAGGGATGAGTATGGAAGCCGTAAGGATATAGCAAATGCATGGTTTTTATGGATATAATTTTATGAAATTATTGAGTGTTTAATTGCCTTTGAAATCATGCAAAATTGTGGTTTTTTGCTGGTATATGAATTGTGTTGAAGTGCAAGGAGATTAAAGTATTCACAGCTGTTATGCTGCCGAAATTTCCTCCAAAATTTTCTAAAATAACATGAAATATTTTATGAGCATAAATTGAGTGAAATTATGAAATTTGGAATTTATTTCCAATATTTTTCATAAATTTGTATTTTACCGAAATATAATATTTAAATATTCATGTAATTGAATTTTATCCAAGTATAAATACGTTCTTTAAAATATTTTATAGTAAATTAGAATGTTTATAAAATTTCTCACTAAAGCATGAATATTTTATTGATTGTTTTCACTATATTGCTAAATGTGAAATTTAATACCTTTTTGAAATTTTATTAATTTAAGTGATATCTACTAAATGTCCTTAAAGGTATTTCCACTGTTTATAAAACATTTTGAGACTGATAGGCTCCATATCATGCTCACTGTTTATTGTACTGTTACTGTTACTGTGGTTGATTGACCTGCCAAGTCATCAACGGTCCCAGGAACACCTGGCAAATGTACTTTGAGGACACTTTATAGTCTATGGTCATAGATTCACATGTTACTATTTCCCTTCAGGAATTATTATAGCATGATATACCTAAGGTACGCTGGGTCTCCACTTACTGTTAACTGTTTATTGTTAACTGTTTTACTGAACCGTTACTGAATTATTTCTGTTATTGAACTGAAAATGTTTATGGAATTATTATTGATCATGAAAAGTTTATTTAACTGTTATTGTGTTGTGAAATTCAAGTGTTTACTGTACTGAACTATTTTCGCACTGTTTACTAAACTGTCTATCTTACCATTACTGAATTGTTTTACTATTACTGAAAAGGGTACTGTTACTAAAAGTGCTTTACTGAATTATTACTGTTTTGAAATGAATATTTTTATTGTCTTTAACTTATTAAGATTTACTAAAATTGTTCACTTTACTGTGATGTTCTGAACTGGGAATTGAACCGTTATTGTTAACTGAAACTGTAACGATTTACTGAATTGTTACAACTGAATGTGCTTACCAAATTAATTGTTAAAGTGAAACTGTGCACTGAATCGATTACTCACTGTTTACCGAAATGTTTACTGTGTTAAATTCTATTTCCACTTTTTTTCGTATTATCACTGTACTGTTACTATTGTTAATCGAAACTACTTAATGTACTGTCATTTATTACTATTTACTGTCATATGATTTTAAATAATACTGAAGTGTTTATTAAATGGTTTTTCGTACCATTTATTTATTGGGAATATATTAAATTGTTTTTATATTGACAATTGGACATTTACTCCCTATAGTCGCTTTTGGGTTTTCGAGACAAGACAGGTATTTCAAAATACCTTCCATGCTCCATCCATTTGCCTGGTCGACTATAGTATCCTTTCCATAACTGCGCCTATTGAACTATTAGAATAATAAATGTTTTTGAGCATATAGATTTCGTTATATCAGTCTTGCATACGATTCTTTTACTGAGCACGTTTGGCTCACCCCTTTATTTTCCACTCTCCAGGATACTATAATTGATTAAGAGGTATACTATTCCGAGTATATTGACTGCGTATAGGTTTACCCGAGACTACATTGTGTCGATCCGGTGTATTTTCTTTTATACATTCAGATGTATTGTATAGTACTACTTAAATTGTAAAATAGAAACAGGGGATGTAACGTGTAAGGAATAATATTAAATTACATATTTTGAATTTATAAATTAATTAGAGTTTACTGTTTATTACTGTTACTGTTCAAATATTAAAGGCATCGCAAACAGCCCAACCGTAAATCTATGTGTATAATGTGTTATTTACTGTACATTTGGACTGTTACATTTCACTTGCTTATTCTTTCCACCATTATTATCACACTATATATTTAATTATTTTGCATTCTTTAAGCATTAAAATCAACATCATTCTTCCATCATTTAATCATCAAAATCAGTGTTATTCCACCTCACAACTCTTCATGGCTGGCTGCACTAAATTACATTAACTCATATTTTATTTAATTCAAGTTTATGGCTATTTTAATATTATGACCAGCTTTCTTTCCTCGTCATTCATGCCACCAACCACCATTGTTACACTCTCAATATCACTATAATCAAATACATAGCAATCCATGAAGCCTAAGTTTTAGTTAATTTAATTACATGATTATTCTTACTACACCACTAACTATCATTCTACACCATCAGTCATGAAAAATCAGCATGATCATCCCATAATTTCTTCCATGGCTGAATACCCTAGCATGTTCCCCACATACTTTTATTTCAAACCAAGGCCATAAACACATTCTACTAATTCAATACAATCATAAACCATAAGCAACAACACTTGAAATCAGATTTTTTTTCTTCTTATCTGTACAGGAATAGGTTCTGTCCAAAAACCAAAACAACCGCTTATGGTTGTTTTTGGCTGAGCTATGGGGATGGATAGAAAGCTCTTGAAGTGGGGAACAACTTTTATTAAAGGGCCTAAGTGATCAGGTGAAGAAAAGGTGTTCTACTAGGCCAAATGTGAGTTGACTTGAAGAAAATGTGGAAGAAAACGTGCAACAGACAGAACAGGTTGCAGAAGATGATAATTTTCTAGAGTTTTCTGACTTTTTAATGATATTTTAATATAAAATATTCAAATCCCATGGAAAATGACTCATTTATCCCTTTAAAATTTTTATTTTTACCTAATATGTCATTGCACAGTATTTCTAATTCCAGGTCAGAATTTTAAATTTTATTTTTACTTATTTTATTTATTTTCTGGGTCAATTTGCTTAAAAGTTGACTAATTTTGACTAGCCCTTGAGAAAAGACTATTATACCCTTACACCATTGCAATTTTTCCAATTCTGTCCCATTAATATTTTTATTATTTTTAATTTTTGAATTTGCACTTTATTTTTATTATTTTTCCTATATTTGGGTCAAACATGGTCAAAGATTGACTCTCAAGGTGGCTTGACCAAATATGGGTAATGAAATTATCAAACTATCCTTAAACGAATGATTTTTCTTTCATTCGCGTTGTTTTTAGCATTTTCACGTAATTCAATTCACAGGCTGGATCTACGAGAAACTTCTTTACGCGAGGATTATCTTATAATAGTATGTAGGTTCAAAGTCAATTTGGTTTGACCACTGTTCAGAAAAATCCTTCTAGCCTATGGACACAATTGTCATTTTCTAATTTGTTGCACGTAAATTGAGGTATACTCATTTTAAGGAATTCGAAAAAATGGTCTTCTTGACCTTTAGATATTTCGGGCCCAATTTTAATATTTTACCACTTCGAAGGCTATCCAAGTTATGGATTACCGTGTGGGGCCCACTTGACAATTTCTCCCTAATAATTCCATAACATAGAAGAATTAGTTTTCGTAACTTTACTTATCATTTTTAATTCTTCACCTTCAATAGGTATAAGGAGAATAGAGAAATTTGAGATCTCACAGTGGACCAGTATGAGTCCAGGTTTACAACTTTGAGCCGCTTTGATCCAGAGGTTGCTAGTAGTGAGAAGCATAAGATCGAGCGGTTGGTATTAGGTCTTAAGATATCTATCAGAAACAGTTTAGCCCAATTTGACATTTCCATTTCTGATGAGACAGTCCACCAGACCCAGTTATGTGAGCAGAATTACGAGGCTTAGCAGGTGGAGTTTGGATTTAGGGCTAAGAGTAAGGGAAAGGAGAAGGTTCGGCGGGGCAACTACAGAGGTGATACTAGGCCGACTAGGAAGCCTACAGGGATTATGATTCGGGATAGACCTGGTAGAGATAGATCCATCAGATCTGCTAGCAACATGAAAGCCACTACTCCCTAGAGGGGTGTTGCGACCAGGTGTAGACAGTATGGGAGGTCTCATGGTGATAGACCTTGCTATTGGGTGATGGGAGCATGTTTTAAATGCGGACAGCGAGGTCACATGATCAGAGACTACCTTAAGGACAAGGAGGTAGTGTTAGCAGCCCCAGCAATGCTCCAGTAGCTAAATAAGAGAAGGCGACACCGTCCGCATCGCGTAAAGCGATAGCAGCAAAAAAAGGCAAGCAGACAGTGACTTAGGGATAGGTGTATGCCTTAGATAAGAAGACTGCAGATGCCTCGTCTTATGTGATACAGGGTAAGATTTACTTTTTTAATATTATTGCCATTACATTAATAGATCTAGGCTCCACACATTCATTTATTTTTCCTGCATGTGCTGCTAAGTTACCGATGAAACCTAAACCCCTAGGGTACTCATTACAAATTACTACACCATTTAAGGAATCACAAATGACAAATGTAATATATAGAAATTGTAAAATAAGGATAGGAGAGAAATCAACTGTAGCTAACCTAATTTTGTTAAATATGTATGATCCAGATGTAATTTTATGGATGGAGTGGTTAGCTATGAATTTTGTTAGTATATTGTAAAGCTTTCTATGTAGGAATGAAATTAAGCATTTTATCGAAATTTGTTCGATTTGAATTTGAGTACTAGGTATTTGTTTGATTATTAAAGAGTTCATAGCCTATGTGAAGGATGTTGAAAAGAGGCGTCCAAAGTTACACAAGGTTCCAATAGTCAGGGACTTTCTAGATGTGTTTTCGGATGATTTATCGAGACTTCTGCCCAATCAAGAGATAGAGTTCATTGTTGATTTAGTGCCAGGTATTGAACCTATTTCGAAGCCCCATTAACGGATGGCACTGGTTGAGCTTGAAAAGCTCAAGAAGCAGCTCTAGGAGTTACTTGATAAGGGTTTTATCCGTCCCAGCTTTTCTCCTTAAGGTGCACCAATCTTGTTTGTCTGGAAGAAGGATGGTAGCCCGCAACTTTGCATCGATTATCGATTGCTTAATAAGGCTACTATCAAGAATAGTATCCACTTCCCCAGATTAATGATCTATTTGATCAACTCAGGGGTGCCCAAGTATTTTCTAAGATTGACCTGAGATCAGGGTACCATCAACTGAAGATTCAGGAGAGTGATGTACTTAAGACGACTTTCAAAACTCGGTATGGCCACTACGAGTTTCTGGTAATGCCATTAGGCTTACAAATACCCCTGTAGTGTTTATGAATCTAATGAATGAGGTCTTCAAGCCCTATCTAGATAAATTCATCATCGTATTTATCGATGATATTCTAATGTATTCTAAGTCGCGGGAGGAACACGAGCAACACCGGTACATAGTTCTGCAGACCTTAGAGATAGGAAGCTATATGCTAAGTTCAGCAAGTGCAAATTCTGGCTGGATCAAATTACTTTTTTGGGGCATGTGGTCCCTAAGATGGGGTGTCAATTGATCCATCTAAGGTTGAAGCTCTTGTTCGATGGGAGAGATCGAAGACTGTTTCTAAGATACGAAGTTTTCTAGGTTTGGCCAGATACTATTAGAGATTTGTTGAAGGTTTCTCCAGACTTTCTGCTCCATTAACACGTCTCACATGTAAGGGAGTAAAGATTGAGTGGACTGATGCGTGTAAGTGTAGTTTCCAAGAGCTAAAGCAACGGTTGGCCACAGCACCGATCCTAACTATTCTGAGTGGTTCTGGAGGATTCTTGGTATACAGTGATGCCTACTCCCTGGGTTTGGGTTGCGTGCTGACACAGCATGGAAAAGTGGTTGCTTATGGGTCCTGTCAGTTGAAAGAACACGAGAGGAATTATCCCACGCATGACTTGGAACTTGCTGTCGTGGTGTTTGCTCTGAAGATATGGAGACACTACCTTTATGGTGAGAGATTCCAGGTATTTACAAAACACAATTGTTTGAAATATTTGTTCTCACAAAAAGAATTAAATATGAGGCAGCGTAAATGGATGGAGCTGTTAAAAGACTATGACTGCGAGATTCTATACCATCTAGGGAAGGCTAATGTAGTTGCTGATGCTTTGAGTAGAAAACACTTAGGGATGGTATCTTATATGATGGTTTGGGAATACAAGCTGTCGGAATAATTTGTGAGCTTCAGCTTAGATATTTCTCCTTCTGAAAGGTATGGGTTAGTGGCCAGTTTTCGGATAGAGCCAAGACTGATGGATCAGATCAGAAATGCTTAAAGGAGGGATCCAAGATGAATTGAAATTGCCAATCAGTTGCAGTTGGTGGTTTAATTAGAGAGACATCGCTGGAGATCCAAGATGTATTGAAATTACCAGCAACAAGATGTACCAGAATCTACGTAAGGTGTACTGGCGACCTAATATGAAGAGAGACATCGTGGAGTTTGTTGCTTAACCTGACAGTATGTTAAAGTGGAGCATCAGAAACTGGCAGGATTACTTCAGTCTCTGCAAATTCTGACATGGAAATAGGAGCACATCACCATGGATTTCATCATGGGATTACTGAGGACTAGATGGAATCATGATGCGATTTGGGTGATTGTAAATCGGTTGACGAAGTCTGCCCACTTCCTAGCTATTAAGTCTACAGACTCTTTGAGTGCCTTAGCCGATTTGTATGTTCGGGAGATTGTAAGGTTGCATGGTGTTCCAATGAGCATCACTTCCAATAGAGATTCTAGATTCACATCTCATTTCTGGGAGAGGATTCAAGAAGCTATGGGATCTCATTTAAACTTCAGCACAACTTTCCATCCGCAGACTGATGGTTAGTCTGAGCGCACCATCCAGACGCTCCAGGATATGTTAAGGGCTTGGGCGCTAGATTTTAGAGGTTCCTGGGATGATCACCTTCCATTGGTAGAATTCACCTATAATAATAGTTATCATGCGAGTATCTGCATGGCACCTTATAAAACATTATATGGATGCAGATGCCGTTCCCCGATAGTCGAGGAAGAAGTGGGCAACAGAAAGATTTTGGCTCCTGATTTGGTTAAGCAGGCTTCTAGGGATGTTCAGTTGATTTGTGACAGGTTAAAGATTGCTCAGAGTCGGTAGAAAAGTTACGCAGATGTCCGACACCTACCATTAGAGTTTTCTTTTGGTGATTCAGTATTCTTGAAAGTTTCACCTTCGAAGGGAGATAAATTATTCTGAAAATTTAGGCGTAATTGGAATCGAAATCAGAGTTATGTAGCAAAAGTTACAATTTTTCAGTGGTAGAAACTTGACTGCATTTAGACAATTTTGACAGTCCATGCATTCATATTTAAATAGTTAAATATTCTTTTGGATGAAAAATAGTGAATTTATCGAGTTGAAATAATAAATTTGTAGCCCTGAAATCGAGAAGTGATAAGGGGCTGGAGGATCGAATACTAATAAAATTAGAGGTAAGGGATATTTGTATGAAGCATAGGGATATAGCGCTGCATGTTTTGATGAGAATTACCAATTGCAGAAATTAAATAAATATTTTGGATTGAATTTTGGAACTGTGAATTGTGGTTTGAAATCTGGATTTTTATGCGAGAGGAGTTAGGTTTGAATAAACTGTTATGCTGCCGAAATTTTTCTATGCTAACCTAAACCCCTAAATTTATAAAATCAATGAAATTCATACTTTAATAGGAAATATTTGAAATATAGAGAAAATAAATTTAAGCATCCAATTTTAAATATTTGAATATGGTTTAGTAAATATTAAAGGATTTATATATGATACACTGATAGTGAATAGCGTATATTTTCTATACACTATCAATGCACCAGAGGTTGATACCTCGTCAATAAGCCCTTATGAGCAAATTAAAAAATTTATTTATATTTACTTTTAAGGGCTTGGTATATTTTTTAATTTGCCAAATGATGAGGTGTCAACCTCTAATTTATTGACCTTGTATAGAAACTATACACTGTCAGTGCATCATATACAAACCCAATATTAAATCACAAATTCAATAATTATAATGATTTTTGTGGTATTTTATCTATTTTTGGATGCCTGAATATGTTTTTATATTTCATGGGATTTAAATAAATAAATTTGAAGAATAAATATTGATTTAAATTTTATTGTATTTTATATGTTTGGATTTATTGATTTTATGGAATTAATTTTGATGATTATATTTATGATATGTTTTGATAAATTCATCTCCGTAAACTGTTCTGAAAATTATTTGTTTAAATGTTTTAAGACTGTGGCCTCGTAGCTACCTGCAGGTACATGCATTTCCGTTCCATTCTTATTACTGTTGACTCTAGCCCAATCTTCTAGCTCCCACAAATGTCACATAGCTAGTATACACACTGTGGTACCCTGACTATGGCCATACATCTATTATAGTGCATGTGTCTATTGGGTGTAGTTTAGTCTCCACTAAAATTATACTGTGGTGGTAAATTCCTGGTTAACTTAGATCCAGGTACTCCCCGTTTTGATATATTCGTGATTCAATTTATCCGTATTTTATGTTTCATAATATGATATGGTCTTTTGTTAAATTATTTATTTGATTTCTCTATAAGAAATTGCTATAAATATGATTTCTATTGTTTACGGAGAAATTGTTTAACTTCCAATATAAGTGTGCTTAATTTTCAAACATTGGAATTATAATTGAATTTTTGATTTAATTAAATCAAATGACTTCTTTATAGTGGCTTTGGATACCAGAACATGACAGGTACTCCAAAGTACCTCCCATACTCTTCCCAGTTACCTAACTCACTATAGTGTCCTTCCTATTAGCTCGTGCCAGCTTTACTTCATGCTTCCAATTCATGATTTAGTATAAACATCCGTTTATAAAATTTGCATATAGGTTACATTATATCAACTTTCGTATAAATGTCTCTTACTGAGCACATTCCGCTCACCCCTTTATTTTTCACTCTCAGATTACTTGTAATGAAATCAGGTCTGCCTTCCTGGATAACCTGATTCCAGTATTCCTTAGGTGATTTTTCGAACTCGTCGAAGTATACTGGTGTTATGTTATGTATTCAGATTGTTGTACAGTACTACTTTCTTTGTATATTAAACTTTGGATGTTAAACATTTGTATTTTGTTTATATACTTTTGAAATTTTGAATCCTGGGTTTTGTATACAAATAATAAAATTTTATTTGGAAATTAATTTACACTGCAGATGAGTCAACCGTATGTGTTTATTTATATGAAATTAGTAAATTATATGATATTCCGGGACGTCACAGTTGAGATTATATAAATTGTCTTTTCATGCACGAGGGTTAGGATAGTTACAGCTGTTATGCTGTCGAAATTTTTATAAAATCATAAGTAGAAAAAAAAATAATAATAACAATAATAATTAAAAAAATCTATATTTTTAGGAGAGTAATTAGATTTTAAGAACAAATCAGTTTTTCTAAAAAAAAAATTAATTCAAAGCTTTTGACTTTTTTTTATTGATTTGAATTTATCAAATGATTTGAATAGTTGTGAAAAAATAAATATGAAATAATCCATAGACAATGAACTGAAAGAAGTGTCTTAAAATTTATTATGAATTTTGGAAATTAAATGATAATTTAATGGTCGTAATGAAAGAGTCATGTAAATTTGATGAAATTTTATAGGATTAAATTGAAATAATGATGTGTTTGCATGCATAAAACATGCATAAGTGCATTGCTCATGTCACGTACATTGTTTGACAATTTTAAATATTTTGCATTATGGTTTTAAATAGAATTAAGTACTGATTTTTAAATGGTACAAAAAGAATGCATCTGTTTTAAAGATTACGTGGATATGAAGAGCTTTGGGTCTATCATATTGAAATGTTTTGAAAACTTTCAAAAGTAAGATGAATGATTTAATGATTTTGTTTATACTGAATGAAATTTTGATAAAGAAGGTTTACCCCAATTGTTTTATCATGGTATGGTATGATTGAGGGTTATGTTGTAGGAATCACCTCTAAGGTCCTAAAGGACTTGTGTGCTACACGAGTTCTTCAAGATCGTGACAGTACTTACGTGCCACACGAGTTTCTTGAAATCGTGGAAGTCACCACTAGGATCCCAAAGGAACTATGTACAACACAGTATACCTTACTGTTGTATTCCTTGAAACTATAAAATGAGCTCGATTTTTTAAAGGTTTAAATGTCGATTATGTTAACGTACAAAGCTTTGGAAATACAAAGTATCGTTTTATCACTGTAGGGATACTTCGTTGCATGATTTTGATAAAATTAATTTCTGGTGAATTGAAATTAACGTTTTGGACTGGAATTGAATTTTGAAAATTGTGATTTGAAACTGGATTTTATGTAGGAAGGTTTGGTTAAAAAAAAACAAAATGTTATGCTGTCGGAATTTAAAGTAGCCTAAACCTTTCAAAACCATCATTTGACATAATATATTTTAATACTTAAAAAGTAAAGAAATTTATTTTAAATATTTGAATCTTAATTATTGAATAAGATTTTATTCGATTAAATCACAAATTCAATATATGCTTTAATATTTTATAAGAATTAAATATATTGTTCTAAGACTTGAATATTTTCATATACTATGATATTTAAATAAATTATTTGGAATGTTAAATAATGTCTTGAGAATATGTTTCATGAATTATTTATTAGATATGTTGATTTTATGATTTTAATTTTATTAATATGATTTCATGAATTTAATTTTATAAATTTCTTTAAGACGTGATTTATTAGTTTAATCTCTGTAAACAACTTTGAAAATATTTTTGAAACGTTTTGAGACTGTGGCCCCGTAGCTACCTGCAGGTACATGCATTTTCGTTCCATTCTGGTTGCTGTTGACTCTAGTCTAGTCTTCTAGCTCCCACAAGTGTCACTTGGCTAGTGTACACACTGTGGTACCCTGACTATGGCCATAGGTCTATTATAGTGGATGTGTCTATTGGGTGTAGCCTAATCTCCACTAAAATTATACTGGGGTGGTAAATCCCCCGTTAACTTAGATCCAAGCACTCGCAGTTTTGATATATTTGTTATTTTGTTTTATCCATATTTTATGTTTCATGATATGAATCTGATGCTTTGAGGAATTATTAAATTGATTTATCTGTTTAAATTGTTATAAATATGAAATTGTTTGATTTCTGTTATAAGTATGTTTATTTCTCAAATTATTGGAACTATATTTGAATTTGTGATTTAATTAAATCAAATGAATTCCTTATAGTGGCCTTTGGATACCAGAACATGACAAATACTCCAAAATACCTTCTATACTTTACTCGGTTACCCAACCCACTATAGTATCCTTCCTATTAGATCGTGCCTAATTGATTTTCATAGTTTAAATTGATAGGATGATATTTTGTGATTTATATATGTGCTAATATATTTGCTTTATTGATGTTTTATACCTAAAAGAGCTTACTAATGTTTATTTTATGATTTAGGTATTAAATATCAAAGTTGGAATTAATTGAAGCTAAAAAGAACAAATTGCAGTATTTTCTATCCAGTTTAAAATATTGATGTTTTTTACCATCTTAACAACCTGATCTCAAGAAGTGGCCTTCATAGAAGTTGTAAAGGACTTCTCAAGGTTTCTAGAATGTACAAGATCGCAAAAATTGGAGTTCGTTTTATTAGTTAACTATTTATGGAAAATTATAATGAAAATCTGCCCAAATTTTCTATTTTTAGAAAGAGTTCTAACAAAGCAAGGCTAAGACAAGATTTTGTTAAGACAAGATATTGTGAAGACAAAATTTGGTTGAGACAAGATATGTCTTAAAATTTTGTTATATCTTAAAGTTTTAATTATTTTTAAGATAATGTAATAAAGTAGGAAAATAGAGTTTGAGTAGAGAAAAAATTGTAAAGAGAGAGAAATTCAAAAAAAGTTTAAGCCAATCAAAACTATTCTCTGACTTCTACTCTACCTAATATTCTTAGGCCTATATAAAGAGCACATTGGCTCTCATAAAAATCATCCCTCTTCCTTTTTAGTTTTCCTGTAGCAATTTCTTAAGATTTTAATAAAAGTTTTTAAATTTCTTTTAAAAATTCATTCTTGCTGATTTTAATTAGTAGTTTTTTTATATTTTATTAGATTTTAATAGTTGTTACAGATTTCTATATTTCTTTCCTTAAAATCTGATTTCTTTTCTTTCTTTTTAAACAATTTCTGATTTTCTTATATTAAGAGTAATCAAAACTTATTCTTGCTTAGTTTTAATAATTGTTTGTGTGTTCTTGCAAGATTTTGATATTGATTTATTAGTTCTTCTTTAATATTATTAAATATTGATATCTTGATTGTTCTTTTGCATGATAATTGATTTCTTGATAATATTTAACATGAATTGTGTAATCCTGAACACGTCCAGTGAGTAGTTTGTTAATTCAGTTATGAGGTAATTTAATAATTCTTGGAAATCTTGATTGTGAGATTCTGAACTTATGATATAATTGTTATTAAATATCTGAAATTCCTGAGCATCATCCCATAATTGTTTGATTGATTAATAGGTGGCCAACTATTTAGTCTAATTAAATAATCTACTCATAGATTAAAAACTTAAGCCCGTAATTGCTTTTGGGTTTAATCACAACAGGGTTAAGGGAATGGATGTTTAAGTTGAACAAATTTACATCGTATGTGTTTGTTGCTTAATGTCAACTCATATCTTTCTAGTTTCTAATGCTGCTAATAATTTTATCTAGAGATCGTATCCTAGGTGAATTAATTAGTTAGAGATTAATTGGGAATCATATTATTGATTAACAACTAAGTAAGGATTGATGGTGTAACTCGTCGTACTTGGTACACTACGGTTGACTATTTAATTAACAATGATCCTTTTATGTCAATGATCAACAGGAAAGTCTCAGAATATTAGATACCTTGTAACTGAATGCCTGTGATATTTGTTTGAATTTTAATTTTTTATATTTTATTAGTATATTAGTTAAGTGCTAGTTTCTATAAACCCTAAATTAAGTTGTAGTCCTAAAAACACCAAATTTCTGCTCTTTCCCCCAAAAAATTAGATTTTAATTTAACTAGGTAATTTTGTTTAAGTAGAGTTTCTGTGGGATCAACCCTGACTTCTGCTAGCTACATAGTAGTTGTTTAGGATTTTATTTTTGGTAACCTACGACAGTATCGTCATGTAGAGTTATTGACTTTGTACTATCATGTAGAGAAGCACATATATATATATATATATATATAGGATTCTTGCATATAGTTAACATGATATTTTTCTTATATATATGTTTCTTACTAGGTTTTCCTGTAACAGTCCAGTTACACGGTAATACACATATCATTACACAATTTTGACGGTTGGGCTGTCTGTGATACTTCACTTTTTCATTTACTATTAAACAATTTCGTATAACATTGTTAATATGATATACATCCCCTATCTTAATTCACAAGAAAGTAGTATTGTAGATAAGTCTAAATACGAAAAATAAATGATCATACCTCATGTAATAAATCAAGCTATCGCATTGTCCCCAAATGCACAGCCGAAATCCTTAGATACCAGACTCTCAATCCTCGAAAATCTGAAATGTTAAAACTAAGGGGTAAGCAAACCACGGCTCAGTAAGAGAGTTATATGCAACACTTGATATTCAGCAATCTATATGCTGAAAAACTTTTTCGCTTTCTTTAAATCTTCCTAGAAGGGCTCTAGACTCATATATAGGAAGGATACTACAGTCGGCTAGGGATCTAGATGGAGTAAGGCAGGTATTTTGAAATACCTATCTTGTCCCGAACCTAGAAGCAACTGTAGAGAGTACTTTATAAATTGTCTCGAACCTAGAAGCAACTGCAGAGAGTACTTTATAAATTGTTCTCAAAACGATTTAATATTCGTTTTTCATAAAGTAAACCATTTATTTCTCTCCACTTCAGTATCGTTTAAAACACGTGGCAGTTTAGTAATAAACAGTGGTTTACTTCTCTTCTCTTCAGTACAGTTAAAAGCACATGACAATACAGTGGTTTATAAATATCCAATTATTGGATAAACACTTCTGCGATTATTTCTCTCTTAGAAATAATTTTCCTGTTATTCTTTTAGAATAAACATTAATTTCGTTTTAGTTCAGTAACCGTATCTTACAGTTCAGTAAAACAGTATCTCGATACGGTTCACTCAGTAAACAGTAAACAATAGCTACCAATTTAGTACACAGTATACGGTAGCTTTTAGTTCAATAAACAGTAAATGGTAGCTTTCAGTTCGGTAAAATAGTAAGCAGCAGCTACCATTTCAGTAAACAGTACAGTTCAGTAATACAGTGTTTTGGTACGGTTTTGCTCAGTAAACAGTACAGTAGTTCAGTACAGTAAACAGGATTCAGTAAATCCTTTCAGTAAACAGTAATTAGTAAGTGAGACTAGGCATCACCCTACAATTAAATCATGCTATCTTCGTCTACTAAGGGACACAGTATCAGTACTGAGATCTATGGCCATGATCTATAATATGTCCTCGGTGTACACTTGCTAGGTGACAATCCAGGATGCTAATGACTAGCTGCTCAATCAGCCACATGACAGTAACAATAAGGGTATGATGCATGAAACTCGGGGCCTAAGTCTCAAAACAGTATAAAATCGTATCATAGCCTTTATGGATTTTAAACACAATAATTTGAAATATTTCACATTTATTGTCACGACCCGAAGGCCGCGACTTTCCTTTAATACTTATACTTTTCTTAGTCTACAAATTTATGGACTAAATTTTTCTTTTTCATTTTAAGGTTTGTATTCGGTGTCAGTGTAGTTACTATACTCTCTAGGTAGCTTATAGTCCTTCCATTTAAATATTAAACAAACACGGAAACGGTTCTTAGTTACATCCCGACTTGTTAAACAAAATATGTACTGTGCATCAATTAAAGTCATACATGTAAACAAGTATTTTATAAGTTCCATATACCTCCGAAAACTAGTACCAAGTCCATATACAGTCTCCGATGCCCACTGAGCAGCTCACATGGCAGATGTTAACTTCAATAATCTGAAAGAGATGAAATTTAGTGGGGTGAGCAAAACCACGGCTCAGTAAGATACTAATATAAATACAAGAGTAGGATTACACTGTCTTAATCTGCAATGCTTAAAACTTGCAAATTTGCAATCACAGTTAATCCTTTCTCATCGATAACATATCATTATCTCATTTCTTGTCATCTGTCTATCACTTATACTTTTAAAATTATCATCATAATCACTTTTCAGTCTTCTTGTCCTTACACTATAGTGCATCGCACAACAATCTGTCTTATCCAAATTGAATGTCATATACTATTAGTCTATATTTTCCTCTATCTCGGAGTACATCATGTCCAATTGAAGCACCATATCAATTCACTTTATATTTCATAATCGTACTCCTGTAATTTATCATCTCATGTCACTTTTCCTTATAGAGAAATCATGATCACCACAGTGTAAATTCACAATTCTCTTCATATCTATCATATGTTCATGTATCATATCATGTCATCGTCTAGATGAAATATCATTTATGTCGAGTCATGACATTTCTCATGAAACTCGTGTACGAAGCATATTATCATGTCAAGGTCTAATATGCAATTATGTAACTTTACTGTATAAACCGCTATCATCTCTAATCGTGTCATATGTCCTTTAGAACATGCTCCACGTATGAATTTTCAATTCATTCAAGTCTACCTTTATGGCATGATAAAAACATGTTCAATTTCAATTCATGTATTCATTTTCAAAGCATGTCTAAAACATGTGCGGTTTTAAAACATTTTTCATATACTATAAGTCATATCAGGTCTAGAGTTCATTTCAAATCGATTTATACTCTAGACCGCATATCATTTTAAATTCGACACGAAATCGTATATAAATCATATCAGTGTCGAAATCATTTATCATATACTTTTAAAACATATACTGTAAATCATATCAGGTCTAGAGTTCATATCAAATCAAACTATACTCTAGACCGCATATCATGCCATGTTCGACACAAATTTTCGTATAAATCATATAAGTGTCGAAATCATATCTCATGGACTTTTAAAACATGTTTAAAACATGTACTGTTTCAAAACATATTTCATTTCAAATCTGTTTCATGTACAGTATAAATCATGTCAAGTCTAGAGTTCATATCAATAAAATCATACTCTAGACTTCATATCATATCAATTAGAGACTAGGCTAGATCTCTATCATCTATATCAATAAAGACTTAAATCACTGTAGCTAGCAGTGAATCATATCATCGTCCCCTGGAAACCAACTAGGGCGCTATCTATGGCCATAGACCTCATCTCTCTCAGCCCCACTGATTAGGCGTGACTGAGACCTGTCCACGACTATTGTCGGACAAGCATCTCTCTGCCTAATGAGCAAAGCTCCAATTAGGCGGTTTCCACTATGCTTTATTGAGTTTCATTCTTTTAGGGTGCCTACAGTCTCATAAAACATTTAAATCTATAGCTTTCTTTTCAATATCATGTAAAGCATATGGTAAAATTCTGTATGAGACTTCATATATCAAAATATATATATCTACCATATACTTTCATTTCAAAACAAATCAATACTTTTTAGTATTCATATAAACATTATTAAAATGTTTCAAGTCGCAAGAAGGCATGCTTAATTGCGATGCTATAAAACATTTCAGTATGCAACTTCAGTAATATTTTCCTCTAATATAGTGGAGAAATTCATTTACATTCATCACCATCAATCATTCGCTTTCGAGACTCTCTTTCTGTAAAATCAGTAATTCAATTTTCAAATCATTCAATATTCAATTATTCAGTACTCTAATTGTTCAATAATCAGATCACTTGGTATTCAAATCATTCAGTATTCAATATCCTTTTTCGATAATTATCGACTATAATAATTATTTGTACATTTTATTATCGATACTAGAACCACATCATCAGTGTGAATCCTCTTAGTATCTATGTGTATCTAAATATCATGTTTCCATATAGCCATCAAGATACTGAAATTATGAATTACTAATATCCTCATTCGATATCTATTTCAGAGTCGACATTGAGGATCATAGAACCACAAGATCAATAATCGCTTATCAAATCCATTTATGGTTTGACCTATTGGTACATATTCAGAATTTTCGACTTGCGGTTCAATTTCATTCACTATCAAAAATCATATCACAATCCTTAATTCACTTTTCATATGGCCTATAGAACGTAATATCATGCTAGAATTATCTGTAAAACTCCTCAATTCAATTTTTTGATTGGCAATTTACCACTAAAAACAAATTTGCCAATTTCCACTATCAATAGTGTTTCAATCGTTTAAGTCACCTTGCGACTATCCACATTATTGCAAAAATCTCAGTTCATACTACTAAGACGGTCCATTTATTTGAATTTATCAATCCTATAATCGTCACTCGATTGATAATTCCGCAATTCTATCATTCGACCATCTAAATCACAACTTCGATTTTTTTTCTCTTTTAAGTTGTATCATATAACTATCATCACCTTTATCTGTAATTTGTCAAATAAATAATTTCACCTCAATCTCAACTTGATACCATTTATGATATTAAAATCACTTGATTTATCAATTCTATAATGTTTAGACCATATAATTCATCACATTATCGTTTTCAATAATCTATCTTCCCATCGATTTCAATATCAAACTCTTCAGTAATACCATATAATCCTTTTAATATTTATTTCCAATAATTATCTCCAAGATTCCATTTATGTGAGAAACTTAATCTTTTTCCTCAGATATTTTCCTAAAAATTTCGGCAGCATAACGGCTTAATTTTCCCTAACCTCCTGCAAGGGAAACACAATTTATACTTGCAGCCGTTGATTCTCACCAATTTTACCTCTTACTAAGACCCCCACCATCAGTTGTGGGTCCTCTTAGCATTTTTTTAGCAAATCTATTTAAATTGATGCATCATATAAAAATCATAATTCCATTTAAAGTCAATTAAATAAATGCATCATAAAAAATCATAATTCCCACATACAATATAAAGCTACTAATGCTTTATAAAAGTATCTTACCTATTCGCCAAAACTTAGCGTGTTTCCGAGCTTAGCCGAACTCCACCATGCATCCTCTCTAACATTTGCTACATTTTCAACAATTTACTCACTCTTAAAATAATAAATTGAAGCTACAAAAGAAAATTTAAATTAAACAATATACAAATATTCATGTATATTTTCTTACCCCTTTTGTGCACTAACAGAGTTTTCCTTTTTTTTTTTCTCTTTGCTTTTATTTTCTTTCCTTTTCTTCCCTTATTTCTCGATTTGGCCACTGTACAGACCTTGGCGCTCAGTCTTTACATGTCCCAAAAGCCACCAATTCCAGCCTTCATTCTTTGTTCTTAAGCCTCAAAACGTGCTCTCTTAACAACTTTAAGCCACCCACCTCAACAGCCTAAAAAGTAAGCCTTCAAGGATGCTTAAAATGCTAGCCGACAGTCTTAAAAATTCTACCTTCAGACTCCTTAAACCAGCCCTTAACAATAGTCTAAAATAGCACCGTTGTAGTACCATTTCTGCCTCCAAACACAGCCCAAAAGGCCTTTAAACACCAGTCCCTTTCTCCCTCATTTCTTGCACTGAACGATCTAGGTTTATCTAGTCTTCACCCCTCGTTACAGCCCCTTCATTGAATATTACTATAGCTTCTACCTCTTTTCGTGGACTCCCTCACATTAGTACCGATCAATCCCCCTCTTTTTGACCCTGAACAAGGTGCCAAAAACTCTACTTTTTCCCTCGTACCAAGGTTCGGCCACTGTAGCCCCTGTTTGACTTTTTCAGCCTCACTTTCCCTCCTTTCGCAGCCTGCTTCTGGTTCACCAAATCTGTTCCAGCCTTCCACGTTTTTGTCTTAGTTTTCCTTGTCTTATTTCAACAAGGTGCAGGGGCCCCAACAGCATCAGCTCCTCTACGTCCTTTTCCTTTGTTTCCAACTACTGTCGGTCTTGCCCCCAGACACCACTCAGGCCAGCTGCTTCAGCCTTCTCCGATCAGCATCGATTCCTCATGAAAATCTCGGTTCCAGGCCTCCTCTTCTTCACGCAACTTCGCTGTTGTTCCTCTCCTTCACGCAACTTCGTTGCTGTTCAAGCCCACTTCACTCACGTTTTCAGCTTTGTCAGTACACCTTTCCTTGATATTATTTACTCTCTCCAAAACCAAGCCTCACCAAAACCGAGCCTCCTCTTATCACTGTTTTTCTTCTCTCTTTATTTCTTTTCTTTTCAATTTTCTTATCTCCCTCACGTGTCTCTCCTTTCCTCTGTCTATCATCTTTCATTCTCATTTCATTTCATGCATTTCAATCATCATCATTTCAGCATTTCTTTTTCTTTTTTTTTTATTAAATGTTGGAACCGAGAAAGGGCAGCCCTCTTAAAACAATGGGATTTGGTGAGAGTTTTCTCACCAAATCCCACTTTAAATAAATATATATTATTTATATTTCTATCTTTCAAATCAATATAAATATAGATATTTTATTATATTATTGCCTTGTATACTTTTATAATTACACGTTAAGTATATGCTCAGTTTAAGAAAATTACGGTTCTCACATTTATCCATAAGGCTTACATGCATATATCATCACCTTTATGAAATTTATAAAATAAATAACATCTTTCAAATTATTTCATAAAGGCATAAATCACATTTTCCATACGGTGAAAACAGTTTATAAAATAATCACACTGTAAAATAAATCTCATGACTGTTTCTTTTTCACCATAAAACATCTATGCACTTTTTTTCGTGCTTTCTTTCCAAAACATGGCTTTCAAAATTATCGGAATGCAACTAAAATATTTTCATAATTTATGGAAAAATAAAATATTTATTTTCCAAATTCAATAACCCGTCACCATGTTTTTCTCTATAAACACATGTAGAGACCTTCTAGTCTCAAAATACTATTTTTCGTCTTTAATTAACCTTTATGGAATTTCTATAAATAATTATTTTCATAATTAAAACCATAAAGGTTATTTATGAAATCAAGTGAATATTTGAAGAAATATTAATAAAATATTTACTTCTTGTCTTTTCATTTTTCATCTCGTATTACGTGTAATCTTACACTTCGAGAGACTTTTCGGTGATTTTATTTCCACACTTCTCGAAAACATGAATATTTTAAAATTAAACTTCCGTATATTCATGTTTTATGAAAAATAATCGATTTTTCAATTTTCGCGAATGAAAATCGTTTCTCGTGAAATAAATCATTTATTATGATTTTCGGTAATTTTTCGACAATATAACGGCTGCCGATTGGCCAGCCTCCTGCACGAAAAATATAGTTTATAATTTCAACCAGTAAATCACCACAATTTTCCAACCAATCATTATCAACAGCATTTATAAAATTAAATGCATATTTAAAACATGCATACTGAATATCCTTACAGGCTACACATACCTCCCTTACCTGTCCCAGGTCTGCGACTGCCTCTCAAAGGTCGCACCCGTAATCCACCTCTTCCGATTCCATCATCTCGTTTGCCGAGAATGATTTCTGGAATTAAAATTCTAAAATTTAAAATTTTTTCCTTAATTTACTTAAATAAATAAATTAATAATTCTCTTAAATAATTTTCGGGATTTCTTACCAATTCCCGAGATTTCCGAATTTTCAAAATTTTCTCGAATTCCCGAAAATTCCTTTTCTTCCTCTTTTTTCCTTTTTTCCTTTCTTTCTTTTTTTCTTTTTCTCTTTTTCTTTTCTTTTTCTTTTCTTTCTTTCTTTTTCCTTTTCTTTTTCTTTTTCCTTTTTTTCTTTCCTAGCCGGACCGGTTCAGATCGGTCAGTCTCTCCTCACCGTCAATTCTTCTCCAGCGACCGGTTCTCCGGCGGTTCGACGGCTCCACAGCTGGTCGAGGTGATGGCGAAGCTGGATCTGGCCTCCGTTCAACCCAAATCGGCGACATGGCGACAGATCTACTCGGTTTAAGTTCGGCCTCTTCGCCCTTCCTCCTCCGCCGTTCTCCGCCTAACCGGTGGCCTCCTACCCTTTCCTCTTCCTTCACCGAAGGTTCGGTTGCAGTGGCAGTGGCTGAATCGACTAGCACCGCCACTTTCCTATTTTTCCTTTTTCTTTTCTCGGCTTCCGCCGGTTTCGCTTCTGTTTCTTTCCGTTTTCCTTCCGTTGTCAGTCGATCTTCCTTCTCCTCTTCCCTTGCCGGCGCCATCTTTCTCTCTCCCTCCTCCTCTCTTGGCCGGCCGACGGTGGTCGGCCTCGCCTAGGAAGGAAATGGGGCTTCTCCCGATTTTCCTTTCTGTTTTCCTTTTATTTATTTATTTTTGTTTTATTTTTATTTTATCTATTATACATATACTATATTATATACTATATATTATATATTATACATATAATATACACCATATATTATACATATAATATTATTATATTATATATAGTATTGTACTATATATATTATATCAAGATATATTTATATTGTGTATTAACTATAAAATGATATCTAATATGTATATATATATATATATATATATATACTTAAATTTAAATACCATTTATATATATCTTGATATAAATGTAGGAATTACAATATATATTGTATTTACAATATATATATATATATATTCAAACTTTAATGTAAATTAATATTTACATTTTTCGTATCTGTATGTATATATATATATATATATATTTATATATATACATAAGATGTTATACTTGTATACATATGTACTATTTAAATTTATAAAATAGTATATATACATATATACATACCAATGTATATTAATATGTACTATATACTATACAATATTTAAATACATATGTATTTGTATAAAAATACATTTATATAATATATATAATTATATAAATATATTTCATATTTCTTCCTCCATTTCTTATTTAATTTGGATTTCCATTTATCCAAATTAAAATTTCCTCTATTCATTATTTTCCATAATTCAACCTTATTCCTATTTTCAATTTAATTTTTCCTTCACTCGAATTTCTCAATTCGTCACTTCCTCAATTCACGGAATATTCCCTAATATTCCGATATCATAATTATATTTATTTATTTTCACTTATCTATTTTCTTTAATATCAATTTCCACTATTTAACAGTGAAAATTTTGCAGTTATCACATTTCCAAAGCTCACCCCCCTCACTCACCATCTTAGATAGCTCATCGGTATACGGAATGAGCGTTACTGTAAGGTTGAACGAAGAAAATTCTAGAAGTCTAAGCTATCAAGTAAACATGTATATATCAAAAATTATGCTTTTATATTCAGACAAGTGTATGCACAACACATGTATATATAGTTCAAAATGTAAATCGTATAGTGTAAGGTTAAAAAAAGTTAAAGAACTAGTAGAATATACTCGCAATAAGTTGATATAAATAAAAATAGAAATTTTTGTATTGTGTTTTATACTCTAAATTGATATTTAATATCGTGGATAAAACGATCTAATGGTATAAAGATTAATAGATATCAAAAGTTATAGGGTGAACTTACAATGGCACTGAATGCAAACTATATGGTTGTAATTGATTGGATGTGAATAAGTGTTTTCAAAAAAAAAGTTAGTTTGGAATTTCACGATTCTGGGTGTGACAATAATTTTTTTAAATTTCATACATTTTAAAATTAAATAATTAATGGAATAAGATTATTTATAAAAAATTAAAATTAAATTATTATTCCAAGAGCTTTAACTTTTATGTATTTATATCAAATATAAGATTATTATTAAAAACTAAATCTTATTGAAATTAGAAGTGTAACTTTGGATCAACGTTCAGCTTATTCTTTATTAACATTTTATATTTTAACGATGAAAAAAATTTATCTCACCATACATGTCATGTATTTAAAGGTGGCAAATGGGCGGGTCGGATCGGGTTTAGGTTGGATCATTTTGGATCGGATCATTTTGGGTTAAGGAAAAATTGGATCATTTCGGATTCGGGTCATTTCGGGTTCGGATAAGGTCGGGTTTGGGTCAAGGAAAAATCGATCTATTTCGGGTTTGGATCATTTCGGGTTCGGATAAGGTCGGGTTCGGGTCAAGAAAATATCGGTCTATTTCGGGTTTGGATCATTTCGGGTTCGGATAAGGTCAGGTTTGGGTCGTTGACTTTTTTAGTCAATTTGGATTCGGGTTGATCGGATTTAGATTCGGGTCGATCGAATTTGGATTCAGGTTGATTTAACATATTTTAAGCTTTGGTCATCTTGATATGATTTATCTGGTGTGAAAATCAACTGAAACCATATTTCTAAGAGTTACAAAACTCATGAAAATAAAATTTTCTTCTTACATGACCTATAGTACAATTGGGATTGAAATAATCAAAATATTTAATAATCTGTATGATAGTTTTCTTTATAATATATTTACCAATATTCATAAATTAATTACATTTTTTCATTTTATTTTTATTATCGACAATAATTAATAACTTTTGAATCAAAGTGATTTAATAATCTCTATTAATATCATAAAACAGTACTATATATCTCTTTAATTTATTTTGATTTTTTATAAAATAATTGAAAACATTAGTGTAGATGATATAGCTTCTGTACTCTATTATAGATTAACCATTAAATAATTATACATTAAGTTCAAATGAAAGCAATATAAAAGTGAATATTTAAATTTAACTAGATTAAAAAAATATATAACACTCATATTATTGAAAAAATTATATTTTTACTATATTAAAATACTTTGATATTTAATTTTAACATTTAAATATTTATTGATAATATTAAATTTAAGTTTGAATCTTTTCAAGTTTGGGTAAATTTGGATTCGAGTCAATTTGGATTCGGATCAATTTGGGTTCGGATCAATTCGGATTCGAATCAATTCGGGTTGGGATGAATTCGGGTTCGGATGAATTCGAGTTCGGATCCGGTCGGGTTCGGATCAATGTAAATTCGGATAAATTTGGTTTCGGATCAATTCGGATTCAGATCGGGTTGGATTTGGGTTGTTGACTTTTTTAGTCAAATCGGATCGGTCGGGTTTGGATTCGGGTTAATTGGGCAGATTTTTCGGGTCGGGTCAACTTTTGCCACCTCTACATGTATTCATATAAAATACATGTCTTTTTTTAAAAAAAGTTCATCCAAGTAAAAAATTTGTACCAAAAATAATTATTTCTATAAATATGTTTTTAATGTATATAACAACCGTACATATATATTAATAAAAGATGAGTAAATAAATTCATAAATGATATGAAATTTTCTTTAATTTTAATATATATAAAAATAGATGTTTATCTTTTAAAAATTGAAATAGATAATTGATTTAAAAAATAATTAATTTATTTTGTAATTTTAATGTTTATAGATTCCTATCTTTTAAAAAATTGATTAAAATTATTATTTTTTATTTTAGAATATTACACGTGTCAATATTTTAGAATATCTACATAGAATGTTTTACTTTAAGTGAACTGTTTTAGCTTTTATATATATATATATATATATATATATATATATATATATATAAAAGATTATAAACCAAATAATTTTAATTTTAATTTTAATTTATTTAAAAAATTTTTATTGTCTAAATTGAAAAGTATAAAAATAAGTGATCTATATGTCATGTATACTATTTAAATATTTGAAGTTATTATTTTTCTAAATAAATAAATCTAATCTAATAACTAATATCTAATATACATATTATATTATAAGGCACATAGCAAATATTATAAGGTACATGGATAGTTTCTCTGAATGACATATAAGCATCATTCATTTTATATCTACTTAAGTCAAAAGGAATAATTATATATATATATATATATATATATATATATATATATAAGCCAAAGCATTTGAGTACAAGTAGAACTTTCTTTGTGAATAGTCTAAGTGTTTGACACGTATAATATATTAAAATAGAAAAATTATTTCTTTTCAGGTTTTAAAAAGTTAGAAATCTCTCTCTATATAAATATATTTGTTGGCTCTTATAGGCAATAACGAGAGGGGGGTGAATCGGTTCTTAGCTAGCCTTAAGCCCGTTTTTCGATTCTTCTAAATTCTCTAGCCTATATGAATATTTTCTAAGTTCTCTAAGCTACTCAAGCATGAAATATAAATTCAATTCAATATAAGCATGAAATATAAATTCAATTCAATAAGCACAATATAATTGCAAGTAAAGAGAGTAGGGAAAGAGAGATTTACACAAGCGATTTATAGAGGTTCGGCTACCTTGCCTACGTCCTCTACCTTGAAACGCTCCCAAGGATTTTCCCCAAATTCACTATCTTTGAATTTGTATTACACTCCCTCTTTTCAAGGCTCAAGAGAAACCTCTCTCTTTTTCTAGGCTCTAGAGAAACCTCTTCTCCCTCTTTTTCTAAGGCTCAAGAGAAACCTCCCTCTTTTTCTAAGAAACCTCCCTCTTTTTCTAGGCTTAAGAGAAACCTCCCCTTTACAAGGAATGATGGGTTACAAATAATGTAATCAAAGAAAGGCCTCTAGGTAGGCAAGTGATTACAGAAATTAAGCACAATGAAAACCTATACAAGATATGTGCCAAGCACTACAAGGAATAAGAGAATGATAAATGATGAAGACTTTGTAGCTCTTGATTTGTTATTTGAGGCTTGTAGATTTGAGGAAAATGAGTTTTAGAGTTGCTGAGTAGTTCCTCTTTTTTTCTTTAGCTTCTAAGCCTCTATTTATAGTCCCTTGGATGTATTCTAGCCGTTGGGTGGAGCCAAAACTTGAATATGACCATTGTCTCACAAAAACTAGCCGTTATAGGCTATTTTCGGGCAAAGGGATCGATCCCTTCATTCCAGATCTGAGTCTTCTGGGCTGAGGGACCTTTTCTAGTCGTTGGGAGCCATTCTGCCTTTAGGGGATCGATCCCTTCCCTTAGGGGATCGATCCTTTCTTTCCAGAATTGATTTTTCTGGGCTGAGGGACCTTTTCTTGCACCAAAAAGCTTACTGCCACTAGGGGATTGATCCCTTCCCTTAGGGGATCGATCCCATGCCTCCAGAAAGCCATTTTCCTGCACTTTTGGGTTAGAAATGATGTGACCTTTGATCCTAATCCAACCCAAAACATATTGGCACTTTTGTGGGAGTTTTTCTTGACTTTCTTTGATGAAAACATGGTCTAAAAATTCATCAAGTGATTTTCTAAAATATTCAAAACATTTACAAAGTATTAAGACCAATAAGAGTATGCATCATTAAATCATGGTCTTAATGTTTGATATGATCACTTGAAATGTATTGAGAAAATCATGTGTGATAAGGCAAATTTACAATATGAATTAAAACATTAAAGCTTACTTAAGTTTTTGTCATTTCAAAATATATATGTCAATTTAAAGCTAACAATCTCCCCCTTTTTGATATGACAAAACTTAATGTAAATTTGCTTTGAAAATTCTTTGATAAAATACTCCCCCTCAAATAAATCAGGATTTTATAAAACTCCCCCTTAATATAAGCATGGGTTTTGAAAATGAATTTTCAAACTATTTCTCCCCCATTATCTCTCCCCCTTAATATCTCTCCCTTTTAATATCTATCTCTCCCCCTTTTTGTCATAGCAAAAAGAAGGAAAAAATAAGAAAAAATATGCTCCCCCTAAAATTATGGCTATGTGAGAAGAGATATGCTCCATCCAACAAGAAATGTGTTAGTACATGGGACTCATAGCACAAATTAATAAGTCAATTGTTCATAAAGAGTAGGAAATACTCATGCAAAGAACATGACTTATGATCCTATACCAATTGTTGATAAATAATTTTGCAATAAGTTCTCAATTGGTAAGAAATTAAGCAAGTTGTGTATAAATATCTACTAAGGTGTATGACTTGCTTATTTCAATTCTATTAAGCACCTAAGTATATTAATTATTCTTTAAAAAGTCCAACTAAGGTGCATGGCAAGACATCATGATTATGAGCTAAAATTAGATGACATATCATATGCATGAGCTCATAAATCATTTTCAAGAATTATTATGCCTAGAATTAAATCATATATCAATTAAATACAAATTCTAGCACAAAAGTGTTTCATGCAAAAGTGTCTTATATGAATTCTTCCCTATTTGTCATTTCAATCTAAGGAGCATGAGAAGAATTGTCAATTTAAAGCTCATACCAATTGCCAATTTAGATTTGGCTTACCAATTGTTGAAAATATGGTTGCCAATGATACTAAATGTTATTTCAATCTAAATACCAATTGTTACTAATGGTTGACTTAGGCATTTTGCATGAATCCAATATTTATGTGTAGTGTGTTCATGTCAAGAAAATGGTCATTCTAAATATGCAAGAACACAACACATATCATCAAATATGCATAAGGATTAATTAATCATTAGCACACTATCATAAAGCATTAATCGATATTCATATTCACAAAGTTATACCATATGGAAGATTCATAAAATCAAAGTATTCAAGCAAACACATTTTCTTCCATGGTTTCAAATACAAAAATCCTATGCTCATTTTCCAATTCAAGTCCTTAATCAATTATGAGCAAGGAAAAATTCAAAATTACTATTTTAATCATTAAGAGCCATATCCCTAGTTGTTATCATCATTTAAAGTTCTAGAGGGTATATGCTATTTTAACTAAAATGGCTTCACCAAAGTGAATCAATATTATCAAGCTAAAATATATTTTATCATTACAATCCATAAACTATGAGTAAGGTTAAGCACATAATATCATGAAATAACTATTCTCATCTCATAGGCATGATTATTAATTCAACTTAAGCAAACATGCATGTTCATCATCAAAACAATCAAGAGTCTATGCATGTGTATCAATTGTTTGTGTTGTCATTAATGCTCAAGTTCCATAATAATTTGGCAATAAAGAATTAATTTCATGGATGATAAATTTTCATGTAACTCAACATTTAGGATTCATTTATCATCACTAATTATAAGCCAAGGAAAATTATGACCTTATACCAATTGTTGAATTTACATTTGAAGTCCATCCTTAAGGTCAAGTTTTAATTATTCTTCCACTAGATGTATAATTATCATGTAACCTAGAGTGGAGTAGTTGAGTCAAGCTAAGAAACATAATCCTATAAGCATGCTTGACTAAGATGAACAAAAGGAATGAAGAATATTCATTATGCACAAGTTCATCAAATTCTCAAATATATCCATAAATTCTTGAAATAATTCTTCAAAATTATGTTTAAGCATTCATTGAAAATATATTTCAAGATTATTTCAAGATTCATGAATGTTTTCAACAAGAAAAATGATTTTGCACTTATGAGCTCAAGAAAAATGATATTGATTGTTGAAAGTGATACCATTTGTTGGAAATGATATTAATTGATGAAGTTGAGGCATGATATCAATGAAAAATGAATTTTCATAGTTTAAAGATCATCAAAAAGAAGTTAAAATACTGGATTTTAAGTTTAGAAGAACGAAGATATCAAGAAAGTGAAAAATCCTTCTCAAATTCGGTTGAAAAAGTGCAGAAAAGCCATTTTGGCCTGGGGGGATCGATCCCTTAACTCCAGAATGTAGATTTCCTGTATTCTGTTCAAGGGGGATCGATCCTGCTTGCTAAGGGACCGATCCCTCATCCTGTTTCTGCAGTTTTTGAAAGAAAATCCAACCTTTGAGGTACCAAAACTTCGTTTTTGAGTATTTTAAGTCCAAGTAAAGGTTTAAACATTTGTAAAACATGATTTTGGACTTGTATGAATGAAAAACCATTTTACAAAAGATTTTGCAATTTTGGAAGAATTTGCACAATAAAATGCATTTTTGGCCTCAAAGGATGTCATTTTGAGAGTTAAGCACATTTTGACAAAACCAAGACATTATAAACCACAAATATGCCAAAACAAACTTGTTCACATAGATTTTAAGCACATATAACATCAAATCATCATACTTGTGAACATTATGCCATGATTTCCAACATACAAGTTCTTCATTAATGCATATGACATGGCATTTTGCATATATGACATATTTGGCAATTTGAGGCAAGTAAATACATTATTAACACATAGAAAACTTGCTCAAAATGCAGAAATCCAATAATCATTTCAAAATTACTAAACATGCTTTTCATCCAATAATCCAATGCCTCAAGAACTATCCATTAACCAATCAACAATCATTCAACATGCCTTTTCTTTATTCATTCAACTCACAATGCACCAAGAATCATTAACACATTTTCTTATCAAAGCACGAAAAGTTTAAGGAGTAAGGAATTAAGCTTACAATACTCCTTTGCTAGAGAATGCTTTGCCTTGATGTGTTGGGATCCACCATTAGCCATTCTTTGAGAGATTGTTGTCACCTTGCTAAGGATGGATTTCCAAGCTCTTCTTTTTCTCATTGGCACAAGCAATCTCCATGAGGTGTGTAGAGCATTCAATCCCCATTGTTTCTTTGTAATTCCATGCTCTAACACTCCTACAACAAAAACATTTTCAAGCATGCTTTGGTACCAAAATTTTCTTGGATTCATGAGAGTTAGTGCAAACAATTTTAGATCCTTTTGGGATCCATTTTAAGCTCATTTCATCATCATTTATAACATGCTTTGGGATCCACATCTTCCTAACTACTTTTCCTCTAAAAGTAGTTTTTCTATATGTGCATGTTTGTGAAGAGTGGCATATCCTATTGCATAGTGAGCATGTGAGAGATGTATCATGCATAGAATTTTTGCTCACTAGGAAATTCTTAAGATGAGTTTCTTTATGTATTGCATTATATCCTAACCCATCTTTATCAAAGAAAGCTCTTTGGGTCTCTAACATATGATCTAGCTTTTGTTGACCCATGTAGAATCTAGAAAATGAATTATGCAAATTTAAGTTCTTTTTATTTACTTCATCAATTTCTAGATTTGCTTCTTCTAATTTCTTTTCAAAATCAAGTTTAGCATTCAATAACTCATCATTTTCCATTTCTAGTTTTGTAATCATTTTCTTGTATTTTGAATTCATGCATTCAAATTCACTAGCTAGCTCATCAAAAGCATTTTGTAAATCATCATAAGAATGGTCATTGCATTCACTAGAACTAGGTTTCTCCTTTTCATCCTCAATAGTCAAAGAGCTAAGATTTGCCAATTTATCTTTAATGTCTTCTAATTTCTTTTCTAGCTCTAATTTCACCTTAGTGAGTTCATTATTCTTTAAGCCTAGATCTTTTATTTTCTCCTCCAACTCAACATTAGTCTTCATTAAAATTTCATTCTCTTTTCTAAATTTATTTAACTTTTTGTTATATTTTGCATGCATTGATTTATATTCATCACTTAGCTCATTAAATGCATCTTGAAGCTCATCAAATGAATATTCTTCTAAAGTTTGTGAGCTAGTCTCAAAATTATCACCTAGAGCCATTTATGATCGTTTTGCTCGATAGAGGTTAGTCTAAATCGATCTCGAGCCCAAGCTCTGATACCAATTGTTGGCTCTTATAGGCAATACCGAGAAGGGGTGAATCGGTTCTTAGCTAGCCTTAAGCCCGTTTTTCGATTCTTCTAAATTCTCTAGCCTATATGAATATTTTCTAAGTTCTCTAAGCTACTCAAGCATACAATATAAATTCAATTCAATAAGCACAATATAATTGCAAGTAAAGAGAGTAGGGAAAGAGAGATTTACACAAGCGATTTATAGAGGTTCGGCTACCTTGCCTACGTCCTCTACCTTGAGACGCTCCCAAGGATTTTCCCCAAATTCACTGGATTTTCCCCAAATTCACTATCTTTGAATTTGTATTACACTCCCTCTTTTCAAGGCTCAAGAGAAACCTCTCTCTTTTTCTAGGCTTAAAAGAAACCTCTTCTCCCTCTTTTTCTAAGGCTCAAGAGAAACCTCTCTCTTTTTCTGAGAAACCTCTCTCTTTTTCTAAGAAACCTCCCTCTTTTTCTAGGCTTAAGAGAAACCTCCCCTTTACAAGGAATGATGGGTTACAAATAATGTAATCAAAGAAAGGCCTCTAGGTAGGCAAGTGATTACAGAAATTAAGCACAATGAAAACCTATACAAGATATGTGCCAAGCACTACAAGGAATAAGAGAATGATAGATGATGAAGACTTTGTAGCTCTTGATTTGTTGTTTGAGGCTTGTAGATTTGAGGAAAATGAGTTTTGGAGTTGCTGAGTGGTTCCTCTTTTTTTCTTTAGCTTCTAAGCCTCTATTTATAGTCCCTTGGACATATTCTAGCCGTTGGGTGGAGCCAAAACTTTGAATATGACCGTTGTCTCACAAAAACTAGCCGTTATAGGCTATTTTCGGGCAAAGGGATCGATCCCTTCCCATAGGGGATCGATCCCTTCATTCTAGATCTGAGTCTTCTGGGCTGAGGGACCTTTTCTAGCCGTCGGGAGCCATTCTGCCTTTAGGGGATCGATCCTTTCCCTTAAGGGATCGATCCTTTCCCTTAGGGGATCGATCCCTTCTTTCCAGAATTGATTTTTCTAGGTTGAGGGACCTTTTCTAACCGTTGGGAGCCATTCTGCCTTTAGGGGATCGATCCCTTCCCTTAGGGGATCGATCCCTTCTTTCCAGAATTGATTTTTCTGGGCTGAAGGACCTTTTCTTGCACCAAAAAGCTTATTGCCACTAGGGGATCGATCCCTTCCCTTAGGGGATCGATCCTATGCCTCCATAAAGCCATTTTCCTGCACTTTTGGGTTAGAAATGATGTGACCTTTGATCCTAATCCAACCCAAAACATATTGGCACTTTTGTGGGAGTTTTTCTTGACTTTCTTTGATGAAAACATGGTCTAAAAATTCATCAAGTGATTTTCTAAAATATTCAAAACATTTACAAAGTATTAGGACCAATAAGAGTATGCATCATTAAATCATGGTCTTAATGTTTGATATGATCACTTGAAATGTATGGAGAAAATCATGTGTGATAAGGCAAATTTACAATATGAATTAAAACATTAAAACTTACTTAAGTTTTTGTCATTTCAAAATATATATGTCAATTTAAAGCTAACAATATTAAAAATATAAAATAAATCATTTATTTTTTAAGTTAATTATCTATTTCCAGTTTAAAATATAAACATCTATATTTATATATAGATTAAAATTAAATAAAAATCACATATCATTTATCTCTACCTACATTAAAATTAAAAATATAACGTCTACATCTATAGCTTTTATCGATTAATAGGATAATATCTATATTTGTATATATTAAAATCAGTATTGATAATGTAATATATAACATGCAATAATTTAGCATCTTACGTTTAGTGATTACCATTTTTTAAAATTTTTTAAGTAATAACATCATTTTTTTAATTTCTTAAATTAGTATATAACATGTAATCATTTCTTTTTTTCACACTAATATTACAAAATATATATCTGCCACTTTTATCTATTAAAATTTTTAATTATCTAAAAGGTAACATCTATATCTATATATTTATATATTAAAATTTTTAATTTTCTCCATGATTATTATATAAATTGCATGTGATCATTATTTTTTCAACAATACTTGGTACTTATGGATCTTAAGAGTCAAAATCAAATTTTTCTATTACTTTTTGTATTTAATTTATCTAAAAAGATTCTTGTATAAAATTTCATCGTACACCACATAAAAGACTAACATCAAATGAGGTTTCAATGTTTATAAATAAGACACCTTAGCCAGTTATGGGTTACAAAGTCACTATTCAAAGAATTAGATTAACATATATTTTTCAATGATAAAATATATAGTAACATAATTTTAAAATATAACTGATTTAACGATGCACTGACAGTGTATAGTTTCTATGATTTTTAATGCACCAAAAGTTGACACCTCATCAATAGGCCCTTATGAGCTAATTAAAAATTTATTTATATTTGCTTTTAAGGGCTTTGCATATTTTTTAATTTACCAATTGATGAGGTGTCAACCTTTGATGCGTTGACAGTGTATAGAAACTATACATTGTCAATGCATCATATACAAACCCATATATATATAGACACACACACATAAACACACATATATGGAAAATCTTTCGTTAATAGAGTAACTATTATAAAAGTTGATCCAACTTTTGGTTGGTAATATGTGTTATGTTGGTGCAACAAAAAGCTATCTGAAGTTAATGAAAAATTTCATTGTTTCTCATGCAACGTTGATGTTCCTAATCCAATTCAAAGACAAATAATAATTATATTTACTATATTTGAAATATCAGACAAAAATTATTCCATGATGATAATATAAGCATTTTATAATTTTAAAATAAATAACTTAATTGTAACATTTTGTATAACATATAAGTTAAATGTTGAGGGATTTGATGGTTCTGGAAAAGCAAATTTTGTACCTTTCAAAGAAATTAATCAATAAAGATATTGACAATTTTTATAAAATTTCTTTTATGTTATTGATTAGTTAACAATTATACCTTATAAGTACAAGTTGAATACTAAGACATTTGATGGTTCTAGAAAAACAATGTTTGTACTTTTCAACATTGAAGTTAAGAAATTAACTAATATTGATGTTGACAATTTTATAAAATTACTCCTAAGGTATTGATTAGTTAACAATTATTTTAATATTGTCTTATATTTAATTTAATTTAATGATATGTCTATGACCATGATTTAGGAAAATGGAGATTATAAAATTCGAGAGATATTTAAAAATGTCAGCAATGAAATTTTTGTGTACAAAACAAAAATGATAGATTAAAATATTGAGATAAGAACTAAGTTTGTCATGTCTAAAGTGTATCACTTTGAACATAAACTTGAATGTCGAAAATTATTGAGACAAGTATGTATACATTTATATGATAAGATTATCTTTGTTATATTTTCATATAACATACGTTATAACTTAAACTTAATTTAATCAAATTACAAATTAGTGTTTTATCCATGTCTTCAATTCTATCTATCCATTTTAAATAAAAAAAAACTACACGCAAGATTGATTTTAAGACAGAAATTTTCAATTTCTTCAAATCAAAGACATGTTGAATTTTTTGTTTTACTATTTTGATTCAATAAATTACAATATAAGTTTGATTTAATTTTTATAAAATTTGTATAATTATATCCAATATATAATTTTTTATATTATTGTATTGTAATATACAAATTACAAATAAAAATATTATATATACATATGTTGTCTTTTTCATAAAACATAATAAATTTTTGCTATAAAATTTCAAATTAAAAATATATATTATCATTTGATTTATTGTTCAAATAATATATTACATCGCACGGGTTTAAAACTAATAAGTATTAACTTCTCTACTTTTCTACTTTCCTAAAATTTCTCTAATTCTTAAAATTTTTCAATCTTTTTAAAAAAATATATATTAAATTAATTTTAAATACTATCTAATCCAAAAATATTTAAAAAGAAACATAATTTTGAAAAATTAAATAAAATATTAATTGATATCTACTTATATTATAAAATGAATAATTTTAATTTATTTAAAAAATATTTTATTATCTAAACTAAAAAGTATAAAACTAAATCATCAATATCACGTATATTATTTAAATATTTAAAACTATTAATTTTCTAAATAAATAAAATTTATTCATAAAACATATAAATTTATAAATAGATATGTTACATATTTAAATAAATAATATTAATTTGTGCATTACAAAAGTAACTATGCTTTCAAATATAAATATAAATATAAATACTTTTATGTTATAATCATTTATATATACAAATATAAAAGAATGCATATTTATAATAAATATATAATATTACATATTTATAATAATAATTATTTAGTTCAATAATAAAAATATGCCTTAAAATGTTATTCTAACACTTAATTGTTAAAATATACTTTTAAGTTCTATTTTAACTTTTTGTTGATATTCTCAATAATATTATTTATGATATATTTTTTATTTTTTTTATTCTTCCAAATATTTGTTTATCTTATATTTTAAATTTTATAATTTTTAATTAAATATTTAATTATTTTATAATTGGATATCTTGACTATATTAAATATATTTTATATATACTCTAAATAAATAAATTAAATAATATTATTTTAAATATTTATAAATTTAAATAATTAAAACTAATTCGTGTATCGCTAGCATAAAAACTAATTTACAAAAGAATTCTTATCTTCTCTCTCCCCTGTTTTGCTTAGAGAGGTCTCTGGTTTCATGACTGGATCTTAGACATCCTTTCTACAAAAGTACCATAATTATTTTCCCGATCCAACATGCTTATCCGGACATACTGCGGGCTAACCCCAAAGTGCTTGCCACCCCTCGTCAAGATCTTTTTGCTTCTAAGGAAGCTTTCGCAGTCTTCAATCTCTCCTTCGCACTTTACCCATGCGAAAGCTGCAATGGAGAAAATTCAAGTTTAATCTCAATGCGTATAGTCAAGAAAACACTTATCTATGATGTTGATTCACTTTTTCTTTTTCTTCTTTTGCCTTTCTCTTACCAGGTTGAGGCTCGAAGACCCTATTGAGAAACTTGCAAAGCTGGGGGGGAAAGTTAGGCACGCTAAATAGGCCACTTTGATGCACTGCCTGTCTCAATAGCTTCCACCTTTTGGCCATAATCTGGTAGCTGAACTCGAAGAAAGAATCACCTTCATTTGGTCTTTCACAACTGTCAGATATAACTTTCAAAATTTTGGCTGCTCTGATCTGTGAATCCTTCGAGACACCAATTGTGTTGAGCTCTATGTATTTTGTCATTTTTCTCGCAACATCTTCATCTTTAACAAGAGCCCATCTGAAAAATGTAAAAGTGAGAACGTAAAAAGACATAAGCGATGTATGCAGTACAATTCATTCTCCTTTTTTCAGTACATTCGAGGAAGTCTAACGAAAAGAGATTTCAATTATAGGGCTCAATCCTCTTAAGAATGAGTAACAACGTGCCAAACTTGCTTTCCTGTAGCACATAATAGATTCTTTCTTTCTTTCTTTCTTTAAAGTTTCAACATTCTTTTACTTGGAGATATGTTCTAATTAAGCCCTTGTCATAATAGGATTGAAATTTACATCTAATATAAATTGGAAATAATAAAACATTATATCTTGCAATCCCACTTCACATGTAAATTCCATCAAAGGTTTAATTTGTTCAATGACATGCTTACATCCTTTAGGGTCACACGATAACAAAAAATTTCCATCTCAATAGACCAACATTAATTGCAAAGGAAATGACTTTACTGGATATGTCCATAGAATTTTCTTTAATAATACGATCAACTTACCCAATGCGCATCCCAGCATGACCGGTGCTCTTTGAAACCGTGAATAGCATCAGATCATAGTTGGCTGGAGAGGATATTGGTGTATATTGCGGCCAATAATAGGCAAGATCATGAATCAATATCCCCTCACTACTATTAACAACAGCCTGCCTTGCAAATCCATCAGGATTGTTGGGAGAGGTAACGAGCTCTATGTAAGGACCGTTTTTGCTAAAGCTCCGGGCATCACCTGCCCACATATAAAGCCCGGACTTGATGCAGTCAGTAATCAGTGGGTAGGACTGCACGTAATCAACAAAACTGATGTCAAAATAACATTAAAGCTCTGAGCAAACAGCAGAAAAACATTGCAAATGCATTAAGTGATTCATTAAAGTTTACATCTGAACAAGTATAATCCAAATTTTGGCAAATAGTACATTCTCAAAGTTGTAACCAAAAAACAAATCTAGATCCAAAGTCAAATGGAAAGAATCAGGGAGCAAAAATGTTTAAATGAAAGTTCTCTCTTCGATACTACTGAATGCCAGTTAGATAAGAAGAGACTGAGGTATTAATTAATGTATTATTTTTTTCTGCATTGCAGAACGCACCTACATTAATAAACAATAACTTCCATGCCAAGAAATATCAATAAAGGAAGCATTTACTGAGCTAGCATGTTTGGCGATTAATTAAAAAACAACATAGAGCTAACTTGCATAATGCTATGACAATGCATGTTTCATTTCAGTCGGGATCAAATCTCAAACTCAATAAGATGCCAGCACTGGAAGGTGAAAATAAACAAAACAAAAATCCAAGTTTAATCATCACACTTACAGAATAATAAGGGGCCGCTGAAACCACGCTAATGGGCTCTACTTCGGTCTTGGGAGAAAGTGCATAGAGGGCAGCTTGGTAGAGTTGCGTCGAACCAGTTCCAACAACAATGTGCCGGTTCTCTGTCACTGCATTGCCCACTACTTCATGTAATCGGACAATTTGCTTTGCAAATTCAGGCTCTAAGAACCAGCAAAGGCTTGTGGCATCCGAAAAGTAGCTCATGAACTGCCATCCAGGAATAACAACGGTGGCATTGTCCCCCATCTTTTGCCAATAGCTTTCGTACATTGTCGGATCACCACTGTATTGAGAAAAGAAAACAGTTTTGAACTTCGAGCACAATGTTGGACTCGGACCATCCTACTACTACTACTACTACTATTATTATTATTATTATTATTATTATTATTATTATTATTAATGGCAACTAAAGCAATCAGACCTTATTAAAGTAGTATAAGTTTACATGAGTTAGAAAACCTGTTGGAGCATCCGGATTGAATCAAAATAACAACAGATGTTCTAGTAATAGGAAACAAATTTGGTCTTAAGACACCAACAAGGATAGTAATATAATATACAATCAAGGTAAAACTGTTTTTATTTTTTTATGTAACCACAAATATCCGTTTAAGTTGAAAATAATAAATGATAAAATTTTTTTAATAGTGACAATTTTCGAATTTGAATTATATCCAAATATTTGAAAATAAAATTTACTTTCATTTTTTTCTTTTCAACTATTAGTTGATATACAAGTAAAACTGTTAAAAAGTAGAGGAGGAGGATGGTAAATACTGGTATGGAAAGTGAAAGCTGACATCATATGCCATTTGGGAATCCTAAAATGTATGGAGCTGGAAGTAGGTATGGGGATAGAGGTGGTTATTGGGCCGGGTTGGCTTGACCTGATTCGAAATCGGATCGGGTCGATCCAGTCCAATAACCGAAATTGGTTATTAACGACTCCGATTTTTTGGGATCAAGACCGTCCGATCCCAAATCGGACCAGTTGAACCAGTCCAATTCAATTAAAAAATAAAAAAAAAGAAAAAAAAGAAAAGAAACCTGCCATTGCACGCTACACAGTGGCGAGTTTCCAAAACCAGGCTACTAGTTGATGCCTTGATGGGCAACGGCCATCCATCTATCATCAATCATCTCCCTCTTTTTTTAAAAATCTTTTTTTTAAATTTTCTAAAATTTCATTTTTTTCTTCTATAAATACCCATTCTTTCTTTTATTTTTCTTTACATTTTTTTCCATATTTTCTCTCAAATCTAAACACTCATCCACTCTTATTCTCTTAATACTCACTCACATACTCTCTCAATATTCACTCAAAACTGTCTCAAATTCACTTAAATTCCCTTATTCCAAATTTATAATATCATTTTCCTCTATAAATTTTGTTTTTCTTTTTATTTTATAATTTTACAAATTTTACTTTTAATTTTCAAATTCCAGTTTTCAAATTCTAATATATTATATATATCCTACATCTATTTTTTTAAATTTTAATATATATTTATTTTCAAAAAAATATAAAAATATCAAATTTCTTTCGCCGTTTATGCTCTGTTTCTCGACCTTTTGGTTTTATTGAAATCCCTAATTTGGGTGACAAATCATTTAATGAAATCGAACCCGATATTCATCCGGAGGAGGAGCTTCCTTTGGCACCATCGATTGGTCATGGTCATGGTCGTGAAGGAGGTCGTACTAAACATAATCATCAGCTGCCACCACTGCTGCTACATCATCAAGACCGAAATTTAGCCGAAAAAGAACAAGCAGGGTATGAGAATATTTCGACATTGTAGTAAAAGAAGGTACGACAGATAAATATTGTTCTGTAAATTGTATAAAGGCGTTTACTCTTATAACTCCAGTGAAGGCGGTGGCGGTACACGTACGTATAAAAAACATTTAATTACTACACAATTAATCCTGATATCGAAGAAAATGAAATTTTTGAAAGCAAACAATCTCAAATTAATACACATGATGATAAAAAAAATTTTAATTTTGATAATGTTCAAGCTAAAAGTAATTTAGTTAGATTTGTAGTTAAGACCGAACAACCATTCACAATTTGTGAAAAAGTAAGATATTTAGAATTTGTTTGTAAATATTTACAACCCGCATAAAAATCTGTTTCTAGACATACATTAAAAAAATTTTCATGGATATGTTTAAAGAATATAAACAACCTTTAATTGATAAACTTAGTAATATTTCATCTCGGATTAGTTTAACTAGTGATATATGGACTAGTACTAACGGTATAAGTTATCTTGTTATAACTTGTCATTAGATAGATGAAGATTGGTGATGCAAAAATGAATTTTATCCAGAAATGTAATAGAAAAAGCACATAATTCATATACTATTCATAAATATATTACTAAAGTTTGTAAATTATATGGACTCAAAAATAATAAAGCTTTTGCTATTACTTTTGATAATGCTTCGAGTAATACTGTAGCTATTCCTTCGTTAATTAAAAGTTTAAACCCGGTTATGCAAGGTATATTTTTCATGCAAGATGTGCATGTCATTATAAATTTATGTGTTCAAAGTGATTTTAGTTCTACTGATACTGGTAATGGCATAGATCTAATTGATAAAATTAAATTTTTAGCAAAATAGATTTGCATGCCAAAAAATAAATGTGAATGGAAGTAAATTTGTATAGCAAATAATATACATGTTAAAGCGTTTCCACTTCTTGTGAAAATAAGATGAAATTCACTTTATCGTTTGCTTACTTTTGTTTTACCTTATAAAGAAATTATTACTCTTTTTTATATCAATTATACAAGTAGCACGCATTTAACACTTTTTGAAGAAGATTGCATTTTTATTGAATGTTGTGTTGATTTATTATCCATCTTTAAAGATGCAACAGAAAGATTTTCAATTCAATTTTATCCAACTACACCTTATTTTGTTCATATTATCTACACAATGTTTGATAAATTTGTAAAATTTAGAGATCATGAAACTTTAAGTTCCTTTGTATATGATATGGAGGAAAAATTTTAAAAATATTGAGAAATAATTCCTCTTATTTATTGTATTACAACTTTACTAGATCCTAATCAAGTTGAGGTAAATATATAAATTTTTTTTATTGTTATAAAGAATTTCTTGGTCTTGATTTTATTGAGGATCAAAAGTCCTCAATTAACAATTTTTTTCGAGAATTATTTAATGTTTATGAAGCAAAAAGAGAGCAGTTCAACTTTAATTGAGGAGAAGAAGATTCATACGAAGAAACCGAGAGTAGCAATGAAAAGGGAAAAGGAATTTTGAAATCAAATTAAGGAAGCAACAAAGAAGAGAATGAAGCTAAAAGGAAAAGCCGGCGAATTTGGATCATGAACAATTCAACGAAATTCTAGCTTCAATGAGATAAGATTTTTCTTCAGTCAGGATTTTTTTGTAGATTAAAAGTTTGATGTTTTCCAATGGTGGAAAAAAAACAAAAAACAATTTTCAATTTTAGCTTCCATGGCCCGAGATGTTTATGCAATGCAAGTTTCCTCTGTTCTTTCAAAAGCCACATTCTCGACATGTGGAATAATTATCGAAAACTATCGAACTACTCTTAATTCGGATTCATTGTGCATGTTAACATGCCTTAAAGATTGGTTTGATGCAGAATCGCACAATATCGAACTTGAAATGATCAATGAATTCGCTGATAATAATTCAAAGGAGGCGGAAGAAATTTCCAAAACAATCCGTATAAATTATGAAGAATAGATAATAATCTTTTTTTTATAAATTATATGTAAAATTGTAAATAAGTTTAATCATAGTAAATATTTTTATGGACTATGATCCCATAGTTTTTACCCTTCTAACTTTTGAAGGGATTTTTCATGTAAAAAATCTTTGGTCTCCTCTTCTCTCCTTTTTTCTCCTTTGTTATTATTATTATTATTATTATTACATACCAAATTAATTAACGTTATACTTATCTATGTTTAAAATAAACAAATATTTAAAATACAAAATGAATGAATATTTTAAAAACATATTAAATAAATGAATAAATAAATAAATAAATAAATATTAAATAAATGATATTTCAAATATAATAAATTATTTTAAATGCAAAATGATATTAATACGCTTACTTATCATTTTAAATGCAAAATGAATATAAATAATGATAAGCAAAATGATATTGCAAAATGAATATAATAATAATATTCATAATATCATTATTTATATTTTGAATCAAATATCACTTTATCATAATAACTTTATTATAATATTACATTCATAATATAACTTTATTTTATTATAACAATACTTTTATTAGATAATTTTATAATAATTTATTTTTACATTATTGTTACACTAATTAAATAAAGTATTGTTAAATTAAACTATTAACATTATTTATTATAAAAATAAATTTATTAGATTTAATTATGAAAATATATTAATAATATATTTATTTTTATTAAAATAAATTAATATAAATTTTAAAAAATAAAAATTATAAATTTATCCAATCAAAAAAAATTAATTTTAAAAAATTGGACCGAATCGGTTAACTGGTTCGATCCGATTTTAAAACGAACTGATCCTGTGAACTGAGCCGATTCGCATACCAGTTCAGATCGATTTTTGTTATTAGTGGGCCGAAATCGGTAAAAATCGATCCAGAACCGAACCGATCCAACCCACTCAACTTTATATGGGGAGGCCAAGATGTGGGGTGGGGGGCGGACCCTCTCATATCAGCAGATCAATGATTACAATGTATTTGCATGGCTCACATCAAATGGACACATTCCTCCGTGGTGAAGGCAAAAGACCAAGAGATGGCACACATTTAAAATTGGATTAGGACCTACCTTTGCATAAACAAAAAAAAAGAGCTTAAAATGTATGATTTATAGCTAGAGGTGGCAAAAACTAGCCCGAGCTCGAAAACCCACCCAAATCCACCCAAGACCGAACTGGGACCAGCCCGAATTGACTAAAAAAGTCAAAAACTCGAAACCGAAAAAGCCTGAAACCGAAAAAGCTCGAACCCGACACAACCCAAACTCGACATAACCCGAACCCGATATGATCTGAGATTGAGACCAATCCGACCCAAAACCCGTAAAAAATCAAAATTATAACCTGAAAAAACCCGAATTATAATTATGTGATTATTATTTAAAAATAAATAAATAATTAATACACTTTTTTAATTAAAAATTTAAAATTTTAAAAACAATTATTTTTTATTATACAACTAATTATATCAATTACGTATCACTAGCAAAATAAATATTGAATATTTTTAATTCAATTATTAAATTAAATTAATTTAAAACATCATAATATGTAAGCAAAGAATTTAGTATTGTTAAGCTTTAATCTGTTCTTTTCAAACTACGTTCTATGACAAAGAGAAAAGCTTTATTGAACACTTCTTTGTCATAGATTAGTTATTCATTAACAGCTCTATTTGCCTATGGAGTTATGCTATTCTTTTCCTGATCACTTGACAAGGCATTTTCTTTTTGTATCTTCTCTGAGAAACAAGATAACTTTTTATGATGCTTATCATTGAATCCTTAAATATTCTTGAATTCTTTAGAGTTGCTTCTTTATTTATGTAAATGATTATGTTGAACTTTGTATAAACCGTGGAAAAGACAACTCCTTGGTTTTTGGTCACTATGGTCTGAATTTTTAAGGTTTGTTTATTCGTTTGCTTTTGTTTTCTAGTTTGGTTTCGATTCAGTGGTCATTTTGTTGAAAGATCAATTGTTGGTTTCTTTCAGATGGATAAACAGAAGTGAGTTCTATTTTTTTTTTTATAAACAATGTTTCTTTAGTGTTTGTGCTGAATTAGTTTCATTGTTGCGGATTTGGGTTGTCTTGTTCTTGAGATTTCATCAGTGGGTTTTTAGTTTGATTTGCATATCTTACTGCAATCCTAAGAAATTGCGATTTTAACTCTATTCATTAAAGTTCAATAATTCAAATACCAAACTCAAGTGAATATAGTTGAAATTATTGGAAGTTTGGACTTGAAATCTTGCCCCTTTATTGTTCTTGGTTGGTTGGTCAAGAAGATCAAGGAAAATGAAACGAAAAGCTGGGACTCCAAGGAATTTCGTTGTGTTGAATACTGGAGCTAAAATATGGAGTTTATTCTATCAGAGTAACAAAAAAAGCAGGGGAGCTTCTTTTATCTTTTATGTCTTAATCCAAAGATAAAATCATAAATCAAGCAAGCTTGATCTAAGTAAAGAAGTAGATTTCACGTTTATGTATCATATTATGCTCATAAAATCATAAAAATTCATGAATCAAATTATAAAAATGACTTTAAACTAATGAATCCATGTGCCTAATCTGGAATGGCATAGTAGTAATCGCTAGGATAATTTCATAACTCAAATCATTTTACCAAGGATTTTTAACAGATTAAGAAAAGGCAATCAATGTAAACCATAGAAACAAAAAGCAAGTCACTGTCATTGAATTAACATCAACTCAGATGGTTCTTGACTCCCAAATAAATGATGGTAAATAAAACAGTTCCTATCCATATGTGCCAAAATCCTAGCAAGAATCTAATCTATTGCATAGCTATTTGGAACTGGAATTGACGAACAAGGAATACCCATATTAGTGTTTAGTAGTTTCAAATAGAAATCTAAATGGGGCGTGGCCAAGTGGTAAGGCAACGGGTTTTGGTCCCACTATTCGAAGGTTCGAATCCTTTCGCCCCAAAGCATACTTTTTTTATATATCAAAATAACGATATTCAAATCTAAATTGCTCTTTTTTTTAAACAAACTTAGTGGGAAAATGCAGGGGTGGCGCAAAAGCATAATTGAATTACCAAAAGCGGTGGTGTGGAAATCTTGGACAGACAGCTACTGTCGGTCGATCTGGAGAGGGAAAGAGCCACTGTCGCCAGATTTAGAGAGAGAGCTGCTGCCATTGGATCGAGGGAGAGAGAATACAAATGTTGTTGGATCCGGATAGGGAATTAGCTACGCCTGCTGAGACTAAGATATGCTACAACTCCCACTGGAGAGAGCTACGCAACCTCAAGAAACCTGCTATCTAGGGAAAAAACAGCCATCGAGAGATGTTTTGCTAAGTGAAAGAGTGTTCGATGGAAAGAGTGTAAGACCCAAACAGTGACCGGTAAAAGAAAGACCAAGAAAGAGTGAAGCTCTGCTGCGATTCATTTAAGGTTTCATTTAGATTTTAGGGCCGGCTAAAGGAGAAGGAGAAAACTGAGAAAGAATGCCGATTTTGTTGAGATTCTGACTTTGAGAATTAAGTTTGTAAAAACTAAAAAATAATAATTTTGGAAAGAGCTAATAAAATACATTAAAAATAATATATTAAATTATTATTTTATTAATCATTTTAGTAAAATGGCTGTGTAATGTAAGCGGGAAATGGCCAAATGGGATGGAATGAGATTTGGATAAATTTTATGAGGGATTATTTTTTGAGTTTATATATGATGCACTGACAGTGTATAATTTCTATACACTGTCAATATATCAAAAGTTGACACCTCATCAATATACCCTTATGGGCAAATTAAAAAAATTTATTTATATTTGTATATAAAAGCCTATTAATGAGGTGTCAACCTTTGGTGCATTGACAGTGTATAAAAACTATACACTGTCAGTGCATCATATATAAATCCTTATTTTTTTAAGTGCTCTTTGTTTGCTAATTGCTATTATTATTTTTTCTTAATATTTATACTAATTTTTATAACAAAAATTAATATGATAAAATGTCAAAAAGTTATTAATAAAAGTTAAAGAGAATTTCTGAACAAATCTTTTTGTTTTTATTACACATTATTTTTTTCATAATTTACTGTTCACAGACAAATAAAAATGGGTGCATGAAGAAAAAGACGTATTTAGAACCTTCCTAAGTTAAAATTTGATTTATTATTTATTGTTAATATTAAATTTAATTAAGAATAAAGTTTATTATTATTTTTAAGTATATTAACAAGTGTTAATATTATGATTAATTATATTTAAATAAGATTATATTAATTAATTTAGTAATATCTTTTATTTAATATTTTAATTAGACATTCACAATTAAAGTATATCTAATGTTATTCTGTTAATATAAACATGAAAAAATTACTAAATTAGTACTCAATTGATGTATAACTGTATATCATATAATTGTATTAAATGTTATTATGTATTAATATAATGTCAATTGGTGTATATAACTTTTTTAATTCAACGTTTTAAATTTTTAATAAGATATTTGATTAATTAATGCGTTTGAGTACGATTATATTTAATGTAATAATGTTAATATTATGATTTCTATACAAATCAAAAACAAAATAAATATAAAAATAAGATAATTAGTTGACCAATTAATAATAATAATAATAATAAAGTATTTTTTAATGTATATGGTTAGATTTAATTTAATTACTTATAATGTTAGTATTTAAAAAATAAAATAAATGTAAGAAAAACTGTTATTAAAATATAATATAATTATTAAAAAAGCTAATAAAACAAAATAAAAAATTACTAAACTAAGAGTGTCTAAATTCCAATGGCTCAACTTTGACCCCCAAAAAATGCAATGACCCAATAAGTTATTATTAAGAGTACAAAACATTTACATGAATGTTTAATTATTTAGTGTGATTTATTATAATTTGTTGTTATTTATTTGCATAGCTAATGCTTTTAGATTTTCACTTTCCTTTAGTTTTACTATACATACACACACATATACATTAGCTTTTACTCATGCGATACACAAATTAATTTTAACTATTTAAATTTATAAGTATATAAAATAATATTATTTAATTAATTTGTTTAAAAAATGTCCATATAAGCATCTATATAGATATTTTACTAAATTTGTTATGTACATTATAATATAATATAAATATTAGATTTGGCTCACTTAAAAAATAAATTATTATATAATTATTAATATATAATTTATATTTTATAACAAATGTGATTATCACATGAAATTTAAAAAAAATAAAAATAATTGTCAAGTAATAAAAACATTAAAATGTAAAAATTTATATTTATATAAATATTAATAAATTTTAACTTTAATTTAACATTTTATTATATTTTAATTTAACTATATAAAATTAAATTAATTATTACATTCAAAATTATAAAAATATTTATAGCTTATAAAATTTTAAAATAATTTAACTAAATCCGCTAAGCTCACCCGATTAAAATCGGATCAAATCCGAAAATATCTGAGATCATAAAAACTCGAGACCGAAATCACTCAAGACCGAAAAAACTCGAGAACGAAAAAAATTAAAACTGAAAAAATCTGTAACCGAAAAAATCCGAACCCAAAAAAACTTGAATCGAACTCACCCGTTTACCACCTCTATTTATAGCACGGGAGGAATCCAAACAGTTTAAAAGATCACAACACAAAAGCCCAAGGGCAAGCCTTAGTCTTTTAGATCTTGCAAAAGGCCGGAAAGGGGTGCTGGATACATTGTGCATCATGGCCCCGCAAAAGACAGACATGCATCTAGTTCCAAGCCCATAGTGCGTTGCGCTATTATGCTGATGCATCATGGGGGAGGCGAATCCCACCTATTGTGCAAACTGAAAGCTGAAAGCCAATTTCTCTTCTTTGTTTTTTTCATTGATTTGTGCAATTAAAAAAAAGGGCCCACAAAAGGGAAAGTGACATAATGATGATGCAGTGGTCAAATGTGCAGCGCCACCCATGTTACAATTTGTTGTGGCTTGATCTCTCCCTCTCATTCACTTTGGGAACAGAGAGATGTCAACAAGAGAAATCAATTACTCACAAAAGGCAGCTCAGCAGCACTCAACATGCACCATGAAAAATATCAACACAAGGAGCTGTATTTTACCAGCGCAATGATAAAATACTGCTTCAACACATTTAAAAAAAAAAAATTTGTTGTGAGCATTAATAGGAACCCACAGAAACCCATCATTGAGTCTTGGGAAGAATAAAAAATCACCGGTTACCTGTCTGCCCTTTCGTGAAATGACCTTTCTGTCCATGACTAATAATTAAACTCAGCTAAGCCTACTAAGTATCGTTAAAAATGCTAATATTGTTTCATAAAAAAAAAAAAAAAAGATAAAAATGCTAATATTGCAGTGCAAAAAATGTCAAAGAGACAGACAAAGCGAAGGGAGACTATTTCCGAAAAGAGACAGATCAAATAACATGAAAACAGAATGATTAAAACTTACTGATCAAGGTTGAGAACTCTATCTTCGTCATCTTGGGCCACCGTAATAGCAAGAGAAGAAGATGAAGAGAAAGTAGAGGAAGAGAGGCGTCTTCTCTTGCTAGCATGCGCCTCTTCCTTTGGTCCATTCTGCTTGTTAAAAAGGAAGCCATTAAAGCTATCGTTTTGAGAATCATGCAAGAGCAGGACCCGCAAAATTAAACTCACGTTCAGAGCCAGGGACAAAACCAAAAAGTTCCTCGCTGATAAAACACTCAACAAGTTTGCCATCTCTCTCAAAGAAAACTTCAACATAAAAACAGAGGACCAAAAAACAGAGATATGCGAAGTGAAATGTGTGGAACTGAATAAGCAAGAGGGGTGATTCACAGAAAAACCTTTGAAGATGAAACTCAGAAGTATGGCTCTTATAATGGGTGGTGAGAACTAGAAGATACAAAAAAAAAATTGCAGGTTTGGGCGTTACAGAGAAATTGATTGAACAAGGTTAAAGAGACAACTCTGACCAAGAGAGAAATGAGCTGAACCCCGGAACCACTTTTTCCTGACTCCCTTCTTTGTGCATGAAAAACGAAGCAGCCGAATAGGAATTTTCTGGTACAGCAGCCGAATAGGAGTTTGCTTCTACAGTTTCAAAGATTTCAAAAAACATCAATGAAAAGAATCAATACATTTGGCATCTTTTTTCTTGCCCACACAAAAACGTGCAAAATTCGGGGAGAAAAAGAGTGACGTGAAGCATGTAGAGTGTATGTACAGGAGGAACACCCTGGAAAATCTTTTGATCAAGAGATGTTCTCAGTAATCGGGAATCCCACTATACCATTATCTTTTCCCGGAAAATCACAGATCTCGAAAATAATCGGCACTAAAAAAGTGTAGATTCGCTATTCTATAATATATTTTGATGTAAAGCGGGCTAGTTAGAAGTAAAGTAAGAGAAAAAAAAAGTGGAGAAGTGCTCTGTTTTAAGGAAAAAATAAAAAAAAAAAAGCTGCTTCCACTTCATCTTCTCTGTTTTTTTGCATTTTTAGTCTGCTTTTTTTTATCCTACTTTTTATTCTTTAAACGCTTTCGATCAACTATGGGATTTGCTTTAATTTCGATTGATGCTGTATAAGTCTTTATTTGATATTATGAAAAAAAAAATTAATTAATCAAATACTTGTATTATAAAATAAAAAATTTATTATAAAATATAATTATTTAATTAATTAATTTTTTTCTTCGCTCTTACCGAGTAAAGTTCAATTATTTTTGAGTTGTAAAATAACTGCAGCTCTGATTTGGACTGATACCTAAAGAAGAATGGAAGTAATGTGATTAGCTGGTTTTTGAGAGACACGGACTTTAGTTTACTTTTCTGTGTCCTGATTTTTCTTTTGCTTTTTGTTTTCTTCTTTTTGTTGTTCAGGTTCATGGAAGCTTATGCTTTTTTTTTTATCCGGAAAGATTATGCTTTTTTGCTAGTTTTAGTTTCAATTTTTGCTTTATAATATAACGAAAAGAATTTTCGTTTCTTGTTTACATTTATTTTTTTCACGGTGAGCGCGGTAAGGTGAATGGTCTTACCTGAAATTTTATATTATGATCTGAATTTTTTATTTTATTAAATGGTCAATATAGATATACATGATAACAAATTTAAATTTAGTACTATAAATACATGAGAATTTAGCATTAGTAGACGTAAAATGTGTTAAAAATATCGTAAATATATGAAAATAACTGTAAATTAATGACAATAAATGTAAACATATTATAATTTTGTTATAAAATGTATTTATGTTTATTGTAATGTACTTACGATATTTTTAATATATTTTAAGGTACTAAATTACATTTAGATTACGTTTGGTTTGCTGCAAATGACTACTTTTCCCTACAATTTAATTGGGCATAAAGTTTTTACAGTGTCTAGTAAGGTTTTAACTATTGCAAAGTGAGATTTAGGTTGCAATCACTTTGTAGCCAATAACAGTCAAAATTAAATGCAAAGTTACTTTGCATCCGAAAAGTAATATTTTCATCTAAAAATTACTCTTATCCAAAACAAAACCATCTCCTTCATCCAAAATTACTTTAACTAGAATTAGACCCAGCTATGCTAGGGTAAATTATTTTCTTCATTAAATTTTATTTTTATTTTTAGTATATTTAAGTTTATTTTAATATAAAATTAAAACTAAACTTTTAATTCAACACAAAAATTTATAAAAATAAAATAATTAAACAATATATTTAATATTTTATATATTACAATTAGGTTTTTTTTGTTAGTTTCTTGTTCTATAATATGAACATTATCGGCAAAGTGAGTGTCTACCAAATACTGCAATGTAACTTTCTCTACAAATTAAACAAAACTTTACACTGCATACCAAATACTATAATGTTACTTTCCCAACATTCACTTTCTCAACAATCATTTTTTCAGCAATTACTTTACGCTACAATCACTTTCTGTAAAACCTGATTCTACTACACTGTACAAGATATTTGTAATTATTTAATTATTAAAATAAAGTTTATTTGGTGAAATTAAGTGAATTGGGATGTGGGCCCCACCTTGAATTCTATTATTTTTATTGAGGATATAAATGAAATATGGTGTTCAGAAGGTGAAATAAATATTAAATAATTATTTGGAGGCATAAAAATAATTTTTGGAATTTTGGGGTTATTTTATGAATTTTGGAAAACAAAGTGAGAAATGACGATTATGTCCCAAGGGCATTTTCGTAAATTACGCCCAAACTAAAATGAGTTGGAAAAAATAATAATAAAATACCATGATATTTTACATAAAAAGGAGAATTAATTAGTGTCAAGAGAATTATCGAAAAGGTGGTTCAATGAGAGAAAATTACTGGTGGGTCACGAGGGTAAAATCGTAATTTCTTATCATTCGTGCACCGCGCGTCAACGAAACCACTTCCAATCATCAAGATATGTTTAATATGACCATTTGAAACTAGAATCCAAATATTTGGAGTGCGTTTACATGGTTTTTACGCCAACAGGACCGTAAAGGGCAAAATGGTTATTTAACATGGGATTGGTCAAATTTGGTCAAAGATTAACCAAACATTGACCTAAATAAATCAAATTTAATTAAATAAAAAGTTGAAATCTGGAAATTTATAATTAATAGAATATTTTATGGCAAAAGTGTAAATTGTGAGAAAATAAAAGTGAAATCCATGTGGCAAAGTATCAATGGATGAAATAGTGACAAAAGGAGACCCAAAACTCAGCAATTGTGTTCATTCTTGCCGACCTTCTTGCAGCTCACCGACTTTCTCTATTTCAGTTTTAGCTGCACAATTTTGGGTTCATTTTCTTTACGTTTTCTCCATGTTTACTTGGCTAAACTTTAGTTTCTCTTCATTCAATCGTTCAACCCCTTCACTAAGCTTATTATTCATCTCAAAATCACCTTAAGACCAGCAAGAAGTGGTTGACGTGAAGCAACAACATGGGTTTTGGGATAATACTATTCGGCTTTGGTTGGAAAGCTCTGAAGCTAAATCCACGAAATGGGAAAGGAGACGAATAAGGATCTAATCATTGGTTCAAGGTTACAAAGTGTACGGTTTGAATGAAATGACACCGTACAGGTAAGGGAGAAGTGTGTGAGTTATAGAGATATAGTGAATGCATGTTTTATTGAGATAAATTTTATGGAAATATTGAGAACATGATTTGGTTTGAAACATGCATGAATTGTGGTTGAAAAGCTGGTTTGTATACTGTAATTTCGGTGCAGGAGGTTAGGAGTCCGCAACCGTTGTGCTGTCGAAAATTTACTAAAAATATTCTAAAATATTGTAAATATTTTAGATGCTTGAACTTGAGTCAAATGACATATTTGGAAACCATATATATAAATTTTCCATAAAATTGAAATTATGAGATAAATATGAAAATTAAATATTCATGTTTTAAAATTTTACATAAGTGAGAAATTAATTATGATTTAAATGATTTTAAACATTCAAAATGAATATTTATATATTTTTTTCACTTTATACATGAATATTTACCGACTGGTTTACTGTATTTGGAAAGGGGAAAATAAATACCTTTTTGGAAATAATTATTTAAATAAATGATTTAATTTATAAATTTCCTTAAAGGTATTTTATGAGAAAATAAATTGATTTTGAGACTTAGGCCCCGAGATTCATGCTTACTACTGTTATACTGTTATTGTTCACGTGGCTGATAGACTCGCCAAGTCATCAGCAGTCCCGGAGTCACCTGGCAAGTGTACCCAAGGACTACCCTTAGACTGTGGCCATAGATCTAGACTATTTACTATACTGTGTCCCTGAGTGGACGATATTGTGTCCCTAGTGGACAATTACAGCATGATACCATATAGGGTGATGCCTAGTCTCAACTTATTGTTTACTGATGCTGCACTGTGAGTCACTGATTTATGCTTTACTGAAACTGTGAACTACTGTTTATTGCTACTGAACTATGATTCACTGTTTAGTGCTTCATCAAACTGAGAACTACAAGTTCTATTTTATTAAATTACGGTTTACAGTTACTGAACTTAGAACTACTGTTAACCTTTTTACTGAACTGTTATTGTTTACTGAACTGTTACTGTTTACTGAAGAGAAATTACTGATTACTGTTTACTGTACTGTATTGTGGTTTACTAATTTCGAAACTGAAAAAGTATTGTTTACTGTTTATTAAAAAGAAATGAACACCACTGTTTACTAGAGAAAAGAATGATAGAAATTATTTCTAAAAGTAGAAATAATTATTATACTGTTTAATCCAGTATTTGGATATTTAAAAATTATCGTACCAGATATGATTACTACGGTTTCTATGGTTTTACATCTACTGTTACTGTACTATGGGATTTAAGTGTTTCATAAATTTAAAATGTTCCAAAATAAACATTTTATTATTTCTAAAGTAATAAGGTTTACTAAAAACCTTTCATCGTTTACTGAAACTAATTTTACTGAAAACTATCCTTCTGCACTGAACAACATTGTGAAGTACTGTTTACTAAACTGAATCGTATTGAATAATGTTTATTGAACTGAGATGAGAAGGAAAGAATATTGCAAAAATTATTTCTAAAATAGAAATAATTACTGAATTGTTTATCCAACGATTTGGATTCTCATAAGTTACTGAATTGAAAAGATATTTACTGTTTCTACAGTTTAAAGTGATTGTTCACTGTACTGTTGTTTCATTGTACTATCATGTGTTTTGAAAGTGATGTGGATTCAAGAGATTATTGACTCGATTCACGACAGGGAGTTAAAAAAAAAGAGTCTGGAGAGCTTAAGAAATTACTCCAGAGATTGATGAACAAAGAACCTATTTGTATTAGTGTAACTGGTGAAAACACAGATGATCTGGTTCGAAGGAATAAGCATAGCTTATGACTATGTACTAAATTCTGAATGTTCAGTAGTGTTATTACTGAAAATGGATATTCAATTTCTCAGGATTGATGTTTTATCTAATCCACTCAATGATGCATGTGGAGCCTTAAGATTAATTTCTGAAAATGAGATGTTATTAAATAAAAGTATACAGATAAGTGGTTATAAGATTATGTGAAGAACTTGATACAGTTCTATGAGTTACCTGCAATATATTAAGGAATAAATGAAATACACTGTGACGTATGTGAATTTAATAAATGAAATATTTTAATCGCATATGAATAGATTATAATGGTATATAATCATGATATGTGAATATATTTTGATTCAATTGCAGGGAATAAGCAGTACCCTTAAACAATTTCATGAACTTCTAGAAAAAAAAACTTATTGTAAGTTTAGCGAATATGAATTTCAACTGAACTATACTCATTCAGAGAAGTAAGGTCTCGAGTAATAAAGAGAACCTCAAATTGTCTGAAAAGAGGCTATTGCTAATGAAGTGAGATTTATATATAGTGACTGAGATATGAAATCTAAGGGGTTACCTAAAACAAAATATAAATGATTTGTAAAGGAGTTTATGGAATCGACTGATTCATTGTTATGGTACATACATGTGAGAAAATCAAATGGAAGTGGGTGGATTTGTGTGGATATAGTATTCAAAAATGTTAAAAAGGTTTTAACGAAAGAGTACTATACCATTTGGAAAAGTAACTTAAGTGATAATGTGAAAGGATAAAAATGTATTAAAAGATAAGTCATATGATGACTAGGGAACACGAATTGAGGTAGTTTCCAAATTTAAGATTGAATGTGATTTCCTCTGACTATCATGAGATTATGGCTAGATATAAGATCAAGCCAAATTTAACTGATAAAATTAGTTATACTCAAAGGAATACATAAATGAAGTACTGCCAGTCATGTAAATGAATATAAACATATATATTGGAATTGTGAAATTGCATAAATAATGTGGAGACGGAATTGGTGATTTGATAATTTAATTATAGAATTTGATTGTGAAAAGATTACATCCTCAGGTACATCTTAAAATTGAGTGATATTACATGTACCATGAGAATGAGGGATGTAATAATAACTCAATACGAAAAGAGATATTAGGGAAAATTGTTACCTAATGTCTCATTCACTGTAATTGATGGCTAATATTAAAGTCTGCGAATGAAGTGCAGCCTTAGCTAAATTAATGTGAAAATGAATATGGTGGGATAATAAAGAATCCAAAGGAACTATGATGTTATGGAAGTGATTATAGACTGATTGCTCAAATTGAACCACTTTCCATTAATAGGCTTCTGAATTTCTTTAGTGCCATAGTTGAAATATATCTGTGAAACGGTGAGAATGTATGTGAAGTTCTAGTGAGCGTTGCATGTGATGTGGATCCCTGATTTGCCATTTGCTTATAGACAATAGCAAGAGGCTTTGGGATTCCAAATTTACAGATAGCACCGCTTAGTACTGATTAAATATTCGACGCTCAATGATATGTTGAGAGCGGGTGCACTGGATGTAAAAGCTACTGGGACAATTACATACAATTGATTAAAATTGTCTAAATGATAGTCACCAAGTTATTATCGACTTGGCACCAAATGTGATAATATGTAATAAATAGTGTGAAATTATCTACTGTATGAAGAAAAGTAAAAATTGTTAACTCCCAAAGATGATAAATAATTTCAAGGAGTATAAAATTTATTTTGAAAGAGAAAATGTGTGATTTAAAGGAAATTCGGATTGTAAAAGTATACTGACAGTCTCATCCTAAAGACGAGATTTACTGAAAGTTAGAAATTATATATAAGGAAGAAAAGTACATATATTGGTTGTACTTCCTAAATTAAGTGAAATTTGGAGGACCAAATTTCTTAAAGTGGGAAAAAAATGTAAAACCTGATTCTACTACACTGTACAAGATATTTGTAATTATTTAATTATTAAAATAAAGTTTATTTGGAGAAATTAAGTGAATTGGGTATGTGGGCCCTACCTTGAATTCTACTGTTTTATTGAGGATATAAATGAAATATGGTGTTCAGAAGGTGAAATAAATATTAAATAATTATTTGGAGGCATAAAAATAATTTTTGGAATTTTGGGGTTATTTTATGAATTTTAGAAAACAAACTGAGAAATGACGATTATGTCCCAAGGGCATTTTCATAAATTACGCCCAAACTAAAATGAGTTGGAAAAAATAATAATAAAATACCATGATATTTTGCATAAAAAGGAGAATAAAATAGTTTCAAGAGAATTATCAAAAAGGTGGTGAAGTGAGAGAAAATCGTTGGCGGGTCACGAGGGTAAAATCATAATTTCTTACCATCCGTGCACCGTACGTCAACGAAACCACTTCCAATCATCAAGATATGTTTAATATGACTATTTGGAACTAGAATCCAAATATTTGGAGTGCGTTTACATGGTTTTTACGCCAACAGGATCGTAAGGGTAAAATGGTCATTTAACATGGGATTGGTCAAATTTGGTCAAAGATTGACCAAACATTGACCTAAATAAATCAAATTTAATTAAATAAAAAGTTGAAATCTGAAAATTTAAAATTAATAGAATATTTTGTGGCAAAAGTGTAAATTGTGGGAAAGTAAAAGTGAAATCCATGTGGCAAAGTATCATTAGATGAAATAGTAACAAAAGGAGACCCAAAACTCAACAATTGTGTTCATTCTTGCCGACCTTCTTGCAGCTCACCGACTTTCTCTGTTTCAGTTTTAGCTGCACGATTTTGGGTCCATTTTCTTTACGTTTTCTCCATGTTTACTTGGCCAAACTTTAGTTTCTCTTCATTCAATCATTCAACCCCTTCACTAAGCTTATTATTCATCTCAAAATCACCTTAAGACCAACAAGAAGTGGCTGACGTGAAGCAACAGCATGGGTTTTGGGATAATACTATTCGGCTTTGGTTGGAAAGCTCCGAAGCTAAATCCACGAAATGGGAAAGGAGACAAATAAGGACCTAATCATTGGTTCAAAGTCACAAAGTGTATAGTTTGAATGAAATGACACCGTACAGGTAAGGGAGAAGTGTGTGAGTTGTAGAGATATAGTGAATGCATGTTTTATTGAGATAAATTTTATGGAAATGTTGAGAACATGATTTGGTTTGAAACATGCATGAATTGGGGTTGAAAAGCTGGTTTATATACTGTAATTTCGGTGTAGGAGGTTAGGAGTTCGCAACCGTTGGCTGTCAAAAAATTTACTGAAAATATTCTAAAATATTGTAAATATTTTAGATGCTTGAACTTGAGTCAAATGACATATTTGGAAACCATTTATATAAATTTTCCATAAAATTGAAATTATGAGAGAAATATGAAAATTAAATATTCATGTTTTAAAATTTTACATAAGTGAGAAATTAATTATGATTTAAATGATTTTAAATATTCAAAATGAATATTTATATATTTTCTCACTTTATACATGAATATTTACCGATTGATTTACTGTATTTGGAAAGGAGAAAATAAATACCTTTTTGGAATTAATTATTTAAATAAATGATTTAATTTATGAAATTTCCTTAAAGGTATTTTATGAGAAAATAAATTGATTTTGAGACTTAGGCCCCGAGATTCATGCTTACAACTGTTATACTGTTACTGTTCATGTGGCTGATAGACTCGCCAAGTCATCAGCAATCCTGGAGTCACCTGGCAAGTGTACCCGAGGACTACCCTTAGACCGTGGTCATAGATCTAGACTATTTACTATACTGTGTCCCTGAGTGGACGATATTGTGTCCCTAGTGGACAATTACAGCATGATACCATATAGGGTGATGCCTAGTCTCAACTTACTGTTTACTGATACTGCACTGTGAGTCACTGATTTATGTTTTACTGAAACTGTGAACTATTGTTTATTACTACTGAACTGTGATTCACTGTTTAGTGCTTTTATCGAACTGAGAACTATAAGTTCTATTTTATTGAATTACGGTTTATTGTTACTGAACTTAGAACTACTGTTAACTGTTTTACCGAATTGTTACTGTTTACTGAAGAGAAATTACTGATTACTGTTTACTGTACTGTATTGTGGTTTACTAATTTCTGAACTGGAAAAGTACTGTTTACTGTTTATTAAAAAGAAATGAACACCACTGTTTATTGGAGAAAAGAATGATAGAAATTATTTCTAAAAATAGAAATAATTATTATACTATTTAATCCATTATTTGGATATGTGAAAATTACCGTACCGGATATGATTACTACGGTTTCTATGGTTTTACATCTACTGTTACTGTACTGTGGGATTTAAGTGTTTCATAAATTTAAAATGTTCCAAAATGAACATTGTATTATTTCTAAAGTAAAAAGGTTTACTAAAAACCTTTCATCGTTTACTGAAACTAATTTTACTGAAAACTATCTTTCTACACTGAACAACATTGTGAAATACTGTTTACTGAACTAAACCATACTGAATACTGTTTATTGAACTGAGATGAGAATTAGTGTTTTATTGGGAAAGAATATTATGAAAATTATTTCTAAAATAGAAGTAATTACTGAACTGTTTATCCAACGATTTGGATTCTCATAAGTTACTGAATTAAAAAGATATTTACTGTGTCTACAGTTTAAAGTGACTGTTCATTATACTGTTGTTTCATTGTACTGTCACGTGTTTTGAAAGTGATAAAAAATGTTAAATGGTTTATACCATTTATTACTTATGAGAACGAAAGTTAATTTGTTTTAAAAGAAAACAAATTATTTAATTACTCCCTATAGTCGCTCTGGGTTTTCGGGACAAGACAAGTATTTCAAAATACCTTCCATGCTCCATCTGGATTTCCTAGCCGACTATAATATCCTTCCTTACAGTGCCTAGTACACCGTTAGGAAAATAAATGTTTTGCTGCATATAGATTTCATTATATCAAGTAGCATACGACTCCTTTACTGAGCACGTGGTTTGCTTACTCCTTTATTTTCCAACATTTCATATTGATTTCAAGGATGATTTGAGAGCTTCCTCAGATAATAGAGCTATGAATTTGTTCACGGGGGCAAAGTGCGTCAATTTTAAAGGTACAATCACATTTTTTTATATTCAGACATATGTATATAGTACTACTTTATTGTAAAATAGAAACAGAGGAGGTAAAGTATAAGGAATATTGTAAAAAATTTTATATTTTGAATTCATTAAATAAATAAATGTTTATCAATTATTACTGTATTGTTCAAGTTTTAGAAGCATCACAAACAGCCCAACCGAGGAAAATTGTGTAAAATTGAGTAAATATTGGGTGCTCAGACTGTTACACTTTACATGCTGATAAAATTTTAATTTATCTTGTGTTTACTTTGACCTTACATTAAGGTAAAAAAATTCTAATCTTACGATAGAAATTTTCATAATTTTACATTTATTTAGATCTATTTCCATGAGCTATGAGAATAGTTTCAATAAAATTGAAAACAATAGTGTTAGTGAACTTAATTATTGTGATAATGAAATTATATACTACAAATATGATATTAAAATCAATGATGAAATATATGCATAGATATAAAAACAAGGCTTAATACCCAAATATGCCCACCACGTTTACCACAAAATGAAATTTTACCATCAACATTTAATTAAATGAAAATCAGTCCTAAACGTTTCAAAATAATAGAATTAAAGACATTTTGTTAACTCCTCCGAACACCGTTAAGTTTTATTATTGTGCAAAGGTAATGGAAATTAAAGAATTTAACAGAAATGTACTTAATTATGTTATTTTGAAACATTTAGAATTGATTTTCATGCAATTAAACGTTAAGGGCTTAATTTCATTTTGTGGCAAACGTGGAGGGCATATTTAGGTGTTAAGCTTAAAAATAACAATAACAGTAAAATATACCCAACAGCACGTAGATCAGCTGGAAGAAGGCTGTTCTAGCTTAACCAGAGGTCTCGAGTTCTAGCCCTGGGTATGCAGCTATGTTAAAACTCTTGAGGGAGAGCTTTGACGCCCTTTGGGTCCTACCCAGCTCGAATCCGGATTAGTCTTATACCAAAGTGGTGTAGGGATATCAGGTGGTTTTGACCAAAAAAAATAAGATGAAATATTAATTAAGTATATTAAATTAAAATTTGTATTAAATTTTATAAAATATATTTCATATTTGTGAAATTAATAAATAATTAGAACTTATGACAATTATTTTCATATAAAATTTTTAGTAATAAAATATTTAATAATTATATATTATAAATATAGAATAACAATATATTTATAAATTTACATACATAGATTATTTATACTGATAAAGAAAATACCCCAACCATACCACATACCAATTACTCAAATATAAAAGAATGATATGATTAGGGTAATTAAAAGTATCAAATTATAGGATATTCCTGTAACCAAAAAAAATTGTAGGTTATCACGATTCCATTTGAATTCAAATGAAACTTTAATATAAAAAAAATTTACCTTGTTCATGCTTTCAAAAAAGATTGAATTTTAATAGAACAAAATTTTACATTTTATCAACCAAATTAAGCTTAATGGATTTTGATTGGTAAAGCTTTACAATGGATTACAATGTAATTAAAAAGAGTTTATATATGATACACTGACAGTGTATAGTCTTTATACACTATCAATGCACTAGAGGTTGACACCTCATTTATTTAAGCATGTTTTCAAAAGCGTGTAACAATTTAGAAAATGGCGGTTAAGTTCATAGGCCAATAGAATTTTTGTAAATAACGGTCAAACCAAGTGGACTTTTGACCAACTAACAGTTATAGGTAATTTGTCATATAATAAAGTTCTAGGCCATGTGGATTGATGAACTAAATCAAGCGTAAAAAAAGAAATTTACACGATTTAATGGTTAGGGGTATTTCGATAATTTAGCCCAAATGATTAGTCAAACCTCAACAAAATCTCCACCAATGATTCGAGCATGTTAAATAGAGATGTTTCATGATGGAATGAAATATTTTAGAGATTAGACTGATTGTTTTCAACAAAGTCAAACCATTAAGGGCAAATTTGGAAGATTTCTTAAGTATAAGGGTAAAATGGAAAATTGTACCCTAAGATATTATTTATTTTAGAATTTTCCAGCCCATTTCTTCTCCACTTTTGGCAGCCATAGTTCTCTTTCTCATTTCCACCATTTTTGAAAGATTGAAGAGAGAGAAAGTTATCCAAACACTACCCAAACTACCTTGAAACTCAAAATAGTCTTTACTAAACCTATTCAGTTTTCAAAGCATTATATCTTGATACCCAAATCAAGGCGTAAAGTGGCCAATTGCATTGTAAGAGATTTCTCAAAATTTGGCTAAGGTGAGAAAGGAAGAAAGCTTGAATTTTCTTATATTTTCATGATTGTATATTAGTTGATTTTACTTTTGGAACATTAGCTTGGGGTTGAATGGATATAAAATAATGAAATTGTCTTTCTTGGTGTTTTGGTGTTAAGGTTACTCAAGCATGAGTATGATATGGTTTGATGTGGAAATGATATAAAGTTAAGGTAGAGTAGCGGTAAAACATGAATCTAGGCTTAAGAAGTGAAGAAATAAGGTAAATGACGAAATTGGAAGTTGAATTTTGAGGTTGGAATAACAATCTATCTAAGAGCGGGCGACTACCCTGAATAGTAGCATACTGCCCAAACACAGAATTTAGATATTTTCGTCGTAACCGCCTTAGACTAGTCGACCACCCTAAATAGCAGTTGACTGCCCCTGTAACCTACTTAAGTCAATTGACTGCTATCCACACCAATCGACTGCTTCTAACTCAGAAGCATTCTGTTTGAAAACCAATCGACTACCATCCTCACTAATAAACTGCTTTTTATTCAGAAGCATTTTTTTTCAAAACCAATCGATTGCCTATAGAGGGATGGTTTAAGAAGAAGAAATGCTAGAATTAGTTTACAATTGTAAGAATCAAATAATTTTCATAATTGAAGTATTGAAATTGACAATGTTTAATTACTGAATTTGCAGTTTATGAGTCAGGACGTAATATTGGGGCTACAAACGTCATAGTGAAAATTTAAGAGGTAAGGGATATATGTATGGAGTGTAGGGATATTAAGTTGCATGGATTTGACAAATTCTGCTATTTTATGAGACTTAAATATGATTATGTGGTTGAATTGTAAAATGTGAGTTATGGTTTATAAACTGCGTTTTTCTATAGGGAGGTTAGGGTAGTTATAGCTGTCAAGCTACCGAAATTTTCTAGAAATAAATTTAAATCTCTAAAACCTTCAGTGGTATTATTTTGCAAGTAAGAAATGAAGAGAAAAAAAAAGCTTGGTTGATAACTTCCAATGATTTCATTGGCATACTAATTTGGTAACTCAGTTTTTAATGGAATATTTATGAGTTTTTACACGTTTTCTAATATATACATGTTTCATGCCTTTGTGATACACAAATAAAATATTTTGGACAACTGTATTGAATTGAGAATATTTGGTGAATTTTTATACTTTAAGTGTAATGAAATTTTGATTTTTTATGCTTTACAGACTGAATGAAGATATAATTGTTGAATTGATCTCTGTAAACCCTTATGAATTGATTTATGAACTGTTTTGAGACTGTTGGCCTCATAGTTGCCAACGAGCACATGCTTCCATTACTGATATTATTATTTATTGTTGCTGATAGACTTTGGTCATGTCTTCAGTGCCATAGCTGTCACCTGACTCGTGTATATGTCATTATTACTGTTATTGCATAAGTCTATTGGGTGTTGTCTTGTCTTCACTGTACCGTTTGGTTGGAGTGGTAAATTCCTAGTATTCCGGCACTCCCAGACTTTATTAACTTCTGTTACTAGATGTTGATTTAATATGTTTTTTGATTTGATATGAACTACTGAAATTTGATTATAACTTTGTTTACGGAGAGTTTTAGAATTATTGTTTTGAAAGAATTTGTGAAATGCTCAATGAAAGTTATTTCTGAATATCTACTGAACTCTATGATTGACTACGCATTAAAGAATTCCCTATAATTGGTATTGGACGCCTGTATAAGTGAGATGCTCTAAAGCATCCTTTTGTACTCAACTTGGTAATCTAATCCATTATAGTATCCTTTCTATTATCGTGCCTAAATGGTGATCATTAGTTTTCAGTAAAAGATTATGTTTTGAGATACTTGCATATAGTTATGCATTGTATCAGCTTTCGTATATATATTTCTTACTAGGCATAAGCTCACTCTTTTATCTTCCTTCCAGATTATTTGTAGCAGTTCTCTGCTAGCTAGGAGGACTTTCTACCTTTTAGTTTCCCTCAGGCGGGTTTTAATTTCTATTGAGGTATACAACTTTCATTATGTATTCGAACTTTATTTGTGCAATACCATGTTATGTAAATTAATATTTGGGATGTAATTAAATTTTTGCACTCTACTGTAAATTCGAAATTGATATATTTTCATTTGAAAATTTTATGAGAAGAAATGATATTATGTTAAGTATAAATGAAGGCGCTGCAGACAGCCTAACCATAATATGTAAAATATGTGAAATAAGTACTGATTTCGGTATAATTTGGTACGTGACAACATCTCATGCACATCCTATAATATTGTATTTGTCTGAATAAAAACTATGAGTTTAAAGTGATATTGTTCTAATGCATACAAATATTTCAAAACAAAATAGTGCACGATGCAGAGATGTGAAGGTAGACCTGCTCGAGGTAGACTTGATACACCCCCATCTCCTTAGACTCTACCTCTTCGTTAGCCAGATAGTCCTGATACACATAGACGTTTGGCACAATTAGAGCATAGAATTATAGATATAGCTGTGCATATGAGAAACTTGATTGCTTTGATTACTCGATAGTTAAGTAACGCACCACCACCACCACCACTAGTACAACAAGTACCAAACACATTCAAGTTCTTGGCCTCTAACGATGATCTGCATGAATAATGCACGAATCTTCGGTAAGGTTAAATCAGGTTATGGTTACAGTTACAATTATGCTAGTAGCCTGAGTTTCTTGAAACTCACCACTAGGGAATATCAAGACCGATTTTGCTTTGCAAAGGGAGATAAAAGGGTAACAAGCACAATATTCTTATAAGGTTTCCTGCAAGGATATTCTTTGTAACAATTCTGACAACTAATTTAGTTTTATACTATTCCATATTATTTTATACGATTTATATTTTTAATTTAATCATTGAATTTTATACTCTGTTCATGTAAATCATGCAAGTAAAATTTCAAGTTAATTAAAGCTATTTGACTATTTATTCATCATCGTCGTCATCGCTTTTATCCCAATATTAGGGTAGATTACATGAACTAATATGTAAACTCATGATAAGTTGTCAGCATGGATTCTCTTTCTTTACTCATTCTTATCAAGGCACTTTGTTTTTTCAACTCTCGTTCCACTATATGTTTTTGGATAACTTTCTTCCAAGTGTCTTTTGGGTCTTGTGACAACTGTGATTTTTCAACTTTGGTTAGTAAACTGATTTATCTTATACATGCATAAGTTAATATGAGGCATTCAAGAGTATGGGAATTACTTAAGTAAGCAATGATTTAATTTTAGAAACTTAATTAAAATGACATTTTAATATTTAAATTAAGGAAATAAATATAGATGTACATTAAATAAAAGAATATATATGTATATATTAAAGGGATAAAAGGGAAATATATGTGTGTGTGTGTGTGTGTGTGTGTGTGTGTGTGTGTGTGTGTGTGTGTGTGTTTGTATTAAAAGGGTAAAAGAAATATATACATATATATTAAAGAGATGAAAGAAATAAAATATATAATAAATTAATAAAATTCATGTTATAAATATAAATTTATTAATATAAAATATATTTATAGATAAATATATTTATAAATATATATAATATTAAAAAAGAGGTCTGCTCTAGCAGACTTAGGTCTGTTGAAGGCAGACCAGAGTCTGCTTCACTAGCAAACTTAGATTTGTTGCTGAAGCAGACCCATTAAAAAATAATTAAAAAATTAAATAGAAAAAGAGAAAATGAAAAAAAAAAGCTTGTCGTTGGCATTATCTACCCGAGCAGACCAAAAAAATAAAAAGAAAAAAAAGAAAATAAACGAGGAGGAGGAGAAAGGAGAGAAGTTGCTAACGATGAGAGAGAGAGGATACCATCGACCAAAGAAAAGAAAAGAAAAGAAAAAGGAAGAGAAAAAGGAAGAAAAGGGAAAAAAAGGAAGAGAAAACTACTGCTGTAACGTACCGTTATATATAGTAATTATCCATAATCAGACATACAGTAAGTTGGTTAGCTTGTCTGTGATGCTTTTATCACACTCACTTTTAACAGAAATCCACTTTTTTAAATAAAATTCTATTTATAACTATATCAATATTTACAACAAAATATTATGTCCAGTATCTTTCACAAGTTCTACATCTCATGTACATAAATTATACAAAATGTAGTATTATACATTAAAGTCTAAACATACAAAAGAAATAAAATATACCTCCAAGATCAAATCACTATTGCCTCAGGGTACTAAAAGCATAGCCAATCCATGGAACGGTATATCACTGCAAGTAATCTATGAGGTGAAAAAATAGGGGGTGAGCTAACGTGCTCAGTAAGAAATTCATATGCAAGAACTGATACTATGTAATCTATATGCATAAAAACATTTAATTCCTAACAGTACACTAAGGTATAATTTAGGAATGATACTATAGTCAGCTAAGAAACCGGATGGAGTATGAGAGGTAATTTGAAGTACCTTTCGTGTCTCAGTTCCTAATAGCGACTATAGGGAGTAAACAGTTGAAGATGATATAGATAAACAGTTTAAATCACTTAAAAATCATTCATGCACTTTTCGATATGTAAACAGTGTATAAACAATTCAAATGAAACACTTCAGTATAAAAAATCTAGTCAACAGTATAGTAAACACTTTGGAAATTCACAGTGTAGTCGATATATATACAGTTCACTGCAGTATTAGTATGAAGTTCAGTTCAGTAAAACAGTACAGCATAGTGAAAACCAAGCAACACCCAATAAATATCATGCCATAACAGTATCCCAAGAAGGGAGAAACAGTAACAATACAACATATGACCATAGTCACAGTGGGTCCACAATGTACACTTGCCAAGTGACAATTACGGAAGCTGAAGACATAGTAGGTCTATCAACAACAGTAACAATAACAGTCAGTATGATACAGGGCCTAACAGTCTCAAAACAGATTATAAATGGTAAAAACACTATTTAGAAATCAATTTTAGGAATAAAATCTTTAGTCAGTTCATAAATAATTATATTGAAAAATATAAGCAGTTCAGTAATAAAAATTTATAAAATATTCACAATTCGGTATTCTTTTTTAAAAATATTCTATTTATCTGTAGAACAATTATAAGAACATGCCGGTACCCTCACGTAAGTAAAATTCATTAACATAAATTTTTAAATATTGTTTTTCGGTATCAAATGAAAATATGCAATTTCAATAAATAAAATGAATTTAACTAAATAAATTCTTTATTTTCAATATTCAAGGAGATTAAAAGATAATTTCATAAAATTATTAAAATTTTCGGCAGTATAACAGCCGTTTCTAACCTAACCCTCCTGCATTGAAAACTTAGTATATAAACCAACCAATATCCACAAATTCAACAATTCCAAGGCAATTGACTTCAAAACAATTTCATAAATTCGTTTTCAATCGCAATATGCATTCACAGTATCCTTACGTCTTCCATACTCATCCCTTCCCTATTAAATTCTACTGACTTGCCAACTTCACCACTCGACAAATCTCACTCCCGAGCTACAAAATCATTATATCAACACCATCATTTCACCATCTTGAAAATTATAATAACTTTTCCTACATTAAAATCCACCACATTCTTGACAGTAACCATTAAACCAGTCTAATTTACACCGGTATTAAAACACCACTATGCCTAATTCAACTCCGATTTTAATTTAGATTGCACCAACAGTCTTCTCTTAATTTATACAGTCTCATAGAACCTATAATACATCAAATTGTGCAACATAGCCAAGTCCCTTTCATGTGGCCGAATGGTACATGATGAATTTTCTTAAGTTTTTCAACAATTTAGCTATTAATTCATGCTTAACCTTTATTCTTCATCCGTCAAGCATCATTTTCATGTATCAAAACACAATGTATCATAACCTTCCAACCATGGCTGAAACCCTAAGGGGACACTCGAGGGAGTTTTGATTCAATCCAAGGCTAGAATCATGCTTAGCTAACTTGTTTACATCATTTTCCAACATTAGAATATAAGAGAAATGAAAGCATGAAATTACCTTGCCTTGGTCGAAAATGGTGGGATGCCAAACACCTTGATTTTATCCACTTCACACTTCAATATGGGTTGGGCTTGTAGAGGATTGAATTTTAGACAAGGTTGTAGAAGAAATTTTTATGTTTTAAAGTGGTTTTAATGGTGATTTTTAAGCTTTTCTCTTTTAGTATTAATGGTGGAAGTGTCTAAAGGTTGAAGATGATGGAGTGAAGCACCCCCCCCCCCTTTGTGTAGAAATATTTAGAATATTCACTTAATAGTAAAATAACCAAAATGCCCTTGGTTATTATAATTTTGGATAATTTTGCCCTTAAACTTCCATAATATTTCTAACTAATCAATTTAACTCCAAAATATTTTATTTCATCACTAAATATTATTATTAAGCATAATTTAATGAATGGATGGGATTTTATTAAGGTTTGACTGATCGTAAGGGTAAAATTATGAAAATACCCCTATCGAGCCAATCGCGTAAATTTCTAATTTTACCATTGATTTAATCTATTTATTGACATAGCCTAGAACTTATTTATACGTAGATTATCATACTCCAGTCAGTTGGTCAAAAGTCAATTTAGATTGACCATTATTCACGAAAGTTCAACCAGGCTATGTCCTTAATCATCATTTTCTAATTTGTTGGCACACTTCCCAAAATAACTTAAATAAAGGATTTTTGGGTTCTATTCTTACCATAAGCTTATTTAACTCTCCATACAGTATCCGTCTAGTCTCACATCCATCCGGGCACTATAGGGCCTCTGGGACCCACCATACTATTTCCTTTGTTACTTGCGAAATACACAGGAATTGAACAGTGGTGAGAGGTCTGACATATGTAACAGTACTGGAATATGTGACTCTCACAACTACGCCGTCGCTCCCGATTCTACACATGGCGTGCAACCACCACCTCTAATGACATCGTCGATGGTAGATCCAGAGGTGAGAGAGAACGATGTAACCATAGAGGGCTTGTAGAGTCATTAAAAGAGAGAAAGAGAAGAGCTGCATGCCTCTGTCATTGCCTTCTGCCATGTCACCACTGCCGAAAAAGGTAAGATGGGTTGTTTAGGGCTAAACCGAGGCTAACATGTACAACAAGGAAAAAAATAAATAAATAAAAATATATAAAAAAGAAAAAATAAATACATATAATTAGAAATGGGTAAAGAAACTCTGATTTCATTTAATAAAATTGTTAGATAATTTTATAAAATTTTCTAAATGTGGATACGTATCGTTTCAATTGTAGCATAAGTGTAGAAGCCGCTATTGGAATTTGGTGAAGCTGGGAGTTCTTCAAAGCACTAAGCTTTGATGCTCGATAAGATACTTTTATAAGATTGCATTAGTATTATATTGTGTAAATTGGAAATTGTGATCATATGATTGTTTGATATTAGGATATCGTTAAGGTATTTATAGACTGCTGATTATTGGTGTTAGAACATGAATATGGAGTTGTTGGAATATGTGTTGAGTATTACGAGGATTTTTGATAGAACAATAATTAAAAAAAATGAATGATGTTAAGGTAAGGATAAGAGGTTATGGAAATTGTGATATGATGCTAGGATAAATGATAAATGTTAGAAATTGTGTTGGAATATAAATTTGAGGTATGGGAGAGCATCTTGAGAATAATATTAATATGTAATCAAGCATTTAAATAAGTAAGGGACTTATATAAAAGGAATTGTAGGATGATATTATGTGCATGTTACTGAAGTTCGATTTTTACAAGGGTTTTAAAAACTCTTCATAACTCTAGTGGATATCAAGTTGATTGATTTTAATCGAAAATAAATTTTCCAAACCTATTGAACTAAAGAGCGTTGATTTTAGAACTTGGAAATGAGTTTTGTTAATCTTATAATGATTTTCCTTGATAAATGGATTGTGAGAGAATTTGTTGGATGGTATAGAGTTAAATGCTTTTGAATTCTGTTATGAATTGAAATGAACTATTTGGAAATTGTGGGTTTAAGTTGTTGAATGGTATTGGAATAAATGTATTTGAATTGCTTTATATATTGAAATGAATTGCCTTGAAAATTGTGGGTTTTGAAATGGTTTAGATTGGTTGAAAATTTTGAATTTTACAATTAAAAGGTTCCGTTTTTTTAAACGTTATGTTGTCAAATTTTTGATAAAACGGCTTATGTAAAAGTTACTATATTCCCACATAAATGAAGATTTAGAAAGAATGATTAAAATAATTTATTAAGAAAAATTTTAAAGTACAAGGTTGAAATTGAATTTATGCTTTAGAGTTGAATGAGGCAATTACGAGATAATGGTATTGCCATGATTTAAGGATTATATGTATGTGAATTGGAATAATTACTTCATGACGATAATTGATATTATTCTTAAAGTCATAATTTCGATTTTTGGTTTGATAAGACGATTATGAAATATGTCTTTTGGTACCTTCTGGAAATGAAATGGATAATAAATGTTGTATAATTAGTGTTATGGAAAATGAAATGTATCTTTTATTTAAAAAATTAGTAATTATGTGTGACATTGTGATTGAGACTGTAGTAAATCGTTTTATGGTAATGTGTGATATTGTGGATGATATTGAAATATAGATACCGTGTATTACATGATTTAAATGGAAATCGTTTTATGGCTTATTGTACCGTTATTGAAATGATTTAAATGGTTACTGTCATTATTGATTTGATGAATAAATTGTTTTCACTGCATAGTATGGTTATAAAAGTTATGAAAGTAATGGAATTGTGGTTTAGAACACATGAATTCCTTCTTTGTGAAGAACATTTAGAGTTTACTCTATAATCAGACCTAGGGGCCGGAATAAGTGAGGTGCTTCAAAGCATCCTTCCATACTTAGTCTGGTATCCCTAACTGACTATAGAAAATCCTTCCGTTCTGACACTGTCACTGTTAGAGAAAGTATATGTGCATGAGTTAGTTATGTTCAAAATACATGAATATTAGTTGCATAGTATCTGTTCTTTTATGCATATTTCTTACTGGGTATAAGCTCATCCCGTCTTTTCCCCTTCTAAATTATTTGCAATGAATCAGTGGGAGGACTAACATTTTTGAACAATATTCCTTCAAGGCAATCACTCATTCCTTGGCAGTATATTGTACTTTCTTTTATATGTTTAGACTTATTGTACAGTATAGTAACGTATTTTTGTCTACGTGCAGATGCGATGTAAGCCATAAGAATAGTTGACAGTCAATGGAAAGTTAGTTGTAAGATGTACTCTGTAGATGATATGATATACAATATTGAGATTTAAATTTCTATATTCGATTTACAATGTTTTGAATGAATGAATTGATAATGAAATATCGAATGAAAATCGTGGAACTAAAGTAAAGTAGGAAAGATAATATGAATGATTACACGACAAAGGGCCTAACCTAATGATCGAAAGGAAAAAGTTAACCCTATTTTTAGGTAAAAAGGATGTCACATATAATGTCAAGAAGGAAGTAATTAATCAACAAATTGTAGTAAGAAACACTTTATTGTTTATATTAAAACAAAGACAACAAAGCCTCTTATACAGAGTCGAAAAACTTCAACACATGGTAGAAATTAAAAAATGCAAAGCAGAGAGACTCCAACAAAAATGAGTATGAAGCAAATGAATTGAAAATTAAAAATAATAAATTAGCAAAGAAAGTGGGAAGAAAATGAATAAAAAAAAGAGAAATATGAAGAGATGAGATAACAATAGTATCTTTTATAAGCAATAAATTTATTTAAGAGTAATAAAATATGGGTAAAATATTTGATAAAGGATAATTGTTATTTATTTAAATTTTAATATAGATGGATAGAATAATCAATAAAAGATTATTGATTTGTTTATTTAATTTTAATATAAGCAAATAAATGAATTGATAAATGATTATCTCATTACTGTTTTAATTTAAGTATATATAGATAGATAGTAAAATAATCAATAAACGATTATCTCATTATTGTTTTAATTTTAATATAGATAGATGTTTATCTCTTTATTTAAATGTTAATACGTTTTTTTAATTAAATTAAAAAAGATAAATTTAATTAAATGATTGTTGGCTATTGCCATTGTAATAAAAATAGAACGCATTATCATCATGAATGTTGGTGTGATCAAACTACTTAATTTATCATTTAAATAATTAAAAAAATTTAATTAGTAAAAGACGTAGATATAGATGTTATATTATCAATGAATGTTTACTTATTAAAAATAATTCATTTTGTATTTTTAATACAAATTTATATAGAAATAGAGATTTTTATATTTTTTTTTAAATTTTAAAAAGGATAATTATTATTTTAGAATAATAAATATCATGTGTCACCTGACAATTCGTGTTTATAATTCATTTTCGTGTTATGTAAAACCGTGTTCGTGTTGTGTAAAATATGAAAATTCGTGTCGACAAAAAAAATTCAAAACGTTATTTTTAGCTTTTACTATATTCATATACTAATTTTACTTAATTTTAGGCCGTGTCATCTCGTATCATTTATTTATATCGTATTCGTGTGGTATAATTATGTTGTGTCTAAGATTACTAAGTTTACATATAGCCAATTCACATAAAATATTTTATTTTAAGTCAATAACTTTGACTTTTATATATATACTTATAAAAAGTGTGTCAAATAATTTAGGCTTAATAGTCAAATAAGTCCTCAACCTTTAGCTTAAAATGGAATTCAGCTCTCAACGTTTTATCGCGTGACATTCAATCCATAAACTTTTTATTTCGATGGAAATAAACCCTCAACCTTTTAAAATTATGTAATTAAGTCCAAATATGTTAAATAACACTAACTGCCATTAGTATATCTAACATGAAAGCTGACGTGGATAGCTTAGTTAGCTGCCACGTGGCATACCACGTGTGCAATACTAATGACAGTTAGTGTCATTTAATAGATTTGGATTTAATTGCATAATTTTAAAAGGTTGAAGGTTTATTTTCACTGAAATAAAAGTTTATGGATTGAATTTCACGTAATAAAATATTGAGGGCTGAATTTTTTTTGGACTAAAAGTTGAAGGCTTATTTAACTATTAATTCAATAATTTATTTTATATGTATTAGTGGATGCATATATATATATTAATTCAATAATTTATTTTATATATGTATTAGTGGATGCATATATATATATATATATATATATAAATTGAATTTGTGACCGGCACTATTGATGGTTGATAGCATAGGCCCATAAGTTAGTTCAATGGTGATGTCCCATCGGAGCCATACTGTATTTCTCTAAAAAATCTCGCAGAAAGCAATAAATATGAAAGGTCTGAAACACCTAAATACCTAATGTACAAATAACTTGGACCTCTAGCCTGGTCAAGGGTCCACAAAATCTGCTGCAATGTGGAAAAGGACAGCAGGACCAGATTGTGACTGCAATAATGGTGTTTTAAGAGAGCTCAGAGGAAATGAAAAATTAAACAACCCCTCGAGTCCACAAGGTTCGAGCCTGCGCATTCAAGTCCGGTCATTGTCTCTGCCCTAGCGAAAGAGTGGTCCTCTAGCTGCGCTAGTCTAGTCCCACTGTCGGTCTTTTCAGTCTTTCTTTCGCACCAATCAAGGAGATGGTCCTTAATATCTCTACTTGTAAATCGTTGCCAATCATAATCTCATTGCACGCCCTTCTTTGTCTACTATTTTGTTTTTTTTTTTGTTCGTTCCTTCTTTGTCTACATACGATGGCTTCCTTTTACTGGGTAAATGACACGTGCGAAAAATTCATCTGGACAGCAGAATCCAGTTCGTCAAAGCTCCATCTCCGCTCGATCTTCCACCTAGATTACCGAGATTTTTTTTAAGAGCAATCTTTTTTAATACTAAAATATAATAAAATCATTTATTTTTGGTAAAATAGTCAAATAAGTCCTTAACTTTAGATCCAAAATAGAATTAAGCCCTCGACCTTTTATTTCGTGAAAATCAGTCCATAAACTTTTATTTCAGTGGAAATAAACCCTCAACCTTCTAAAATTATGCAATTAAGCCCAAATCTGTTAAATGACACTAACTGCCGTTAGTATTACACATGTGGCATGCCACGTGGCAGCCAAGTAAGCTATCCACGTCAGCTTTCACTAACGGCAGTTAGTGTCATTTAATAGATTTGGACTTAATTGCATAATTTAAGAAGGTTGATGGTTTATTTCCACTAAAATAAAAGTTTATGGACTGATTGCCACGAAATAAAACGTTGAGGGCTTAATTCCATTTTGGACTTAAAATCGAGGGCTTATTTGACTATTATTCCTTTATTTTTTTTTGAAAAACATGTGATAATTACTTTATATTTTTTTCATCAAAATAATTTTTATTAAGTCAATTACTATTCAACGTCCTAAAATCTAAGCGACGTAAAATGAGTATTCAACAAATTAAAAAAAATAAAACTTTATTTGAATTAAAACACTTATGAATGAACAAAATTATCTACTTACATGTACGGGAATTAAGCATTAAAATTGTAAGTTAGTTGAATTAAACAAATATTCTGGTCACCTTGCGAGCAACATCTATGATTTGATTTTTTCGCTAAGCCCTAGAGCAATGTTACTATTTAGGAGGGTTTTTTTTTGTTTATATCATGATAAACCATGTTTCATTTTTTAAAATTTTTTCTTAATTAAGTATTTATTTTAAGTAAATTAATCATAGTTGGTGTTAATTTGGTGAGAATAAGTATAGGATAATTATAGTATATTTTTAAAAAATCAAGTTGATGTTATTTTATGATATTTAAAAAAATCTTTTTTATGATAATTTTAGTTAATTTATTTTTTCTTATTATATTAACTTTTTAATTTTTTTATATATCTTATTATTGGATTCAATTGATCAAATTAAAAATCTTGTGCATATTCCCACCTCAAACTACATAGTCTCGCAAGCCGCAAAGGGGATCTTGACCAAGTTGCTGGAAATTCATATATAATTTATTTTTTATTTAAACTTTATAATATAAGTTAGTTTATGAAAAATCTAAAATTTTTATCACTAATATTTTTTATTTGTATTTTGTATATTTCAATACAGTAAAATAAAAAAGTTATATATTAGATATAGTTATGCAAATTTTTGTCAAAGTTAAATAAAACTTATACCGTAATATTTTTTTTGTATAGCCATATGTATTCTCATCATTGTGAAGAACCTGAACCATGTTTAAATGCTTAAGAAAGAAATTCACTTTGACTTTTTCTAACAAATGATTGATTAAACTCATTGTAATTTATTGAATGTAAATAATATATAAACAAATTTCAATTATGTCTTTATATCTGAGTTTTCTTATCTTTAATTTTGATATATGCATTTAGGTTCTTGTTTAACGTACTTCTTTATCTAATTTTTTTTAATGTTTATATGTCTTTTTATTTAATGTTTGACATCTCCAGAAAAAGATAAATTGATTTGGAAATTTTGCTTTGGAATCTCATATTTTGCAAAGAAAAAAAGCAGCAAAAAGTAGACTAGATTGCGGACGGGTCCAACTCAAATTAGGACCCAATTGGACTTGCTGTCCTTGGTCCATAGAAGTGGGTCTAAACGGATTGGTTCGGCCCCGTGTCCTTGCAGACAGGACCGCAGTTCAGTTTGGTCCATATGTTTTACACCTTAACAAAATAGTAGCCAGTAGGTGGAATAGCCTCTTACGCAGAAGTCTAAAAACTCTCTTAACACAACAGACACAGGCCAGTAGACATAGAAACAATACAAACAAACCAACAGAAAGAAAACCAAACAAACAAAAAGAAACCCCGATAGATAATCCCATGTAGACACCTAATTTTTTTTTCAGATCCAGTAAATGTTTAAGAATCAAATCTTGAGCTCATCGGGTTCTAATCCATTCGAATCTCTTAGTAAAATTTAATTTTTTCGTATTTTAGACCAATATGAAGTTTTCGTTTTTAATTGCTCCTCACATGATGAAATTGGCCTAAATTCATTTAAGGCCTATTTTCAATTTGAAAATTAGCACAACTCATTTAGACCTTAGGCATGTGGGCCTTATTGGGTCAATTGGGCTTAGAAGCCCAATTCAGAATAGGCTAGTCTCATGGACTTGAAGGCACCAATCCAAATTTTCATTTAATTCATTTTATTTTATTTTATTAATTGAAAAGAATATATATATATATATATATATTTATATATGTAATGAAAAGTTAGTGCCATGCAAGACACCACCTGTAGAAAGGAGGCCCCTGCTGCCAATCTCCACCCTTCATCCTTCCATCCTAATTTTTTTGGGATTTGGCACTCTTTTCCCCTTTAAATCATTGCCTTTAGTCTATCGGCAGACCCTTCAACCACGGGAGGAAAAGAAGCCCTCAGACTTAAGACTGAGAAAAAAAGTCGTAAAATTTGAAAAACCGGTTCGAACTAGAGTGTTCGGATCGGATCAGTTCGGTTTTTAAACAATTCAGATCGGATTCGGATACATGACGTCATTGAAATCGTGCGTGTTCGGATTGGATTCGGATTATTCCGAATGGGCCCCGAAATCCGAATTAATCTGATTTAAAAGGCCCATTTTTAAACCATGATTAAAGCCCAAATCTAAATATTATGGTTGGGCTCTGGGCAAAACTCAGCCCAAATGCAAATACATTCTCCTCAGCCCATCGATCAACCACCCTTAAGCAATAGTGCAAAACCACTCAGCCATAACCCACAGCCTTTTCTTATTTGACCAAAAAAAACCTCACAACCTCTGCCCTCTGTCGTCGATGTCGGTGCTCCTCTGTGTGTGACTTTCTCTTTTCGACTCTCACTCTCTCAAGTTCTTAGAAGTACTTAGATCTCTCTCGACAGTACCCGATCAACCCCCCTTAAGCATTAAGCAATACTGCAATACCACTTAGCCACAGCCTTTTTTTGATTTGACCAAAAAAATCCTCACAGCCTCTATCGTCGACTGTCAATGCCCCTCTGTGTGTGACTCTGTCTGCAATACCATTGTAAACAAGTGCAAACAATAGCAGCTTGATTTTGAGATTCACAACAGAATGGAACATGAGTTAGGCCTTCCCTTCGTTTTTGACATGAGAACCTAAAGCTTTGTCATATGATAATACAACATCCCAGATGAATGTATATTTCTGTTGCTTTCATTTGTGGACAAAGACCATGTAAATTTGACAAATTTTGGATTAGTCTAATCAACCCTTTAATGAGTACTTTCTCCTTGTAAATGGCTGGAACTTAGGCTCTTCCTTCTTTTGAGGTGGCTCCTGTTTAGCCTCTTTTCCAGATTGTTGCAAAATCAGAGAAATAACAATCTTACGAGTATTATGTAGAAAAAATTTTGAATATTGAAATTTAAAGTGATAAAAAATAATTATAATAAAAAGTAATTGTGTTAGCTTGTTGGGGATAGAAAAGTAAAACACTAAAGAAAAAAACCCGCGGTATCCAATCCGATCCGATTTAGTGCGGATCAGATATATCCGGATATTAGAAGGTAGCAGATACGGATACGGATTGGTTTGTCAATATCCGAATAGGTTCGGATCGGATCAAAAAAATCGAAAATCTGATCCGAACCGATCCGACATCACCCCTGCAGTCAAACCTACATTGCTAAAATGGATCAAGGCTCGTTTGGCCAGCTTGGCTTGACCTATATTATAAGGGCTTAGGTTTTTCTTTTTTGATCTATTTAAGAAAAAAGCCTAGTTCATTTATAAATGGATTTGGCTTAAGTTTAAATGGGTTAATCCGTTTAACTTTTTTTAATACCTTGTAATTTATAATTATATTTAAATTTTTTTATTCTTTTATTTATTTCATATAACTAATCTCATTTGATTAAATAAATTTTAAAAATAAAATTAAAAAGTCAAGGCTCATGGCAAAACATACAAATACTGTCCAAAATAACATGTAAATTTTTTTAATCAAATGAAATAATTACATGGGGGCTATGGCCGGGCACACATTACATGCTATTGTTGCCACACTGCATTACGCTACATTGTGTCTATGTACATACAGAAGCATAATCCAATTCGCCAAGCCAAGCTAAAAAAGGAAGTCAAAGCAAAACCAACAAGCCACCACTACAATACTACTAACTAGTACATGGCAACAATAGCATACAGTTTATATTAAGGTTGAGTGTTATGTTTTTTTTTTTTTGATAAAGAGACTTGTTATGTTTTTTAGTCTCTAAATTTGTTAAAACTATTTAGATTATAATTGTTTGACAATTAATATGTTTAAATGATGTTGAAAACTTAAAGTTATTGATTTAATATGAATTTATTTAATGTTTGTTTAAAGTTTATTTCAAAATTATATATTGTTTATTTACTAAAAAAATGAGATGCTAATATAAATTTTTTATTTTTTAAAATATAGGCCGGTCTATTTAGGCTAGTTAACTTTTAGGGCTGGATTTGAGTTTTCCTTTTTAGGCCCATTTTAAAAAAAGGTTTTTAGCCTAGCCCATATTTGATTTGGCCCATTTGATAACGCTACTCAAACCCACACATGGCCATGGGCCTCCATCCTCACCATAAAAGAACAAGCACCCTACTACCTACACCGAACCCAACACCCCTATTTTAGATGAAGCCCCTACCATACCCAAACTTCGTCAACTTCGAAACTATCCCAAAGTAGTTTTCCTCCCGAAAAAAACAACATAAAAAATCGAATTAACCATCTGTCCCAGGCAAAAAAGAAGCAACCCATAATTTCATTCCCCAAAACCAAACAACTTAAGAAAGTTAAAAAATTAGGAGAACAGTTTCGCTTGGGGGGGTTTTTAGATAGCTTTTTTGACTCGAAACTCTAAAAAGGAGGAGTGAGGGTGGAGATGAAAGGCATATCCGATAGGAGTAGTGATCAAAGTGGTGGCAGTGGTTCGTTTTGGGTTTCTAAACCGCAAACTTTGTTCCTATATATAGGACTTCCAACTTGTTTTTAGCAGAAACTAATTAGGAAAGAATAAAGGGGAGAAGGAAATGAAGCTCTTAATGAAATTTATGGCCAAATTGGTTGTCAATTTCTATGTTTTCATTAAATTTTGGCAAAGTTGTTTTTAGAGAGAAGAGAGAGTATAGGAGAGGGTAGAGAGAGTGTTAGTGTATTCCTTAGAGCCAAATCACTTGGTGAGAGGTATGGTACCATAGCAACAAATGTTCAATTATGATAAATGACATAAAAGTTTACTTCACTATTTTGATTGACAATAATGGGGATTATTTGTCCCAAAATATGGTAAAACCCATTAAACAAAATTGGGCTTGTAAAGGAATTACAAAGGGTTATAATTATGATATCCTTATACATCAAAGCCTTGTTCCTTAAAACTGTTCCTAGTTAATGTATTGTCAAGAATGGAAATTGATAATGCACTAGAGACTAGTACAAGTTACCCTTTTAGTAAGCAATTGATCTTATAAATTGAAGTATGTGAGATACTTAAGGATAACATGTGGGTACTTGTTAGGGAACAAGTTCATTGAACATAACTTGACATGAGAATTCCATTAGGTAGTATTCACTAGAGTGTTTATGAAACATTCTCATGTGATAGCCGTGTAAACAATCCTTTGGCTCTTGACACCAACTCATCTTACATGTGAAACATCAAACTTTGATTTCATCCTTATGGGTTTGGAAGAGCCAAATGCCTAAACCGGATGCTTTTAGATGTGACTTGGATTATGTGTATGTGGATGAGTGGTCCAAAGAGGATCTATCACCCAAGTGAATTTTAGGGGGATATATCTTGTTTATTCTTGACTTGAAATTAACTTGATTAAGTCCATGTCCATGGTACAATAAATTAAGTTGAATAATGACTTTCACTTAGATTCATTAGTCATTTCTTGAAGTTGCAAGAGCTAATATAAGGAATTAAATAAGTAGACACTGCACCATACTTATTTATTCTGTGAGATATAGTTGGTGGAAAGATATTAATTAAACTAAGAGGCTAATAACTGAAAGCCTTCAAGCTGAGAATCATTCTTAATCTCTCTAACAATTTGAGGTCATGATGCATAGCTAGATGTCACTGTTGATCTATGAATTAAATAAATATTTAATTTATTGACAACTTGTTTGGTGCTTAATGGGTCACACAAAAAAGAGTAGTGAATGGATTAAATTGGATTGAAAAAGTTTAGAAAAATTTGAAATTTCCAATGGATTTAATAAAAAGAGAAATTAATTATGTGATTTAATTAAAGAGTTTAATTAAATCAATATGCATAATTAATTAATAAATTAATCAAATGGTTTAATTAAATCATAAGGCTTAACTTTAGTTGAAGGGTTTAATTAAGTTGTGGGCCCCTTCATCATTAAAGGGTTTGTTAGATAGGAATTATGTATATTTTTCTATTAAGTCCAAAAGGTAAAAGAATTGGAGAAAACCCTAGCCTATAATAACCGTTCTATGGCGAGCCTCCCTATATATATAACAACATGCATTGGGAGGCAACCTTGAGGAAAAAATAGGGCATGTGACAAAGCTATAGTAGCTTGTGCCTATTGCTACCCTTTCCGTAGTCTCTCTCTCTTGATTTCCTCTTTCTTGATCAAGAAAAAAATTGTTTTCTTCATGGTTCTTGATCTTCAAGAGATAAAGAGATGAACGGAGGTGAGTTTATGAAATTCGAGCCACTAGCATAGTGACGGTTGTGAAACAAACCGACCTTCACAAAGGCTCCGTTTCTACTCGTGTGAATCATTGTTAAGATGCTAGACACTTGGATAGCTTACTTTGTGAATCAAGACAAAAAGATCAAGTATCATCAATAAAGAATAAGCATTAGATTACAATATCTAAAGCTCAAATATGTCTCTTATAAAACCTTTTATGATTCTTGATAATTATTTGCATAATTTTGTTATTCTTGATCAAAGAGATCCATTGGTATTGTTTTATTGGTTGTAAAAATTTTAAATCTGCTTGTTATTCCATTATATATATATATATATATATATTCTGATTTTATATGTACTATCCACCTATCCATGACTTAAGAAACCCACAATTAATATCAGAGCCCCCTTTAATGTGATTCATGCAAATATTGATGTTTTAGTTGTTCTTGATTTCAAAATTGTTTTGATTACAATCTTTCTATTGAGTTTTAAGTCTTGAAAATCATGTTTAATGAAATCTTTTTAATTAGATTATTTTACAATATCATAGTATGATGTCTTCTGATGATTAGGTTAAATTTTTATGATTTTAAGACGTCATTTGATATTTTATTGACATTTTTTTATTTTAAATCTATCCTGAAACATGAAAATTCCAAGTAAGTAGTATTACGAGATTTTTAGTTTTTCGTAGACAACTCTAATGGGTTTGCATTATTTATACAGCTTAATAGACATATTAAGGAGTGTTCTGGTAATTTTTCAGAATTTTTGGAGTTGATTTGGGTGCTCAAACGTTGATCACAAAATCAGAAAGAAATTTTGCCAAAATCAGGAAAACTGCTTTGATTAAATTGGTTTTAGGTTTTTGATTCTTTCTATTTTTTGGCTTAGAAATTCTTGTTGAATCTGGTTTTCTTAAGAAGATTAAGAATGTGCCCAAATAAATTTTTATTGAAAACTTACCTCTTATCTTGATGTTGAATCTTTGATAAAGTTATTTCTTGTTGAGAGATTTGATTTCTTGATCATGTCGACTATTTGGGTTGCAATTCAATAAAATTATTTCTTGGAGGGATGCAATGAACAAAAGCTTGTATAAAGAGTTTTTGGAGCTATAGGATACTAGAATTTAGGAAAAATAAGGGCAGTACTTGTTAGCCAATCTTTTTCCTCCAATCCCTAGCCAATTCAAAGTTAGTTAGAGTTAGTTACAATTCTAATTTGACTAAGATTCCTTGTCTTAAAGAAAAGATGTTTATATCTTGTTGGAATACGGATCTTCTAATGGCATTTGGACTCCAGACAATTAGTTTCTATTAGATGTCTAAATTCAATGATAACTCCTAAATGGTTTAGGACTCACAATTAAGAAATAAGACAAATTCTAGTGGGAATAAAAGACTAATTTTATTAAACGTAGTAGGACTAGGATTTCTCAGTATTTTAATTTGACATCAAATTTAATCATTTGATAATTCTAAATGGTTTAGCATAGATAATTCAAAGTAATTAAATGTCTTAATTGATTAAAAATTGTAAATGGTTTAGAAGTTTCATTACAAATTTCTAAGACATCAAGTGAGACAGTCATTGTATCCTAGTCTTGTCATTATTTCGACCAAAGCATGATTTTAATGATTTTGATTATAGCCTCACATCTTGTTATTTTAATTAATGATTAATGTGTGATATTAATATTAAATTCAAAAGGGACTTGTAAGATCAAGAATCATGCATGATTTATGGATTTAGGATTCATCATGCATGAATGGATGATTAATATTTTGCTTTATGGTATTTCCATTTTTGATATAAGGCATGTGTGCCTTGCTTCATCTCTTTAATTTTTTTGGCGTTTTACATTCTTTTTCTCATCTTACTCCCCTTGAATGTAACTTAGTGTTTCTCTATGATATGTAATAGTTATATAGGCTACCCCCAAGATATAAATCCCTTGAATGTAACTTAGTGTTTCTCTATGAAATGTAATAGTTATATAGGCTACCCCCAAGATATAAATTAGGTTATAAGACCAAGAATTGAAGATACGAACGCACCGTGGAGGCAATGGAGATGAATCGGCAATGGAGCTTTAGAAGCTTGAAGATTGCATTCATTTATTTAATCATCTAGCTCCTTGTGGCTCAAAGAAAGCTATCCTAAAAATGTATATAATCATCTTTAGTAATTAGCATGTGATAGATTTATATATATGTGTGATATATGAATATGATAAATACTATAAATGTCTATATTAATCAATGAGACTATAACTATGCAAAAACAAAATCGCTCATGAAATATTAAGTCACATGCTAAGCATGATTAAAATGCCTTCCAGCTACTGAGCAACATAACTAGAGGTTTTTTAATCAAAGGCTTGTTGATGAAAGTTAGGGTCAAACTTTTTACTCGATATGTTTGAGCTGATTGATGGTGGGTCTTACACAACTAAAGTTGTATATTTTGGATGTGAAAAGCTTGACTATATGACTTTGAGGCAGTGATTAGGCGAACCATTTATGATAGCAGTGATTAGGCGAACCATTTATGATATATTGAAGCAAAGATTTATCACCCAATTGATCTGTGAGTTGTATTGTAATGAAATTGATAAATTATATGATCTACCCAATTAGGTTTTTTGTAATGGCTTGTGAAAGCAAGTATTGCAATGAGATTGAAAGGGATCCCAATTTACTAAAGGTTAGTTTGGATGGACGGTAAGATTGGTTTTAATGAGATTGAAAAAGAAAAAAAATAACTATTAAGTAAAAATAATTTTAATAAAATAATATTAAAATATTTAAAAGAAAGGGTATAAAAATTTTTTTACATATGTTTTTATTTTGTCTTTTATTATTGCGGTGGCTTCTAAACGAAGCCTAAGTGATTCAAGAATTAACTCTCTAAATAGTAGAGAATGGCTTCAATAAAATAGTGAGAAAAATCATTTTAAAGTTGAAACCTTATTTCTATTGATTGATATATAGATACTAAATATGCTATATAATATTTATGCGATTGGATAATGAATTTTTTGAAGATAAATAATTAGTTTTCTTTTTTTTTTTTGATGAAACAATTAGTTTCTTTTTTTTTTTTGATGAAACAATTAGTTTCTCAATAATATACAAGATACTAAGAATGTTATAGACCAAATTTCATTGATTGATTTCACAAAATGAAGCTAGTCCTAAAGCAAAAGGACTATGTCCTTGATCAACCTATCATAAATAAGCCTAAGCATGATGCTAGGATAAAAGATATCTATAGGATCATATGGATGACCTAAGGAGAACAACATAATGATGTTAGCTAACATGGCTCCCAACCTTTAAAAAGGTTTCATGAAACGATGAGTGCTCCTAACATGATCTTATACCTTAATGAATCATTCTTAAGAAGAACACATTGAGAGGTACGGCATCTTTAAGGAATTGGTTTAAACAAGGATGGTCGACGTAAACCTTATGAGGCCTTATGTGTATAAGATGATAAGCTTCATCACCACCCTTGAAACTGGATTTGGAGGTCGACTCGCCACCAATGGTGTGGTTAATGGCCTCAGGTAAGTGGTTGACAATCCAAAACTTCGACCAATAATTCAAAGTCTGTGACACATTGACAAGACTGCAGGTGGATTAGGAGGTAAGGTCATACAGAATAGAGTTTTTAAAGAATAATTAAAATGAGAAATTAAGTTTGACTTTATTATAAAGAATAGAATTATTGAATTAAATTAGATTTAATTCTAGCCTAATTAAAGTAATTAAGGTTAAAGAGTTACACACCTAATGGAATTAAGGACATAAAAGGTTTAATAGTATGTATCCAAATCAACGTAAACGACTTTCGCACATCTTATCTTTAATAGATATAAATAATATATATATTTATAAATTTATATATATAAATATATTAGTAATCATTTTCAAATAGAAATTTTCAATATCAATCACTAAGTTAAAAATAATTTCAAAACCCCAATATGAAAAAATCAAAGTCAATTATCAATTCTGAAACAAATTTAAACAGCGTGGAAGTAATTAAGAAAAAAAATGGAGTCAAATAAATAATAAAAACTACAATGAACAAAATTGCTTGCAAGAAATAAGAAATAATCAAAACAAAAGCTGATGCATCATAGGACATGAAATTCAAAACAAATAAAATATCAAACAAATTCAAAAACTCTTGAAAGAGAATTCATTCAAAAGTAAGCCCCCTAGCCCAAATTTGTCTATCTCCTTCAAATTTTCACTAGATTTTTCTCCATTTTTTTTCCAGATTCCTCTCCTTTAAAATTTTCTCCTCTGCTCTTCTCTTTTTCTTTCTTTAATTTTAATTTTTTTTAATCTCTTTCTTTTTGCGTGAAAGTTTTAATGCAGACTTTACACGTGTCAAAGATAATAAACTAAAAACAATTGAGAACAACATGAAAGAGAAGATGGAGAAAAATTCACTAACGTAAGGAAATGCTTACGTGTCAACAACTGCTCAAAATTATTACATTACACATGGAAGATGAATTTCAAGTGTCATTAGACAGTTAAAAAAAAAAAAAAGAAAGTCTGATGACTTTGTAGCCAAAGAAAAAAAAAAAAACTTAACAACCTCTTGACCTAGTGATTAAGGGTGAGTTGTGGTATATTATAAGTCATGAATTTAAATCCAAGCACCCCATTTCTAATTATTTAATGTTTCCCTTGTAACAAAAAAAATCAATTATTTGAACTTACTTTTAATATATAGGTTATATAAATATAAATTTCAACTCAAAAATCAAATAATCCACTTTCTGTTTCCTGTAGGAAAATCTACAAAAACATTCATGTGATGTTAAAATGAACGAGAAACACTTTAAAATTATTCTGCATTCAAAATTTTAATATTGGTTGATGAAAATGAAAGAACTTAGAACATTTTTTTTAAATCGTAAATTTAAAAATTTAATATAAATTTGATATTAAAACGAAATTTACTCTTGGAGACTGCACTAAATTAAAATTATAGTGAGTAAACAAACTTAAAAATGAAAAGAAAGTGGGCTCAGTCCATGAGGCTCGGTGGCTCCATTTTAACTCAGGCTGTTTGGTACTTCCGTCCACCTACGACCCTCACCAGATGCTGGTTTTCAAAACCAATCTTCTGCTTCTTTTTCTATCGGGGGTGTCCATATAAATCTGAAAAGGAACTATAAAAGAGAAAATCATCTTCTGAAGGAAGAAGAAAGTGGCAAGAGGATGGCGGGAGGCGAGGAACTTGATTCCACTGAGTTGCAGAACCGCGATTGCTCCTTTGTATGGGATCCTCAAACGCAGCTCTACTTCCATGCCAGGTTTCCTCCTTCCCAATTTTATATTAAATTGCTACTAGTAGGATTAATTCTTCCTAGAATCTGGCTTACCGTAATTGAGTTAATTGTAGGTTGTTTTTTTTCCTTCAACTGTCGATAATTTTATCCAATTTTTTTCTCAAGAATCTGCTGTTCTTTTCCTCACCGTGCGTGAGTGTTTGACTTGTTGCAGTAGTGGATTTTACCATGACCCTCATGCTGGATGGTACTATAACAGTAGGGATGGTCTTTATTACAAATTTGAGAATGGAAATTATGTGCTTTTGGACTTCCACAAGGACGAGGTTGGTAGCTCTCACCTTCTTTTTACTACTTTTTTTCACCGTATTCTTGTTTCTTTTGTTTTTGATTCATGATTGATAAATGCTTTCGCAGGAAGGTGCTGTGGCTGATAAACCTGTTCAAAATGAGCCATGTGCCAATGTGTATTATGACGGAGAGGAGTGTCACTCTTCATCTCAGGGCGGTGTAGTGAATGCTTGTGATATTGCAATGAATGTTGCTGATGAATCTACTGCTGCAGGTAAGTGTGTTTACTCAATACTATGCTGTAGGATGGCATAGGAGAGTTTAGCGAACTTTTCTTCTTAGAGGGTCTGTTCAAATTTTTCTTTGAGCAGGGCAATATATGAATCTGATTCAAATATTCATAGTTATAAATTCTATCCCCATAATACCTTTTACTTTTGCAAATAACATTCTATTTATTGGATTCTCTTTCACTCCAATGTTTTAAATCAAGTTACTGGACTTCTGATTACTAGGTCAAATAGAGGACACCAGTACTCAAGTGTCTGAAAATCCACCACCACCGTCAGAATGGTGTGCTACTTATGACATTTTGTATCCTATATTTTGATGCTATTAGTTATTGAGTATGTATTGTCTTACAATGGTTTCTTTTGAATTCAGGTTAGAGGACACACTAATTGACCTTTATCTCTCTGGTTATAACTTACCTGTCAATTCAGCTGCTAATGAAACAATGTCTTTTGAAACAGATGATGGTGAGAACTTTAAGTTTCCTTCCCATGGTCTATCACAAATTTCTTTGTTGAATTTTTGTAAACGTTTGCTATGTTCAGAAGATGACTGTAAAAATTTCGTATATTCAGAAGATATGATCTTATGGTGTGTTTTTTTGAGTGGCAGGAAGGGATGAAATGTACGAGATGGAAGAGGGTGAATGGATCCCAGAGGGAAATCATGGTTTAGCTGATTCAAGTGAAGTTGTCCCATGTGAAGGTCTTGCTACAATGTTGCTAATGTTAATCACTTGATTGATATCCAATTTATTTGAAATAAATAACGTCTGGTTAAGTTTTGCCTACAAAATTGACCACTTAAGGGATCCTCATGGAACCAGTTTCACAAGTCTAAATCAATGCACTGGAAAATTTTCATTCAGGTGATACATTGGATGAAGAAAACTGGCGAGCACAATATGGTCAAGTCACGCAATCCAGGGAAGAGCCTTTGCCAGAATTCCCAGTTGTTGACTTATGGGACTGGGTGATGGTGACAAGACCAAGAAAAGATGGTAAAGGTCAGTTGGCTAGACTGATAGGTCGGCTGCTAAAGCGGTCTGCTAAGATTCATCCCTCCATGCCTTCTGGCGGCGGTCTATTTAAAACTGCTCCTATATGTGAAGTGCATCTTGATCTGGTACGAGTTAGAACAGGTTTGCATTTGCCTTTTCTATATGGCCGCATTTGCAAGACATGTAATGATTCTTGGTTTTGATCAAGAGGGAATAATGAAAATATATGGTTTTATGCCACTCTCTTTGTTCAATCAACTGTTTAATTTGTAAGGTAAGCCCTTCTCGCATTAATTTTTGCAGGGCAAGTGTACAAATTGCGAAGTCCAAGTCCAAGGTACTTAGCTTCCTTGTCAACGTACGATTCTTCTGATCCAACAAAAGATTGGGCCTTCCCTGATTTATCATTCAATAAGAAAGCTTCCCTCAAGTTTAAATCTATGCAAAAGCAGAAATCAGAAGCAACTGGAGAGAAAGTCTTAAAAGATTTGTCTACATTGTCAGATCAGCCCCCTGCATCTGTGAAGGTAGCTTTATCTTTCAAGAATTTAAATTCCAAATCCTTTTGCTGTAGTTATGCATGTGAAGAATATCATTAATATCAAGAAGTATATAGAAAGTATAACAGTGACAGGAATTAGCCACCCTGTTGATGTAGAAGAGTACAGTGACACTCAAGTAAAGATTCAAAAGTTTTTTGGACAATATCTAACACTTCGTAAGTTGGCCCTTTTGTTTAATCAGCCCTGTTGAAAATTCATAATTCTTTTAATTCAAAATGCCCTTTGCATTTCCAAGGGAACTGCCCAATAGTAATCACACACTTCTTGTTGACTACAAAAAAGTCACTTCTTACCTCCAAATTGGAGTATACGATTTCATATACTTATTCGGTTATTCCCCAACTTACCTATCCATTTCTTTCTTGTTCCAAAACGAAAACTATCAATTTCTTTCTAAAAGAAAAGTCCCATCTAGAGTGGAGGTAATTTTTGTTAGTGCCTTAGAACTTTAAATATATTGGTTGCTATTTTTACATGAGTTTGTGGGTTATGCTCATTCCTTTGGCAATCTGCCTTGGCCTTTGTCTCTTGCTATAAGCAGGGAACCCATGTATATCGGGATAGAGCAGCTGAGAGAAGAACTTTGCATGGTGGCTTTGGTGTCGGTCCAGGGCAAAAGAATGCAGCGATTGATCATGATAGTGATCCTATCTGTATAGAGGATGCCAAAGCTGAAGCCTTGACCATGTCATTTGGGGCTGGTAGTTACGCCAGACGAATTCTAGAAGGCATGGGCTGGAAGGAGGTGAATTGCAATCTAACTAATGTTTTCCTATTATATAAAAACCACAAACACTTGAATCTACAATAGATCTAGGGGGTTTCCTTTGTCCTAGATAATTTTTGATTAGGGTTGACCATGCCACCAATTATTTAATTTGATTTGGGTGAAAGGATTATCTTTGAAAAGTAAAAAAAAAAAAGAAGAAAGGATTAAGACCTTAGAGAAAATTGTTTCTTCGATCACTTGACACTTTGGTAATGTATATAAAGCCATATAACTACCATTGTCCACTCTTTCACATTTAAATTGTATGCAGGGGGAGGCACTTGGTAGCACTAGAAAGGGCTTGACAGAACCATTACAACCAACAGGAAACATTGGTAATGCTGGATTGGGATGGTCTCAAAGAAGGGGCTGCTAAGATTGCTAGGCACCATCAGCCATCTGAAATTTAAATTTTTTGTTTGGTTTGTGCCTATGGTGGTACATATGAAAGTTCCTCGTAATTCCTGAGGACAATGAATGCACCATGAGCAAAAGCTACAAAAATGGAAGAACACAATAGTGCTCACTTTATTTTTATTCTTATTAGTTTTTTTTTGGGTTGAGGCCCTCTTGTTTTAGGTAAGCAAAACAAGAATTTAATTTATCTTTTACTTGTAAAAGTGTACATGTCGCTCCCAGGGTTTACTGGCTGTGAGTATCTGACGGGTGATGTCATTGTCTTAAACGTGGTGGGTGAATCTCTACTTTTAGTGGAAGCAGTTCCTTGCTTGTTGGTTGCTGATGACCGGCTTGGTGCAGGATATTTCATCTCATTCATTATAATTGGTTTACCTTGAATTTCTAATTCTGACTTGAATTACTAATTCTAATCAGTTGTGTTGTTTGATGAGAATAGATCCTTCTTTTTTTTTTTCTTGAACATTTGGGTTTAGAATAATTATTTTATACACTGCTAGTAGAGTTTTTTTTTTATTTCACAAGCGAGATTTGGGTCATGACATATGTATTATTTTATTTATTTTTTATTTTTTAAATATTTTTATAGAACATATGTCATGATTTTAACCACGTTTGTAGAGTAAAAAAATTTTACCGGCGGTGTATGAAATAATTATCCTTGGATTTATTGTATGGATTATTATCTCATCCACTAACAGTGAAGTTTAAAAACTTCATAAGCAGGATTACAAGATTGTTACATGTCTTTAAAAATAAAAACACATTAATTAAAAATAAAAAAATGGGATATGTGGTAGTTTTGTAACTCGATTGTGGAATTTTTAAACTCTATAGTTAGAGGATGAGATAATAATCTTGTATGTATTTGTGCTTGTAACAATTTTGATATATGGCTATTGAAATCTCTAGTTTTGTTTCTGCTTATATTCCTGATATAAAGCTTGGTGCTATTGTTTTTGTCAAATTTTGCTTCGGCTTGTTTTTGTTTAATCTTTGTAATATTTTGTATTATGGAAGAATTTGAGTTAAATTTCAAAATTTTCTTTTATTTGCAGATTATATGGATCTGATAATTTTTTTCATTTTGATTGTTAGTCTTATGTCTTTATATTCCATTGAATAAAACCTATTTTACTTTGCTATAAAAAAAAATCTGAAGTTAATCATAGGGAACCAGAAAATGGGGAAAGCAATCTCTCTAAGATATGTTCTTCTATGATTAATGTCATGTATATTTTATTGTTACAATGAAAATTTTAAATAAGGGTGGGATTGTTTGAATTAGAATCGAAGTCTTATAAATTGTTATAACTCATCTTTGGTTACTCAATCAAGAAGATGTTAGTTTTATATACTCATTCCTTGGTTACTCGGTCAAGAGAATGTTAGTTTATATATATATATATATATATAAAAGAGGGATCAAGTTACAATATTTAAAAATAGTTTTGTTTTATACTATTTTATATCTTTTTATACGATTTATATTTTTTTCGAAAATATTTAGCTATTAATTTGATAATAATAAAATTTCAACCGTTAATATGTATTAAAAAATATGTTATTTTCAATTGAAATAATAGGGATGTTAGATCGAATCGAAACTTTACATGCATGATGGATACCAGTAAGTTGTTAAATCAAAAGGTTGGTTTGTAAAAATATTAATTTTACATGAAGTTATAAAAATTGTGTAAAATAGAATTGTTTTACATTGGTGTAATTTGATCATTTCTCATATACATATACATACACACACACACACACACACACACACACACACATATATATATATATGGATTATTATCTTATTCACCGCCAATTGAGTTTTTTAACTCCAGAAGCGAGGTTAAGATGATGACATGTGTCTTATTTTATTTATTATTTATATTAGGATAATGACATATGTCCCATTTTATTTATTATTTGTGAAAAAATAACTCCACAATCGAGGTTAAGATGATGACATGTGTCTTATTTTATTTATTATTTATATTAGGATAATGACATATGTCCCATTTTAATTATTATTTGTGGAAAAATATATTAAAAATAAATAATAAATAAAATGGGACATGAGCCATCATCCTAACCTTGCTTGTGGAGTTACAAAAAACCATTGGTGGTTGATAGGATAATAATCCTATATATATATGAGTAGGAATTCACTTACATCAGTATAAAACTAATTTAATTTATACAATTTCATATATTTTTAAATGATTTATATCTTTTTAATTCAACCGATGAAATTTATGTTTTTTTCATGTAAATCATGTACTCCAACTTTCAAGTTAATCGAATATTTATAATTATTTGTTTTGTAAAAATAAAATCTCAACTGTTAATATATATTGAAAAAATGCTATTCTCGATTGACATGATAGGGATATCAGATCGCCACAAAAATTTACATACATGATAAATACGAGTAGGTTGTTAAATCTAACGATTGGTTTGCAAAAATATTAATCTTACAAGAAGTTATAAAAAGTGTGTAAAACAATTTTATTTTACACTAGTATAAGTAAATCCCTCTCCTCTCTCTGTCTATATATAGAAACCTCTTTCTACACATTACATGAATTTATGTTAGATTTATGCTTAAACAAGTTTTACACATTTCAAAAGCTAGGAAAAAAAATCTATTCAAAGGAATGCCTTGAAAAATGGTGGATGTATTAAATCTATTTCAAACAAGCACGCCATGTTTTCATAATGGGTATAAATCTCTAAATTTGATAATATTATTTGTTAGTTTAAAGGTGGTAGTAATGGACGAATTGACAAAATCCATTCAAGATAAGGTGCTTTGGTGTATGATGTTTACACATGACATTGTCCTGTGTGCGGAGACTAAAGCGGAGATCAATGCAAAGTTAGAACTATAGAGATAGACACTAGAATCAAAGGATTCAAACTAAGCAGAGTGAAGACCGAATATATGGAAAGTAAATTCAGTTCAAACAAAGAGGAAGAGTAGAATGTAGTGATGTTTGATGGGATGGTGATACCTAAGTAGGATTATTTTCGATTCTTGGGGTTAATACTATAGATGGATGGAGAGATTGATGGTGATGTGACCTATAAGATCCAGGTTGGAAGGAGTAAGTGGAGAAATTCTATAGGTATGTTGTGCGATAAAAGAATTCCTATATGGTTAAAAGACAAGTTTTACAGGACAGTTGTTAGACCAATATTGTTATATGGTGGTGAATGTTGGGTGACTAAGAGACTGCATACACAAAAGATGAATGTAGCAGAAATGTGAATGTTGTAATGGATGTGTGGATATACAACAAAGAATAGAATGAGAAATAAAAACATCTGTAAGATGGTTGGAGTAGTATCTATTAAAGACAAGATGTGTGAAAATCATTTACGTTAGTTTGGACATGTATGACGTAGACCTATAAATGTGCCAATTAGGAGAGTGGAGGCTATAGATGATGGAAGAAGAGTTAAGGCTAGAGAAAGACCGAAAAAGACTTGGTAGGAAGTAATTCGGAAAGATATGGAGGTATTAGAGTTGGATGAATACATTGCCATAGATAGAAATGTGTGGAGAAGGAGAATTCATATAGACGATTTGTTGTAGTTTAGATAGTGGTTCATGCAGTCTACTCTAATTTCTTGGGATAAAGGCTTTGATGGTGATGATGATGATTTGTTAGTTTAAAGGATTAGATTAAACTAAAAGATGGTGAAATGATTAATTTATAATTTCAATTTATTTTTGAACTAGTATGAGATTTTGTATGTTTGGGATAAATTTAGCCCAGAAACTGCCATGCTTAGCTTAACCTAATAAACCAAGCTCAAATCTTGCTTAGTCTCCTTGTTTTCCCAATCTCATGGCTTGAAGACAAACTGATTCCACTTGGCCCTTAAACTATACCACTTTTATCACTTTGGTACTTAATGAATTTTGGTTCTCACTTTGGTACCTAAATTTCACTTCCGTTAAACACTTCTGTACCTAAGACTAATGTTGGTTAAAAATGTTGACGCTTAAAATGTCCAATAACATTTTGACATGTGGCACCATGTTAGTCTTATTTTATATTTCTGTAAAAATTATTTTTTAAAAATTAAAAACATTTAAAAATATGTAAAAATATTTACAAAATATTTAATAAATATTTTTAAAAATATTTACAAAATATTTAATAAATATTTTTTAAAATATTTATAAAATATTTAAAAATATGTAAAAAATATTTAAAAATATGTAATTATTTACAATGATAATTAGGATAATAAAAATAAAGGTCATGATAAATACAAAAAGAAATGTTGAAATTAATCAAAACACTAATTGGGAACTGATAGCCCAATCTCAATTAAACTTAAACTAAACTTGCATCAGCCAGCACCTTTATCCTCGTATTGAAACATTCAATACCTAGTTCACTCAAAGCAAAATAAACATAGGAATAACCACACACAGAGACCAGATCAACAAATTTTGCCTTCTCTTTGCTTTGTTGGATAAGAGCGCTAGGGGACACAGGGAGGGAGCAAGCGAAGTGTGTCGTTAAAAAGAAAGATACCACTACTTCACCTCCTTGTTGGACCGCTGACATGAACACAGTGATCTCTAACCAAGACCAAGTAGAAAATGTTTCTTTTATTCCTCGGGAATTAGACACAACTTGTATTCATTTAGTAATTTTACCCTTTCTTCATTCTTGGACAAGAGTGAGCAAAGAAGGCAATGTCACTGGCTTTGAATTTCTAATCCTAAAGCTTTTTGGAAGAAATGCTGCTAGTATTGAATTCTTTTCATTTAAGGAGGATTGATTTGAGGTCTAGATCTAGGAGTTGGGGTTGATAAATTAAAGGTTTTAGTAGCAAATTGAGGTATAGGAAGAGCAACAGAAAGATTCTAAAAAATTTCGGTTGCTTCTAACTACCATAGTGTGGTGGCTAGGGTGATGGATGGCAAGGTTGGAGTCAACAAGATCTGAGTTTTGAGAGACGTAGTGGTTGTTTTGAAGAATGTAGAGAGAAAGTTTGGAAACTAGTTTTAGAGAGAGAAGAAACTAAGTTGGGTTTTTTTTTTAATATTTTGTAAATGTTTTTACATATTTTAAAATGTTTTTTAAAAATAATTTTTAAAGAAAAATAAAATAAGACCGACATGGTGCCACGTGTCAAAAATGTTATCGGGCATTTTAAGCCACGTAAGCAATTTTCAAACGACATTAGTCTTAGGTGCTAAAGTGTCTGATCGAAGTAAAGTTTAGGTACCAAAGTGGTAAGGAAAATTCATTAAGTACCAAAGTGATAAAAAAGGTATAGTTCAGGGGCCAAATGATATATTAAGCCTTATAATAAGTGTGTAAAACAATTTGTTTTACACTAGTATAAGTAAATTCCTCCCCCTATCTCTATCTCTCTTTATATATAACCTTTTTTCTAAGCATTAGACAAATTTAATCTTAGATTTATGCATGAACAAGTTGCACACATTTCGAAAGCTGGGAAAAAAATCTATTCAAAGAAATGCCTTGAAAAATGGTGGATGTATTAAATTTATTTCAAACAAGAATGGCATGTTTTCATAATGGGTACAAATTTCTAAATTTGATACAATTACTTATTAGTTTAAATGATTAGCTTAAACTAAAAGAGGGTGAAATGATTAATTTATAATTTCAATTTATTTTTGAACTAAAATGAGATTTTGTGTGTTTGAGATAGTTTAGCTCAGAGACTACTATGCTTAGCATAGCCTAATAGGACAAGCTCAAATCTTGCTCAGTCTCCTTGTTTTCCCAGTCTCATGGCTTGAAGATAAATTGATTTCACTCAAATAATTAGACTCCATCAGATGGTGAAACATTGCACGATTTAAGTAACCCCCAAATGCTTATAAAAAGGCTCTCATCCCAAGGCAAAAATGATCTTTTAGCTCTCATTACTACCCAAGCTCTATATATATTACATTCTGCCTTATTCCTTCATGTCTATTGTACTCTGGTTGTGTTTGAACACTCGACTAGTTTTAGAGAAAGATTGTAACTAGTAAATAGTCTAGTTCATGCTAATTACATAGTAGCACCACTTAGCTACTTTTGTGGACGTAGGCACCTTTGCTGAACCATATATATCTTGGTGTCCTCTTTGTTTGGCTAACACTGTTTAAACCCACAACTTTTTGCAATAAGAAGATAGACAATTTTAAATGAAATTAAGGCATAAATATACAAGTTGAAATCTTAAAAGATGGAACAAATAATCAAACACAAAAACTATAGAGGTTGGATCGTTCTCCAGGGTGAATATATGTTCTCTTTTTAACTTTCCTTGTTAAGGAGTTCAATCCACTATATCATCAATATTGCAACTACCCTTTTAAGGACAGGTGTTGAGGTTGTGAACAGAGTTAAGTATGATAGACACCAGGATTTATGTGGTTCGACAAGAATGCCTATGTCCACGTAGTGTAGTTGAGGATGCTACTACATGAATATCATCAATCAGACTAGTCACAAGTTATAAGACTCTTGCTAGAACTAGTTAAGTGTCTAAGTAGGACCAGGATATAAATAAGCTAGAAAGAGAAAAGCATGATACAATATAGGAATAGCTTAGGCAGATCGTGTCATATGTTATCGGCTTGTGGAGTTTATTTGTTTGAGTGGAATAAGTCTATCTTTATGACATGAGACTGAAAAGACATGAGACTATGTATGGTTTGGGTTGGGCTTGTTGGGCTAGGCTTGGTGTGATTGTCTCCTAGCTAAATTCATCCATAACACTAAGTCCCCTTTATATCAAAATTGAGCATCAATTTCAATCTTGGTTTATTAAGTGGCTTGAACAAAACTCTATTGCATTGTGGTAATCACCCCACCTTTGGCAAGAACGTTTCTATATGTGCTGTGCTTGGTTTTTTGATGAGAAAGAAAGTTTTTTGCGATCGTCTTTGTTAGACTTCCCTTTTTATTTTTGATTTACTTCAAATTTGAGCAACTTTCACTACCCGTGGAGTTTTGTCTTTGACCTTTAGGCTTTGATGCAAAGGCCTTTTCTCTTCTAGACTTTTTGTTGTTCATTGCTTGTCTCGAGTTCTAGGCTAGCTCTTACTTTGATCTTTCTTTTACATTGTACAATCTCTAGCTTCAACATTGTTTCGATTTTCATTTGATCATCTTCATGCTTTGAGTTCTAGCCTTAGCCTATGCTCTTATGTAGTTTTGATTTCTTGCATGCCTTGAGCACTTGCCTAATAACTTTTGATCTTATGAGTGCTTTGATTCCTTTCGAGCCTTGGGCGTTAGCTTAATAGCTTCCGCTATTATGAAGACTTTGATTCCTTAACTTGATAGCTTCCAGTCTTATGAGGATTTTTGGTTTTCATCATGCCTCGAGCTCCAGCTTAGTAGTTCTACTCTTAGGAGGACCTTTGGTCTTCACCATGCCTTGAGCCCTAGCTTAGTCGCTTCTGAGCTTTAGCTTGGTAGCTTTTACTTTTAGGAGGACCTTTGGTCTTCTTCATGCCTCGAGCTCTAGCTTAATTGCTACTTCTCCTATAATGACTTTTAGTTGATGTTGGCCAAGGGGATACACTTCCTTGTTGTTCAAACACTTGAGCTAGACATGTTGAGTTTAATGACTTAAGATTGGACATAGTAATGTCAGATTCTTGCCTTTCGCAAACTTGCATTTGGCATGCTTAAGATTGACCAAGGGAATGTCACCTCTTTGCCTTCCACGAACTATCATTTGATATGCTTAAGATCGACCAAGATAATGTGACCTCCTTGGTTGTAGCAACTTGGATCCTTTTTGCTCAACTAGACTTGGTGGAATGCTTATTCTTGCTTTCCATGGCTTTTAAGCTTTTGATTGCTCGTCCATGGTTAAGGGAATTCTCCTCGTTGCTTTTCATGACCTTCGGTCCTTTAGCTTTTTCAAATTTGAATGAATACTCATTCTTGCCTTCCCTAACATTGAGCTTCGTGTGCTTATTCGTGGATAAAGGAATACCCATCCTTACTTGTCGTGACATTAAGCTTCATAGCTAATCTTGCTCATCCTTGCTTTCTACAATCTTGAGCTTTGATAATTCATCTTAGGCTAAAAGAATGCCTATTCTTTCCTTTATGACCTTTAGCCTAAAGACTAGGTTTATTGTGGTCACTACTCCTTGTTCTCATTTTTGAAATTTTACTTACACTAGTTTATTCCTTCCTTGCCTACCTTCTGAGTAATGAGAACAAGTGGTGGACTTGTTGGTTTCATAGTCGCCTTTAGTCTAGTTATTTGAGTGATCACTGTTTAGCATTCCTTGCATTTCTTGTCTTAGCATCTCATTTGGGCACTTCTTTGTAACTTATTGTGCAAAACATTTTGCCTTAGCATGTGCATTACTTTGTGCTTTTTTATGTGCCTCTTGTTAGGGAATCACAGCTCAAATGCTCATCATTGCCCTTAGTTGAATGCTTCTTTGTGCACTTGAGTACTTTTTTTGTTCTTGCATGCTAGTCTTATTATTGCATGCCTATGTGTTATACTCGAACAAGCATTATGTCATATCTTTATGTGCTTTCTTTGAGCACTTCATTGCACATATTGGTTTGAGTAGAATTTGTGAATGCTCTTTTTCCTTTTTTGGTTGAACTTCTCATATTTCATACTCATGCATATTGCTTCAGTTTGTTCAAATAACATTTGGCTTATTTAGGCATTCTTCTTGGTTGGACTCTTCATTGCACACTCGTGTGCTTTACTTGATTTTACTCTTTGTCGCGTATCCCGTACTTAGTTGAGCTCTTTTTTCACGTCTTTAAGCTTAGCTTGCATAGGTGATATCACACACACTCATTTGCCTAATTTGGTTGAGCTCCTTGTTGCATATTCATGTGTTTTTCCTTGTTCATACTTAGCTTAACTAAGTACTTCATTCTTCCTTTGATGAGATGTTGCCATCTGCACTTTGATGTTTCATTCTTGTAGCTTAATAACTTGCTTTACTCTTTCTTTGACTAGTAAGGTGCCATCTAACCTTGAATACATCACTTTAGGTAAGTTACTAATGGTTGAATATGATAAGCTTCTTGCCTCTCTTCTTAATTGAATATGGCTTCTATCATTTTCTATGATCTTTTTCTAGAGCCTTCACTTTTAGCAAGGAGAATCATCTTCTCTTGTTTTGCTTACTCTTTGAGCAAGTGACTTGGTTTGTTGTGTCTTTTGTTTAGATGAATTGGTGTATCACTTGCTTAAGTAAGCTTGGCACATCACTTGTTTGTAGAAGACTTGGTGTATCTTGGTTAAACAAGCCTTATGCTTGGTTGTTTAAGCAAGCCTTGTGTTTGCTTGATCATGTACAAGGGAATTCACTCTTGTTTCAGCATAACCAATGCCAACTTGCTTTGCTTGCATTCAAATTTGGTCGGGTATGAAGTTACAACTTATTAGCTCAGGCCAGGAAGCTTGTATGAGAATTGATTAGGTAAGAGTAAGGCGTTTGATCGGGTAAGTTTGCACTTTGCTTGATAGAGCACGTCTTTCAATCATCCATTTGTTTAGGCATAGCTTTGCGTACTTCATGATTGAGTGAACCTATATTGAGTTCTCTTGGCCAAGCAAAACATATGAAGGAGTTTTTTTGATCAGGCAAACACATAATAAAGTTCACTTTGATCCGGTGGAGCTTCCTTTTAAAGTTTAATCATGTAAGGCTTCCTTTTAGCCACATAAAGTCGTTTGATTGGGTAAGATGAGGTTTATTTGGGCAAGGTCTTGGATAACTTGTTTGGTCTTTACTTTGGGTACTCGTTCGGTTAACTAAAGGCATGTTGTTCGGGCACAACTTCTTTTCTTGGCCATGTAAGGCTATTTGTTCGGGAATGTTTTTCCTTTATTGGTCATGCAAAGCTCTTTATTTGGGCATGGTTTCCTCTCTTTGTTGTGCAAGGTCCTTTGTTCGAGTATGGATTCCTTTCTTGGCCTTGTAAGGCCTTTTATTGGGGCAAGTTTTCCTCTCTCGGTTATGCAGGGCCCTTTTTTCGAGTATGGATTCCTTTCTTGGCCTTGTAAGGCCTTTTATATGGGCAAGTTTTCCTCTCTTGGTTATGCAAGGCTCTTTTAAGCAAACTTATTCTCTTAGTCATGCAAGGCCCTTTATTTAGGCAAACTTCCTTTCTTGGTCATGTAAGGCCTTTTATTCTAGCAAGCCTTTTTGGTTGGTCGTGCAAGGCCTTTTATTCACGAAAGCTTAATTTCTTGGCATTGCAAGGCCATTTGATAAGGTAAAGGCTTCTTCTAATGGCCATGCAAGGCCACTTGATAAAGCAAGCTTTCATTTCTTTTGATAAGTTGCTTTGGTGAGGTATTTACCCTACTCTTAGTTAACCAAAAGTTATTGCTCTATCTATGCTTACCTTTTTATACTTAGCCAAATTGATGCTTCTTGTGAGCAGCTATGCTTATTCGCAATTAAATTTTTGGTGCTTCATCAAAAAATGTTCTTTATGTGGGTTGCACAATCTGTATCAATTAAATAAGTGTTTCTTATAGGGATTATGCTCTCTATATTCTTCTTTTAATCTTCGATCATTTGAATACCTTTGTAGAGTGATTGCATCATCTGCACCTAGTTCCCCACACTTCTTTTTATGAATGTTTCACGATTATGCTATTCGTGTTTAGTATGTCACACTTAATCGCATCGAATTCACTAGTAATTGGATGTGCAATCTGGGCTTGGCTTTTTCATACTTTGCCAAACTGATGTCTCATATCTTCACAAACTATTGCATCCGTGATCATGGCGTTATCCATGCCTTGATCTTGGATGAAGCTAGAATGACTGAGCATCATCTTTATCTTACCCCATGGTCGGCCACATATGTTGACTTTTTCCCTATCTTTGACTTATAGGCATAAGAGTAAGACATATGGCTTTATTTTGTCTTTTTCCTTCTTTCCATTTCTATCATTTTTTCACCTTTTACTTTTAGCACTTTTTATCCTTTTTAATTTAAGGTAAATTTTGGATATTTTACATTCCCACCATTTTTCAAAATTTTCATCATTTTACCCTGTATCTTCTTCATGTTGATTGGGTTTTGAACATTTCTTCATGTTCCCATACCTTTTGGCCAAACCTCTTAGGGCTTTTTGTGCAAAATTTTATTCTCACTTTGTTGGAGCACTACACTGAAATTCCTCACTAAACTCATTTCCCTTTGCTTTAGTTTTATCTTAGGGTTCTTTTGTTGCGCTTCTGTTGATCTTCACTTACACTCTTAAGGTGAACTTCTTTATTTTTTTTCTTCTTTTCCATTGTCCCTAACATGTCTCACCATAATTGATAAGTTGCAATTTTTGCTTCACTTTGCCTAGTAGTATATATGATTGTTGTCGATCGTATGTTTGCCTTTCTTTCTTGAATTCTATTGATGACATTCGCTTGTGTTTTTACATTTGACTTTTTTTTTTAATTTCTAATAATGCATTTATCAAATGAATCATCCCACCTTTTTTATGCTTTGCTGAAAGATATTGTAGTTAAAGTTATTCCAAGTCACATGTAATGAATTGCTTATAGTCTTGTTTTAGTCACACCTTCTTGCTCTATTTTTCATCTCATCGTTCATTGTATGTTCTTGTTACTTATTGTGATTCCATTGTAGCACTAAATAATTATCATATCCTTTTGCTGTAGGCTTTTCACATCGCTTTTGTTGTTTCCGTTTAGCTATCTTCTTAGTGTCGATATCTTCAAGTAGTAGTTCGAGTAATAGTGGCAATAGTAGTAGTAATAGTACTTTTAGTGACTTGAGCTCCCTTAATAATGTATCTAGTTCCTCCTTTGTTCTTCTGTTTTCTTTAGCTAGTTTGGATAGGCATTCCTAGGTTCTCGCCCTAGCTGTTTCTTGTGCTACTTTTATGGTAACTTCTCGTAATACCTCTGTGAGGGATTGTGCGGCCTCACTAGATAATGACTTTGACTGCATTTTTGGTGATTCTTTGAAGCTAAAGTTTCTTCTTCCTAAAAAGTTACCTGACCTTACCTTAGTTGAGCGTTAGTGGGCTTTAGGGGATCTAGACTTTCTTCTTAGTTCCATTCCTTTGTCTTAGGTTCCTTATATTAAAGAAGTGTTCTCCATTCCTCCCTTTTACACCATTAGGCTTTTGGACGGAGCCAAAACTATTTCTTGAAGCCCTTATACAAACAATCTCCTTGTCAATATTCACATCTTTAGAGTAGGCCTTAGGTTTCTAGTACACCTTTTTGTTATTGACTTCCTTAATGCTTCTCACATTGCTGTTTCTCAATGAGAAATTCTATTTACAACCTATGGATTATTAGATATGACCTATTTACTAAAAAAAACCTATTTCCTATTTTTTGTTTTCCATTTTTACTTCACACAACCTAAAATGATTTTTTTTCCTACCCTAAATACTCTATCTTCCCTAACAACACAACTAACTCTCCTTCTCTTAATTCTTTTTTTTTTGTGTGTGTCTGAGGCTCACGGAAGGGAATTTTTGTGAGCCTTCATCAGAGGCTCATGGAAATTCCCTTCCATGAGCCTTTTAACTTAAAGGTAAAATAGTAAATTTTTTAAGGGTATTTTGGTATTAAAAAATTTAATTAAAATAAGGTGTATCTAGTAATTTTTTGAGTGTATTTAGAAGCTCTCTTTCTCAATTAGTTCTAAACTATTGGATGACCTTATCTGGCTTTATTGCTCTTTGTATGCTATCAGGCATTAAGATGTTTATAAACTTGTTTAGAAAGTTCTTTTCTAGTAGGAGCAGCGACAAAGGCAACAAATATCTTGCCTTGTACATCAAGCATGGTTTGTGGTTGTTTGACCATTATTCGACCTTTTGGAAATGATGGAAGCATGGCTTTGTCGCATTTCCTCCTCCATTGAGAATGAATGGTTTGCTCGTTTGCACATCCTAAAAGGACTTTGCTATTATCTGCCCCTTCTCTATGTCCGTTTATGAGAAAGAGTCATTCAAAACTCTTTGCTCGTGAGGCCCAGTGGGCATTAGGGAGCTTGTTTTCTATACTTTGTCGCAGATATGATGTTTGTGTTAGAGTATGCCCTACAATTAATTGGATTTGGATTAAGTAATTTTAAAAGGCCCGAAAGACCCAATCTAGTTGGACTAAGGCTAAGGCCTTTTTAGGGTTTTGTTAAGAGGCACTATATAAACAACATTAAGTTTAAAAGTTAGACATAACGTTCTTGATAGTCGCTCTGCCTCTTGGAGCTAGCACTCACAAAAACAATCCCCTTCCTCCTTCCTTTGCCGTTGGCCACTTCTTGTCCCAGGCAAAGGTCCTGTTTTGCATCCTACTCGTGAGGATACCGTTAAAGGGCTTCTCTCAGCTAGGAGTGTTGAGTTAACGATAAACTGAGGGCTGTTTGTGGGTTGCCATATTCAAAAGTTGAACATTCCTACATGAGCGACACCAAAAAGGTTAGATTCTATCCTAAAAGGAATCATGATGCATGATCCTGGTAATTTTGGTTTTGTTGTTTTTCTAATCTGCTGCTTATTTTCATGTATGACATGATAAACCGAGACAACGAAACCTTACAGTGGTATTTGAGCCAGTGTGCAAACGGCTTTCGGGATAGCAAATTTGATTCGCAGTGGTGCTATTTTATTGTAAGCTGTTACAAATTTGTCTTTAATTTTCAAAATTCATTTGGGCAACCTAAAATAATTGTAAGATAATTATAAATTTTTAAGTAAACCCTATATGGATTTGTTGAATTAAGAGTTGCATGTTAGAATTCTTTTCAAACTTGTAATTAAAAAAATTGTTTGGCACAAACCCTGCATGCTTTTATCTAATATAATTGATATCAGAGCAATTGTCAAAATTGTTTTGACAAAAACCCTGTAGGCAACCTTGTAGTTGACAACCTTGCAAAAAATAATTGTTATTATTTTATTTAAAATATATTAATTATAATAAATTAGGATAAAAGTTATGCTCATAAGAGTTTTAAATTAAATATAGTTTTAAACAAAAAATTATATTTTTTAAGTAAAAATTGGATAAGAGTTATCCAATAGTTTTTGAGATTCTAATGAGATTAAAATTTCAAAAATATTATCTTGATAAAATTTTGTTTTAAAATAAAATATTTTTTATTAAATTGGATAAGATTTATCCAATGGTTTTGAGATTTTAATGAGATTAAAATTTCAATTAAATCCAAATTGAATTTTGATAATTAAAATTAAATTAAAACAGCCATTGATACTCATAATTAATTAAAATTTGATTAATTAAAATTAAAATTAAAATTGGATTTTAATTAGGAAGCTTGCAAATTAATATGTAATATTTCTATGTATGCTTGATGCTTGATTCGTATGTAATATTGATGGTTGCATGGTGCATGATTATGAGCCTAGGTTTACATGAGTTGTAATTTATTTAAATAAATTTAAATTGGGCTTGCGAGCCTTGATTTGTTTGTAATTTATTTATGCAATAGTTACATAGATAAATTAGGATTATTTTGTAAAATGTACAACATTTGAAGCAAGATGGCTCGGAGCCAAGGTGAACCAAAGTGACGCTTGAAGGGAAACCGATGAGAAGATATTTAGAAAACAATGTATCTTTAGGTTCTTTTGTAATAGAAAGGTTAACCATGTCACGTTTAATTTTATGCTTTTACTTATATATGTTGATATATATGTTAGTGTAGACACCTTATTTTGTCTGGGGTCTTAATTGGTATAAATAATTAATTGGGTTGGGTGACATTTGTATTTTAATTAGGCTAGAAGTAAATTAGAATTTTTAGATTTAGAATTAACATTAATTAGGAAATTAAAATTAAAATAGGATTTAGGAATAAAAAAAAGAGAAAAGAGAGAGAAAAGATAAAAAGAAATAAAAATGAAATTAATTTTAGGAGAGGATAATTAGATTTGATAGAGTTAGATTAGGATTAATATAAGAATTAAATAGATAAAATATGGAAAATAAGGAGATAATTAATAGAATAGGTAGAGTTGTATTAGGACTTAAATAAATTTGTAGTTATAAAAAGAGGTTGAGCTCATAATTTGGGGGGGGGGGGGGGGGGGGGGAGAGAATAAAACACAAAATCACCATCATCGACTGTCACCACCATTCAGCATAGTTACACCATTGTTGCCCTTGCTTTCGCATCCCCCACCTTCAGTCGTCAATCCCCAGCCTTGCTCCCAGTCGCGATGCCATCAGCCTGTACCAGCAAACCACTCAACCCGATCATTGCCGCTGCTGTTCTGTCAGCTCATTTTTCTGCCTGCCTCTTGCACCACTGTTGCGAGCCCAGTCACCGCACAGCTACTGCAGGTTGCCGACTCATCACGTGGATGTTTGCACAGCCTCTGTTTGTGTTGCTCTTGATGATTGTTGCAAGAAAATAGGAAAGCTTTGTGAAAATGCTTGAGGCATGCCACTTTGGAAATATTAAAGAAAAGCTATAGCAAGAGAACACGTGGAAAAGGGAATATAAAGGAAAAAAAAGTCAACAAGAGGTGAGGTTATTGCCCAGGTAAGTTTTTGTTTTATTATATTAATTGGTCAATAATTTAATAGGAGGGTTTGATAGTTAATTAATATCGGATTAATAATTTGTATATTAAAATACTAATGTTGCATGATTTAATTACTTTGATAATATTTGATTAATACATATTGAATAAATAATTTGTATGTTGATATGATTTGTTTAGTTTAATTTGTATGATATATTTTATATTTTGTATGTTTAGTATGATAGATATTAGATAAATAAAATAATAAAATAAATTAAATTAGAAAAAATGCAAATAAGAATAAATGGAATAAAGATTGAATAAGGAGATAACAAAATTAGTTATCAAAGATGAATATAGATTATGCCGAGGATGAAACTCCAAGAAAGTCAATTGGTACTCCTTGGATTTTCTAGGTGAGAGGATTCTTCTTGAGTTGAGCCAGATTGATGGAATACTTGAGGGGAATTTTCAAGAAAACATAATTCATGTTCACTTTAAAGATATAATGAAATAAAATAAAATAACGAATCGAGAATAAAGAAATATAAAATAATACCATAATAAGGTAATGAGATGATAATAAAGGAAGTAAGTATGACATATGCCGATGATGAAATTCTAAGAAAGTCAATTGGTACTCCTTGGAATTTCTAGGTGAGAGGATTCTTCTTCGGTTGAGCCAGATTGATGGGATACTTAAGAAGAATTGTCAATAACCCATATGTCATGTTTATTTTCAAAATATAAAATAATAGAATTAAAACAATACAATAAGAAGAATAAGATTAGAAAATATTTAAAGATAAGAATTCCATAATATACTCAATTAATCCGACGATGGAGTTCAAGAAAGTCGATTGGTACTCCTTGAACATCTTGAGGTGAGGGGAGTTTCTAAGATTTGAGCCAGATTGATGGAATAGTCTTAGAAACTTTCCCAATATTTAATTATCTAAACTAATACAAACATAAAGGCAAATTTAGACTAAACTTAAAACTAAGTAGTACCATTTTAGAATGGGCGTTGTGGGGGTGCTAATCCTTCCCCACACGTAACCGTACTCCCGAACCCTAGATTCTTTGAACGTAGACCATGCCTTATCCTTAGACAAGAATAGGTGACCAATCACACCTTAGGTTTGAATGGTTGGTGGCGACTCCTTGAATTTTAAAGTCTAGCGGTTAGGTTCACGGACCTAGACGTTATGACAGTTAGAAAAGCATGCTAGGTGAGATGGTAAAACTAAAAATCCCTCAAAATAAATATTAAGTCAAAGTTAACAAATAAAGATGCCTTCCAATACGATGCATGTGAAAGAGACCTTATTTGGTATTATGCAACTTTGGCTCAGTCAAGGCATACCTACCCTAGGAATTCACATTGCATGAGATAATAGTTATCTCCAAGTTTATTGGATCAGACTTAACTAAATCAAATTAGGGCATTGGCTCAGTCAAACCTAATAAGATTTAGAGGCATAGGTTGGGCTTTAACCCATATGATGAGTTAGAACAAGAGTTGTTCACTCAACTATCCAAGAGTTGCACGAGATGCAGTTGACAAGAGTTGTCTACCTAAATAATCTCATTGGATGCATTAGCTTAGCTAAAGTCATAATGGGACCAAATATGGATCCTGGCCCACTAGCATGTCTAGGCGAAACGGCTTCCCGAGTTGATAGTGAGGGCTATTAGCTTGAGGAAAATAGTGGGAGTAATTCATTTAATTAAAAGACCATAATTAAATGATTTTAATCACAATGTTACTTGCATATTTTATGATTGTAGAATTATCATGGCAAACAACAATTTATCCTTTCGTTCTATCCTTGAGAAGGATAACAAGTTGGTTGGGGCAAACTTCTTAGACTGGTACAAAAATTTGAGGATAGTAGTCACTCAAGAAAAGAAGTTATATGTTCTAGAGCATGCGATCCCTGCTCAACCCCTACAGAATGCTTCCACTACTGATAAGCAAGCTTATCAAAAACATTTGGATGATGCTACTAACGTGCAGTGCCTAATGTTAGCTTCCATGAGTTCTGAACTCCAGAAGCAATATGAGAATATGAAACCATTTGATATGATCAAACATCTCAAGGAAATGTTCCAACAGCAAGCACGGCACGAACGTTATGAGGCGTCTAAGGTGCTTTTCCAAAGCAAGATGGCTGAGGGAGCTTCGATGCACACTTATGTACTTAATATGATTAGGTACATTAAGAGGCTGGAAGCACTGGACTTCACCATGCATAAAGAGCTGTCAGTTGATCTCATCCTCCAATCCTTACCGGATAGCTATAGTTCGTTTATGTTGCACTATAACATGAACAATATGGATAAGACACTGGGAGAATTGCTCAACATGTTGAGAACCACTGAGCAGGACTTGAAGAAGTCAAGGCCTACTTCTGTTATGGTGATTGACAAGAGCAAATCCGAAGGCAAAGGCAAGCTTAAGGGTAAGCCTAAGCCTAAAGATAACAAGAAGGAAAAAGCTAAGAAGCTCAAGCCATCTGGTGGAGTTTCTAAGACAGGAAAGTGCTTCCACTGCGGTAAGACAAGTCATTAGAAGCAGAACTACACTGTGTACCTTGAAGAGTTGAAGAAAAAGAAAGGAAATGAGACTTCCACCTCAGGTATATATGTGATTGAGATAAATCTGTCTACTTCTTCATCTTGGGTATTAGATATTGGATGTGGTTTTCACATTTGCATGAATGTGCAGGGACTAACAGGAGTAGAAAACTTGCCAAGGGTGAGGTGGTCCTACGAGTTGGAAATGGAGCAACGATTGCTGCATTAACTGTAAGAGCATTTAATTTATCATTGCCTTTGGGCCTAATTCTAGAACTTGATAATTGTTATTATGTTCTAGCAATTGCCAAAAATATTCTTTCTGTTTCTTGTTTGGACAAGAAAGGTTTTTCTTTTAAAATAATGAACAATAGTTGTTAATTTACTTTAATGATATTTTCTATGGCAATGCTTCCATTATGAATGGATTGCATGTTCTAGACTTAGATAATCACATATACAGTGTTGATTTCAGGAGGTCAAAGGGTAATGAGATTAACCCTACATTCCTTTGGCATTGTAGACTTGGTCACATAAATGAGAAACACATATCTGGGCTCCACAAAGATGGACACTTAGATTCATTTGATTTTGAATTATATTATATATGCGAATCTTGTTTGCTTGGTAAAATGACCAAGGGCCCTTTTACAGGAACAGGTGAAAGGGCTAGTGGTTTACTAGAGCTCATACATACAGATGTGTGTGGCCTATTAACCACACAGACTAGAGGAGGGTTTTAATACTTCATCACATTTACTGATGACTACAATAGATATGGCTATGTGTATCTAATGAAACACAGGTTAGAATCCTTTGAAAAGTTCGAGGAATTCAAGAATGAAGTACAAAACCAATTAGCAAGAATATCAAGACACTTCGATCAGATCGCAGTGGAGAGTATTTAAACCTAGAATTTACAGATCATCTAAAGGAGTGTGGAATAGTTCCACAACTCACTCCACTTAGTACACCTGAATGTAATGGTGTATCTGAGAGGAGGAATCAGACCTTGTTAGACATGGTTCGATCTATGATTAGTCTGTCTGACCACCTTGTCTTCTTTTGGGGTTATGCTTTAGAGACAACAACATTAACACTAAATTGTGTTCCTACTAAAGCGGTTGAAAAGACGCCATATGAGATGTGGACTGGAAAAAAGTTTAATTTGTCTTTTCTAAAGATTTAAGGTCCTGAGGCTTATGTCAAAAGATAAGTCTCAGGCAAATTAGAACCCTAATCTGATAAATGCATATTGGTATCTTAAAGAGACAAAAGGATACTATTTCTATAATCCCATAGAGCACAAAATGTTAATGGCTCGGTTTGGTTTCTTTCTAGAAAAGGACTTCCCTTTTAGAAGAATTAGTGGGAAGAAAATAAAGCTTGAGAGGTTTAAGAACCACAAAATGTCACTGAACCTTTAGTGGAACAGGAGCAAGTCCCATAAGATGTTGTGGAATAGGAAATAGCTTAGAAACATAAGGCCCGCGTAGGTCTAATAGGATACATCCTGAGAAGCTTAACCTTCTCACCACTCAGCGCGATGACGTATTGCTCATGGATAATGATGAGCCTACCACATACGAAGAAGCAATTATGGGCCTAGATTTTGAGAAATGGATTAAAGCCATGAAATTTGAAATGGACTCCATGTATACAATCCAAGTATGGACCTTGGTTGATCCACCTGAGGGGTAAAACCCATAAGGTGTAAGTGGGTCTTCAAAAAGAAGACTGACATGGATGGTAACGTGCATACCTATAAAGGCCGATTGGTGCCAAAGGTTTCAAACAAAGGCATGGTATAGACTTTGATTAAAACTTTTCACTAGTTGCAATGCTCAAGTCCACTCGAATTTTGCCTGCTATTGTTGCATACCATGATTATGAGATATGGCAAATGGATGTTAAAACCCTGTTCCTGAATGGAAACTTGTCGAAAGATGTGTATATAACACAACCTGATGGTTTTATCACTCTTGAAAATGCCAACAAGGTATGCAAGCTTCAGAAATCCATTTATGGATTAAAGCAAGCTTCTTGGAGCTGGAACATTCATTTTGATGAGATAGTCAAAGAGTTTGGCTTCATCTAGAACGAAGATGAATCTTGTGTTTACAAATGGGTTAGTGGGAGTGCTGTCATATTCTTAGTGCTATATGTGAATGACATATTAGTCATAGGAAATGACATTCCTGCCCTACAATCTATCAAAACTTGGCTAGGGAATTGCTTCTCCATGAAAGACTTAGGAGAAGTAGCTATATCTTAGGAATAAAGATCCATAGAGATGAATCGAGTAGGCTGCTTGGTCTAAGTCAAAGTACATATATTGACAAAGTGTTGAAAAGGTTTAGAATGGAAGAATCTAAGAAAGGTTTCTTACCTATGTCACATGGCATTTATCTCTTAAAGGACATGTGTCCTAAAACACAAGATGAGAAAGATAAAATTGCTAAGATTCCATATGCTTCAGCTATTGGATCTATCATGTACGCTATGTTATGTCCTAGACTTGATGTCTTGCATGCTTTAAGCATGGCAAGTAGGAATCAGGTTGACCCAGGTAAGCGTCACTGGGTAGCAGTTAAGAACATCCTTAAGTACTTGAGAAGGACTAAGGATGCCTTCTTACTCTATGGAGGAGAGAATGAGCTCGTTGTAAATGGTTACACTAATGCTAGCTTCCAGTCAGATAAGGATGACTTTAAGTCACAATCTGCTATGTGTTTAGCTTGAACATTGGCGTTGTAAGTTGGAAGAGTATTAAATAAGAGACAGTGGCCGATTCTACGATCGAGCTGAGTATATAGCGGCTTTAGATGCAACTAAGGAAATTGTTTGGATCAAGAGGTTCATCAAAAAACTTGGATGATCCATAGCATGGTATAGCATTACTGATATAGTGGCACTCTATTGTGACAACAATGGAGCCATTGCACAAGTTAAGAAACCTTGGTCTCACCAATGGTCCAAACAAATACTTGGGCCTTTCCATGATCAATTGGCTATAGTGCAAGTGGGAGAATGTTAGTGTATACACTATGAGCTAATCGGATTTGGACTTGTATTACACTTAAGACATTGTGATTATTTATGTTATTTAATAATACATGGCATTTATTTATCATTATTGACTATATTTAATTTGTTCAAGTCATAATCAAATGATAAAGTCCTTAGAATAGTGGATTTGTATCAAGGTAATCAAAGTAGTGACTTTAATAATGAGATGTTTATGATATAAAGAATACTATTCTTAAATATCCTTAGTCATAGTATCACTGAGAAGGAACATCAGTGATACGATAAGACTAACATGTGTTAGATTCCTTTAGGTGACTGATCTCATAAGTCATGGATATGGTGATATCCAAATCAACACATAGGTGATCATTGTAAATGAATACACTGGATTTACCCATTTGAGAACATTATGTGGATTGTTACATTGAGTGTCATTAGATGTTCTCAAATGGCAATGGTATGTGTGATCTTTAGACTTTAGATCACCATGGTATCCTATGTGTGGATTGGTGTACTTTGATGGTGGTAAACATAGCTCAATGAGGGTTGCAAGTAAGATAGTAATTGGGCACATTATGAATCATATGAGGGTTGTGTTTGATCAAGATAGGATTCGTCCCTCTTGGTGACAAGAGTCTATATCTCAAGGCCTCTTAATAGAGATTAATGATTGAAGACCTATGGCTACACTACAAATGAGATTTAAGAAGAGAGCTTGAATTCATTTGATTAAATAATTTATCTTAAGATTGAGAAACTTACTCTAAGTTCAACTTAGATATTAGGTGACGAAATGATCGAATTATATCCTAATTGCTCATTGAAAGGTTGTCGTCAACTCACTGACATTTTCATTACTTGGGTAGCCATGATGCATTGTTAGATGCCAAACTTGGCTTGTGATTTATGAATGAGATTTTGAATCACTGCCAACATAATAGAAACCTAAGGGGTCATACTGTAACAGTTCACGGTACAGTAAAATAACATATTTTATACCTAATTTACGGTTGGGCTGTCTGTAATGCCTTTAACACTTGCACAGTAACATTAATAAATGATAAACATTTATTTATTAAATAAATATGGAATATAAAATTTTTACAATATTCCTTACACTTTACATCTCCTGTTTCCATATTTCAGTAATGTTGTACTGTATACATGTGTCTGAATATATAAGAGAAGTGACTGTACCTTTAAAATTTTATGTACTTTACCCTAGTGTGCATACTCGTAGCTCTATTTATCTGAGGAAGATCTCAAATTAAACCTTGCAATAAATCTAGGGAGTTGGAAAATAAAGGGGTGAGCGACAACGTGCTCAATAAAAGAGTCGTATGCTGCTTGATACAATGAAATCTATATGTTGGAAAATATTTATTTTTTCATAAATATAAATGGAATAAACCATTTAATTTCCATCACTTCAGTAACAGTTCAAAACACGTGACAGTTCAGTAGTAAAGCAGTACAGTGAACAATAGATGTAACACTGAAAAAACAGTATACAGTCATTTCAGTACAATATGTTATAATTATCTAGAAATCAATGGATAAACAGTTCAGTAATTATTTCTAATTTTAGAAATAATTTTCATAATATTCTTTTCCATCAAACAGTAGTTTTCAGTACGGTTTAGTAAACAGTAATCAGTATGATACAGTTTAGTAAACAGTATTTCTCAGTACTGTACAGTTCAGTAAACAATATTTCAGTAGGTTGAGACTAGGCATCACCCTAAATCATATCATGCTATCATTATCCCTTAAGGGACACAGTAACAGTATACAGTAAGATCTATGGCCATAGTTTATAGGGCGTCCTTGATGTACACTTACCAGGTGACTCCAGGATTGCTGATGACTTGGCAGGTCAATCAGTCACGTGATAGTAACAGTAATCAGTAAGCATGAAATTGGGGCCTAAGTCTCAAAACAGTCTAAAAATTGTATCATAGTCTTTATGGATCTTATTCAAAATAATTTGAAATATTTCATGTTTATCCACAAGGCTCATAGTTTTATATATTTCCTTTTTTCATGAATTTCCATCATTTTCACATTTTTCCCAAAATCATCTCAAAACATTTTATTCACCCTCTCATCACCTTTATGAAATTTATAAAATAAATAAAATCATTAATTAATATCATAAAGGTAAAAAATCATTTATTTTCCCATAAAAATACCTTTAAGAAAATCTAATGAATTAAATAATTTATTTAAATAGATATTCCAAAAAGGTATTTATTTCATATCTCCAAATACAGGGGTCGATAAATGTTCATGTAATAAGTAAGAATCTCATAAATACTTTTTTTGAATAATTAATAATAAAAAGAATATATTTCATTCTCACTTTAAATAAAAATCCATAACATGAATATTTAATTTAGCATTTTCCAACAATTTTCACTTTATGAAAAATTTATGGAAATGATTTCCAAAATTCATGATTTATTCCATTTATGCATCTAAAATATTTCATGATATTTTAGAATAATTTTGATAATTTTCCGCCAGCATAATGACTGCGAATTCTTAGTCTCTTGCACGAAATTTAACAATATATAAACCAGCTTTCAACCACAATTTTGCATGATTTTAAAGCAAATCAAGCTTCCAATAATTTTATAAAATTAAACTTGATAAATCATGCAATTCATCATATCCATACAACTCACACACTTCCCCCTTACCTGACTAGTGATACCAAGCTTTTCGGTAGCACCCACCGAAATACGTAATTTTTGGCTGTAAAATAATTTTATTAAAAATTATCAATAATTTTTCTCTTAATTTTAAGCCACTAACTTTCATAAAATGCAGCCACTAATAATACAGCACATGTACAACCAATATAATTTATACCGGTACTAAAACTAAACTTTCCCGTTTTAAGTCCTTTGTCGAATTCGATTTCACCAATCTTTCTCTTTTAATTTCTATAGTCATTTTCTATCATCAAACCATAAAATGCCGCATGATTTCATGCCGAAAACCACCATTGCCGAAAGCCTCCATATACCCATTTTCTTGATTTTCAACTATTTCGTGAATTTAAGCTTCCTAATCATCTTATTCTTGTTCCTTTAGCCATTTTTCACTATTTTTGTAAAATTTCCAGCATGGTTTCCCTTTATTCTCATCTACATTGAAACCCCAATATGCCCTCTCTTCATGTTCTAGTTAGATTAAATCAAAAAGGACGCTAGATCCAAACATGGCATGCTTAGAAACATCAAAATCAATCATTAAAATTGAATGAATCTTTAAACATGAATTTTGGTACCTCTTGCCGCCACTTTCCAGCCCAATTTCCTCTTGATTTTGTTGCTCTTTCATGAAATAAATGGCATGGGTTTGTAGAGCATGATGAGAAGAATGATTTTTGTAGAAATAGGTTAGTGGAAATAATTATGTTTTAATAGGTTTTTATTTAGTTTTTGTTTTCTTTCTATTTTTCTTCTTTCATGGTGTCGTGAGGGAGGCTGGTGAGGATGATGAATAGTGCCGACAGCTTTAGCTAAAATTCTGCTGAGTTGTGCAGAAAATTCCAGAAATGGCCTAATTACGATTTTGCCCCAAGTAACTTAAAATATTAACGGTTTTTTCATTAAGCTTCCGATTTCGTAAAAAACATAGAAATGAACTCCAAAAATTATGATTCCAGTACCAATAAATCACATTTAATGTACCTAAATGAATGAAAGTGGTTTCATGGCCGCGCAATGCATTGATAAGGAGAAATTACGATTTTACCTTTTTTTGACCGCCAACAAAATTTTCCGATCAAACCACCTTTTTCAATAAATCTTTTGACACTATGTTATTCTCCTTTCCATGTAGATTATCATGATAATTTTTTTTTACTTTGTCCCAACTCATTTTAATATGGGCGTAATTTACGAAAATGCCCTCGAGACGTATCCGTCATTTTCCAATTTGTTTCCCAAAATTCTCAAAATAATTCCAAATGACATAAAATTTATTTTTATGCCTCCAAATAATTATTTAATATTTATTTCACCTTTTGTACACCATATTATCAGTCACAAACCCAATAAATTCATAAAATTCAAAGTGGGGTCCACATTAAATATTTATTTAATTTCACTAAATAATTTATTTTCACTATTAAATATTTAAAAAAATATGGTGTACAGTATAATATAATCAGGTCTCACACACACACAATAAGAGTATGACCAAAATAAGGTAATTGGAGTTGGATCCATGTGATTAATCCTGGTACAAGTTGGATGCATAGTGAGACTAGAATCTTGTTCCAACTAGAGTTCGGGATTTAATTAATGGTAATTTAACCCAAGATTACTAAAGGGTATTTTGGTCTTTGCAGTTATAATGAGATTATAATTATGAATTGTTAGTTTAATAATTCATGGGTAGACCAAATTATTAATCCAAATGCATAACCAATTGGTTGTAGTGCAAGTGGGAGATTGTTAGAGTATGCCCTGCAATCAATTAGATTTCAATTAAGTAATTTTAAAAAGTCCAAAAGACCTAATCTAGTTGGACTAAGGCTAAGACCTTTTTAGGGTTTTGTTATGAGGTGCTATATAAACAACATTAAGTCTAAAAGTTAGACAGAACGTTCTTGATAGCCGCTCTGCCTCTTGGAGCTAGCACTCACAAAAACAATCCCCTTCCTCCTTCCTTTGCCATTGGCCACTTCCTATCCCAAGCAAAAGTCTTGTTTTGCATCCTACTCGTGTAGATACCGTTAGAGGGCTTCCCTCAGCTAGGAGTGTTGAGTTAACGATAAACCGAGGGCTGTTCGTGGGTTGCCATATTCAAAAGTTGAACATTCCTACACGAGCGACACCAAATAAGTTGGATTCTATCCTAAAAGCAATCATGATGCATGATCTTGGTAATTTTGGTTTTGTTGTTTTTCTAATCTATTGCTTATTTTCTTTTATGACATGATAAACTGAGACAACGAAACCTTACAGTTTAGGCATCCTATTGGTATATAATTCGCACTTGCTTATTTTCCTTTTTATCATGCTTTTCTTTTATGCTCACTTGGTTTTTCTTACTGGCTTTTGTAGATATGGCTTATATTACTAAGAAATTGTTGGTTGCAGAGCTTCTTCGCAAAAATCACTTAGACCACTTTTGCTCTATTGAGGCCAATTTAAGCCGTGACTTCCTAAGCAAAAGGGAAGCGAGATCTTGCCTTTGCGTCCCCAAGGCCTAAATTCGTTATTGCAACTAAAGGAAATAAGGCTTCTCCTAAAAAAGACAAGGGCAAGAACTCTAGAGGTCACATTGTCTTATCTTTTTTAGGTTAGTTTTTATGTTAATTACCTATTGATAATATTAGAAAATAAAGTTTATGTTAATTGCCTATTGATAATATTAGAAAATAAAGTTATTTATGTTTTTAATTGTAATTATCGCTTAATCCTCATGAAAAATTGATAACTATTTCCCTCAGAAATTTAATTTTCTCAATTTTTGCAAATAAATAGTTTGGAGATGAGTCAGAGTGTTTTGAGGACTTTTAGGCTTAAAAAAAGAAAAAATTGGATTAAATTTACTAAAGGAAGAATTTTAGCACAAAGGGCCAAAATAATCCATGGAGACAAATTGTTTTGTAGTGCAAAAGGATAAGGAGAGAGAAGCTTGGATGATTACAAGGAAAGAGAATGTGAAAGAAGAATCAAATCTTGCCAACTCACAATTTTGGGGTAAATTGGAGGAGGCTACTGGCCTTTTTGGGAGGGTTTAGAATAGACATTTCATAGGGTTCTAGGTAGGCCAAAAATTCCTTACAATTTCCTTTACATTTCTTAGTAATTTTCCTTAAGCTTTCTTTTCTCCTTTTAAGTTTTCTTGCACTTTCTTCTACTTAATTAAATTTGTTGTAATGTTTACTATTTGAAGTTAATTTTCATCATTCAATTTAGTTTTCATTCAAGCTAATTTCTAGCATTTAATTTCCAACATTCAAAGTAAGCTTAGTATTTTTAGTTTCAAGTTCTTTATTGCTTTTAATTTCAAATTCTCTCCAGCCCTCTTTATTCCAGTTTTTGCTTATTAAAATTCACACAAATCTTAATTAAATTGCCATATTAAGTTTAATTAGTGTTGGATCAAAGGAGTTCATAAGGTGTTTGATAAACTATTGCTTGGGATCAAATTTTCTAGTTATTCTTTAAAAGTCATTGTTCGACTATTTTGAATTAATTCTGGTTCAGCTTAGTTGTGGTTGCTGTTTAGGTATAATTTTTGGCTAATTCATGCATTAAAATTAGAAGACTTTAGGCTTAGTTATTTAGGAAATCAATAAATTGCAAGCAATAGGTTTAAAGGTCAATATAGCTCACAGTTCTTTATGTTTTCCTGCATGTTTCCATAATATGTTTGAGTCACATTTTTTTTCTATTTGAATTCAGCTAAAACTTCAAATTTCAAGCTCATTTAAATTCCTTAAGTTTTAATTTAGTTCTTATGTTTAATTAATTAATTAAGGTTCGATTTGTGTTGATGCCAAAAAGGTTGTTGGGCTTGTTGATACTGGATCAATTTGCTCCTCCTTGAATCAACCTGCAAAACAAAGACCATTGGGTTGTTCCCAGTGGGACTTTCTCTAATGCTTAAGTCAGTAAAGTATTTAGAGAAGAATATCAAGGTTGAAGAAGATAAGTGTATGTTTTCATACCTTGTTCCTCTTGTCTTCGTGCCTTATATAGGTGATCATGGATGTAACAGATATCGTGGTCGGTTACGCTCTATTATGTAATTAAATGGGCATTATGGGCGGTTATGGACGTTATAGGTGATTATGTCCCATTGTGTAATAAAGTAGGCGGTTACAAATGCTCTTATGTTACAGAATGTAACGGCCCAATTCTGTGAGATTACATGAATACGTCTGGTAGGCCATTTGCTATCAAGCTTAGTAAGATGGGCCTATTAGGCCCTACACAGTGATACTAACATAATGCCCCTTGGCGAGCACTAATTGCAAAGTGTTTAGTGGTCACCATTTTAACTTTGAAGTCGCTATAGAATATATTGTGCTCGTCTTTTAGTTGTAAGACTCTACCGATCGCCCATACCATGTTTTAGATGGGCGGGAATTTTAAATTTTAACATTGTGCCTGTTTTTCGATTCGTACCTTGAGCCACACACAGAATTAATTGCATTTCTCATTATAGTATGTGGGATTTTCACGTGTCGCCTTTATATTGGTATGTCAGATGACATCTGCGTGTTGAGCCTTAATTACAATTTTAGTTAAGTTCGTACATCCACATGTTTAAGGGAGATTGGTTCACCAACTAGCTACGTCTCATGGTATACTTTCCTTTCCACTATATAAACTGGCTTTTTGTGTTTGTTTTTACCATAATCACTGTAGAAGTACGAAGGTTTTGCAAGTTTTCTGTTGATTTTCCTTAGCCATCGTTTTTGCCATCTCAAGTTTCAGTAAGTCTTTGTTCCTTTTCTTTTAGTTTCCATTTTGAGAAAGATGTCAGTGAAAAACTTGTCTTCAGTTAGGGTTGGTGGCCGATGGTTGGCCGATAATGACTTGATTGATGTGAGGCTTACCAAAATCAAGCCTTATTATTCTTTTCCAGACACCACCGTTAGGATTTTGGTCAGAGGTAGTAGGATTAGCGTTGTAGGTACAATAGATGGATTTATGGGGGCACATTTCCATTATGCCTTTTTAGATAGTGATTTACGGATTCCTTTAAAACTTTTTTTCACGGACATTCTTAATGAATATGACATCACCCCTTCTCAGTTGACCCCGATCACTTGGAGTGTTGTAGTGGCATTTTACATAGCTTGTAGATATAATAATATTGACCCAACATCTCACCTATTTAGATCATTTTATACCATTAAGACATCACCGAATTCCGACTTTTATCATTTCCAGGCTAGAGCTGGTCATCAGGTAGTTATAGGTTTACCTTCTAATCTTAAGGGATGGAAGGATCGTTTTGTCTGTTTAAAGAGAAGAAATTTTTGAGTCAATCTTGAATGGCGAATGCCTCAATAAATTATTCTTTTGAGTTAACTAGAGCAGAACAGACAGAAAAAATTAAATTAGAAGGGATCACAATAAATTATTCAGTGGTTAAAGATAGGAGGCCACTAGAGATGTATTGGCCAGAGCTTGTTGAGGTTCATGCTCCAAGTTTGGCGATCCTAGCTGCAGAAAAAAGGTGAGCTAGGTCTTGAAGGGCACAACTTGAGATGGGCAAAGAAAGCTTTGGTGATCTGGATCACGAGCCCTTAGGTACTAATGAGCTGAATAGATTTAATTAAAAGATACTGTGCTAATTACTTTGTATATTAACATACCTATTCTTCCAGGTAGAAAGATGCAAAGGATAAATCTAGCTCATCTAAGGGAAGCAGCCTCTGGAAGGGGTTCGTCACACCCCCAAACCTAAGAACCTTCCACTAGGCTGACCAGGAGTCAAGGTCGGGCAAAATCAACACGTTGGCTCGAGTTTTGTTCCTGTAGCTCCTGCTCCTCCAGTTCCAGTAACCACCTTGCCCAGGCAACAATCTTCAGAGTCTGAAGACTCGCAATAGGTAGAGCTAACACGCTGGAAGAGAGCTGCTGCTCACCCTCTAAGTCAGGAGGAGCCTTATTCTTCCAGACAGTGAGTAGATCAGCCTCTTGAAAGAGATGGTGAAGGTTTGAACATGCCTCTTTTCAGATGGGGGGGTTCACATAGAGCAGATTAGGAACTTTCCCATGCCTAATTCTTCCTCCAATAGCATCATTGCCAATAATCGATATACCTTCGATTTCTTCAGGGCATTCGTTCATGCATGTGATCGCCAATATTTTCTGGGTTATGGGATTATGGAAAACCTAGAAAGCACACAAGTTGCTACTACTCGGGTAAGACACTGTCTTCTTTTCTTTCAAATGTTTTCACTGAAAACATTTTCTTAGAATATTTTTTTTCAGCTTATGGCTCGTGTCACTACTCTTTCTAACTACTTCGCCCACTACGGGCAAGCTACAAGGAACGCCGTGGATGCAGCAAACCAAGTAAGAGATGAAGCAGTTAGAGCTAGGGCGGTCACTGAAGAGAACCAAAAGTCAACCTTAGAGGAAAGGAACACAATTAGAGCAAATTAGGAACTTTCCCGTGCCCAGTTCTTTCTCCAATAACATCATTGCCAATAATCCGTATACCTTGGATTTCTTCAGGGCATTCGTTCTTGCATGCAATTGCCAATATTTTCTGGGCTATGGGATTATGGAAAACCTAGAAAGCACACGAGTTGCTGCTACTCGAATAAGACATTGTCTTCTTTTCTTTCAAATGTTTTCACTAAAAACATTTTCTAAGTATATTTCTTTTCAGCTTATGGCTCGTGTCATTGCTCTTTCTGACTACTTTGCCCACTACGGGCAAGCTACAAGGAACGCCGTGGATGTGGCAAACCAGGAAAGAGATGAAGCAGTTGTAGCTAGGGCGGTCGTTGAAGAGAACCAAAATCAACCTTGAAGGAAAGGAATGCAGTTAGAGCTCAGATCTTGTCATTGGGCGAGGAGCATGAAAGGGTTCTTTCTGCTCTCTGATTAGAGTTGTAGACTTAAGTTGCCACCAAGCAGTCTAAGTGCACAACCTTGGAAAGGAAGGTGGCAGAGCTCGAAGGTCAGCTGGCGGGACAGAGTTAGTGTATTGAGCAAGTTGTGGCTGAGACAATAGAAAGGGCACAGGAGAGCTTGGTGAGTGATGTCCATTACTATGGCATGATCTACCGATGATCTGCTTTATATATGATAAAGTAGAGATACCCAGATCTTGACTTGGACGACACTTATTTTGACTTGCTTGAAGGAGTTGACGAAGATAAAGATGCCTCTGCTCCTACTATTGATGCTCTTGCCCCGACCATTGGCGAGAACACTCTAGTTGATGAGCCTGAAGCTGCTTTAGATCCTTTAATTGGCGACGACGAAGGTACAATCACAAATCAAGGAGCTACAGATCAGGGTGTTACCGCTGACCAACCTGTGGTGATTGATGACGGCCGAGATGAGAGTGATGCTGAGCCCGAGTCATGATGTACTTTTGAATTTTGTAATTTGTAAAGAAACTTTTGTTATTTGCAATAGAACTTTTGTTTTCCTAGCAATGATTTTCTTGCTCATTGATACTTTATTTGCCAGTAAGTAATAGATCCTTTGTATAGCTTTTGACAATTTCAAGTACTTAAAGCATTATGAGGATCGCCCGAATTATAGGTATAAGTCTTAGGAAGAAGTAATAAGGTTATGTTGTCTAATCTCAAGCTAAGGAACTTAAGCAAACATCATTAGAATGAATGAATTCATGTTGATTGCTTAATTGGTGGGTTTCATTAACAGATCCCAAACTGAGGACTAAAGCAAATAATGTAGAAAAAAATGTTCTATCATTGATTGCCAAAACATTAAGTACAAAGTTAGATCTCGAACTGGCGACTTAAGCAGATCAGAACAGATGATTTTTCATTGATTGCCCAAACATGGGGTTACAATAGTATTTCCCGAACTGGGGACTTAAGCATAACAAATGAATGATCGCCCATTCGTAAGATTACACTAGAGAATCCTGATCTAGGGACTTAAACATAATATTTCTTTAAGTGTTGTGCATTCTAAGTCCTTAGGACCTCACTGCTATCAAGACAGCCAAGTTTGTATGCCCCCTACCAAGTACCTTTAGAATTCAATATGGGCCTTCCCAATTGGGGGAGAACTTTTTCCTTTCATCCACAGGTTTGCTCGCCTCACAGTTACGTAGGACTAAATCATTTACTTTGTAGGTTTTCTTGTCAACTCTTCTATTATAATATTGGGTGACCTTCTGTTGCCTAGCTGTAGCTCTAACTCTGGCTTCTTTCCTGAGTTCTTTTAGTAAATCTATGTTTCCCCTTAACTGTGCTTCATTTTCTCCACTAATTGCATTGGACCCCAATTTCTACTAGGATTACTGCTTCTGTTCTAAAAGAGATGCAGAATGGAGATCCACTTGTAGATGAGTGAGCCATGGTTCGAATTGCCTAAAGTATGTCTGGTAATTCCTCTACCCAAGCGTTAGCAGTGTCATTTAACTTTTTCTTTAAAGCTGTTAGGATTTTCTTATTGGCAGACTCCGCTTGGCCATTGGTTTGGGAATGTGATACAGATCCAGGACAGAGTTTGATATGTAAATTTTCGCAAAAGGTTGACACATTCTTACCAACTAACTGAGGACCATTATCTATAACCAGAGTTTGAGGAAGACCAAACCTGCAAATGATGTTCCGCCAGATGAATTTTTCTACCGCTGTTTGGGTTATGGTAGCCACTACTTCTGCATTAATCCATTTGGTGAAGTATTCACAGGCAACTATTACAAACCTCTTTCTGACCTTGGCGATCGGGAAGGTGCCTAATATATCCAATCCTATTGGGTGAATGGCTAAGGAGCTGTTACTGCATTTAAATTCTCGGGTGGGCACCTATTTACTTGAGTGAACCTTTGGCATGCATCACATCTCCTCACCATGTCAACAACATCTTTCTTTAATGTTAGCCAATAAACTTTATGTCTTAGTGCTTTATGGGCTAAGGCCTTGCCTCTGAGGTGTTGTCCACATATTCCCTTATGGATTTCTCTAAGAGCATATTCTGCTTCCCCTGGGCCCAAGCATTTCAAATACGATAAAGAAAAGGACTTTTTGTATAGCTCAACATCAATTATAATAAATCTGGATGCCCTTTTTCAAATTTTTGCTTCTTCCTCCCAGCTCATATTAATTGGACTGTTCTCTAGAAACTGTAGAATTGGAGATCACCAATCATTACTGAAAAGTTCAAGGACTTGCTAGGAATTTGGTAATATGGGAGCATGCCGATATTCTATCATCACCCATTTGTTTCAGGATCTTCACCTGCTACCATTCTAGACAACTTGTCCGCTTTGGAATTCTAATTTCTAGGTATTTGTAATAGTTGCACATTTTCAAACTATCTCCAGAGTTCAATGACCATTGTATGGTATTGTTGTAGAGTAGCATCTTTCACCTCATACTCTCCAAGAACTTGCTTAGTAACTAGTTGTGAGTCTGTAAATATCAGTAAATGAGATACCTTTATCTTTCTGACGAGCTCCATTCCTACCAACAACGCTTTATATTCAGCAACATTGTTAGTAACAGGAAATCCAAATCTAATACAGTACTGAAATTCTTCTTTTTCTGGTCCTACAAGGATTATCCCTGCTCCAGCACCTTCTTTGCTTGATGAACCATCGACGTATAACTCCAATTATTGGCTCACTAAATCTTTTTTGCTTGTTTCCTCGCCATTAGTCTCTGTGCTTGCTGTAGTAAATGTGCATTCTGCCACAAAGTTTGCTAAAGCTTGTGCTTTGATTGTCTTCCAGGATCTGTATTCTATGCTGAATTCACTGAGCTCAATACTCCACTTCACCATTCTTGTAGATGTGCTCAGTTTTTGTAAAACTTCTTGCAAAGGATGATTGGTCAAGACAACAATGTGATGGCTATGAAAATATAGCCTCAACTTCCGAGCAGTAATTATCATCGTATAGACTATTTTCTCTATGTGCTTATAATTTGGTTCTCCTCCTTTTAAAGTTTTACTAATATAGAATACTGGTAACTGCATTCCTTCTTTCTCCTTGACCAGTACAGCTGCAACAGTTTCGGCAGATGCATTTACATATAAGAAGAGATCCTCTCCAGGATCAGGACTGGCGAGGAGAGGTGGCGAGCTAAGGTATTTCTTTAAATCTTCAAAAGCTTTCTAACAATCTTTATCCCATTTGAATCTAGCCGCACTTCTAAGTATCTTAAAGAAGGGCAAACATCATTCGGTAGACTTGGAAACAAATCTGCCTAGTGCATTTACTCTCCCGTTAAGAGTTTGAACTTCTTTCGGCTAGCTCGAGGGTTTCATGTCTAGGATTACCAGAATCTTCTTCGGATTAGCTTCTGTCCCCCTTTTAGAGATCGTAAATCCAAGGAATTTACTAGCTTCAATGATGAATATGCATTTTGCGAGATTTAACTTCATTTGATATCTCTTCAGCGTGGAAAATGCTTTCTCTAGATCCTCGATATGTTGCTCCAAGCTCGAGCTCTTTACCAACATATCATCAACATAGACGTCTATTGATCTCCCAATCTGATCAGTAAAAACTTTATTTATCAGCCTCTGGTATGTTACTCTTGTGTTCTCTAATCCAAAGGGCATAACCTTATAGCAATAGATACCATCTTCAGTTATGAACGTTGTTTTCTCCCAATTGTCCGGGTTCATCATTATTTGGTTATAACCTGAAAATGCATCCATGAAACTCAACACCTTATGCCCTGCATAAGCATTTACCAACCTGTCAATTGAAGGTAATGAAAAACTGTCTTTTGGGCATGCCTTGTTTAGATCGGTGAAGTCTACACACATCTTCCATTTCCCGTTGGCTTTCTTCACCATAACAACATTGACAACCAGTCAGGGTAATTGACCTCTCTTATGTAGCCCGCCTTTAATAGTTTCTGTGTTTCTTCTCATGCAGCTTCGATTTTGTCAGTTGAGGACTTTCTTTTCTTTTGTCTGACTGATTTTATTATAGGATCTACATTCAGGCTGTGACAAATAACAAAAGGATCTATACCTAGCATTTCAGCTGCTGACTAGGCGAATATATCGACATTTTTCTAAAGCAATGATTTTAATGATTCCTTTTGCCCTTTGGATTACCTACTTCCAACTCGAGTTGTCCTGTCTTGTTCACCACCGATAATTACTTCATGAGTTTATTCTAGAGGCTAGTACTGTTCCTACTCTCCCCTAGGATCAAGTCCTTTTAGTGGCAATGGCTCATGGTTTTGCTGTTGTATTGCAAGAATATCCCCAGAAGTGGGCAACTCTCTTTTAATGGTCAATTGAATAGAGTGAAAGTGACATCTTCTCGCCATGGCTTGATTGGCCTTCACATACCTTATTCTAGTTGGAGTTGGAAAATTGATGTTTAAGCAATAGACAGTTGTAACCATGCTGGTTTGCTTCATTATAGGTCGCCCGAAGATTGCAGTATAGGTTGATGGCTGGTCTACCACAAGAAAGTTTGCCATAAAATTCAGGGTATGTTCTCCTTATCCCAAAGTCACTGGTAGACTAATTACCCCTTTGACTTTTATCGGTTGATTAGCAAACCTATAGATTGGCCCTGTTGGTTTCAGCTGGTTCTCATACAGTTCCATTTTTAGAAAGGCACTCCAAGACAATATCTCAATAGCACTTCCATCATCAATGACGATTCTTTCTACTTGGTAATTTGCAATCACAATGCCATTATCAAGTAAGATGTCCACATCCTCCTCCAAAAAATTAATTTGCCAACTGCATTTGGATCTAGGTTTCTTTGGTAGTACATCAATAGACATGACACTCCTCAAATGAACTCTTCTTTTGCTTTCGGAGGTTGTCCAATCCTCCTCTGTTCTGACTATTGTTGTGATTACCCCTGTAATTGGGCGTTTTCCAGCTGCCTTGTCTTCATCTCGCTGATTGTTCCTCCTGTCATTGACATCTCAAATGTCCTTTTCTAATTAGGAATTCTATCTCATCTTTCAACTTCTGGCAATCCTCAGTAGTGTGCTCGTGGTCCCTGTGAAAGGCACAATACTTGGATTTGTCTGCATTTGGATTTGGTCGCCCAGGTTGTGGTCTCCTGACATAGGGTTCATTTGCAATCGCATTCAGAATTGCTTCTGTAGTTGTTGTTAAAGCAGTATAAGATTGAAACATTTTCTAGAGCAATTTTGTTCTGACCTCCGATTTATTGCTCATTTTATCCCTTTCTACTCGTCGGAATTCCACCTTGTCATTCCTTTTTTCTGGTTTTACATGGGCTCTTTCCAGGTTCCTTTCCCTGATCTCTTCTGCTTCAGCTAATGTATTAGCTCTCTGTAATACCTCATGTAGGGCTACCAACTGCTCATCACATAATGAATAATGAACATGGTCATTGAGCACTCCTGCTCTGAAAGCCTGAACTGCAAAACTGTCATGGGATCCTTGACATCAGCGTAGATGGTAGTAAACCTACGGATGTAATCCCTTAACTTCTCTTTGAGGCGTTGAACAACTGACATGAGACTCATCGAAGTTCTTCTTTGTTTCTTATTGGCCAAAAAAGTGTCTGACGAACAATTTGCTAAGCTGATTAAAGTTCGTGATTGAATTGGCTGGTAAAGAATAGAACTAGGATCTAGCTGATCCTTTAAGTGTAGTTGGAAAGTCTTACACTTTATTACATCAGTGGTTCCATAGAGGTCTAAAGTAGCTTCAAAGTATAATATATGATCTTGAGGATCACCTGTGCCATCGTATTTTTCTTTGAGGACCTTAAAGTTGTGGGGGACCACTTCTTCTTGAATTTTTTTTGACGAGGGGACTGTTGGTTCACCTAACATAGTGGACAATCTCCTGTTTTCCCTTCTTCAACTCCTTCAACTCTTCGAACATGGCATTAAGCCTCTCATGGACAGTCTGCTTTGAATGGTTTGGGGTTACTCTGGTCCTTTTGTGTGATAACCGTAAATTTTCCATTTATTGGAAATTATAAATATTGGAAATAAATATTGGAGAAAATAAATTAGTGGAAATAAATAAATAAAATTATGAGAATGGGATACTAGTGAAAATCCCAAGAATTGAGAAAGGAACGGATGATGGAAATCCGAGTGAAGGAAAATTAAATCGAAAAAATAAGATGAGAAATTATGGGAAATAATGAAATGAGGAAATTTAATTTGGATAAATGGAAAATCCAAATTAAATAAGAAAATGAGAAAGGAAATGTGAAATATATTTATATAATTATATATTATATAAATGTATTTTCATGCAAATACATATGTATTTAAATATGGCATTTTATGTATATATAAATATATACATATATGAGAAAAATGTAAATATTACTTTACATTAAAGTTTAAATACATGTATATTGTAAATACAATATATATGGAAATTTTTACATTTATATAAAGAAGTATATAAATGTTAGTTAAATTAAAAGTATATAAGTATACATATGTGTATTATATATATATATATTTTATTTATATACACTATGTATACATATTATTAATATACAATACATATATATCATTATATATAATATATATAGTACTATCTTATATATAAAGTACTAATATTATATATATATATAATATATGATATAAGTATAATATATATGTATAATGTATAATTATAATGTTAAATAAACAAAAAAAAAGAAAGGAAAGATTGCGGGGAACCCGATCCTTCCAGAGGGGCAGACGGCGGCGAAGCTGCCACGTCGGCGAGGGAAGAAGGAAGAGATGGCACCGGCCAGAGAGGAGAAGACGGACGGCGAAGGAAAATTGGAAGGAAAACAGAAGCGGAAACGTGGCAAAAGCCGAGAAGAGGAGAAAACCAGATCTGGCGGTGCCAGCCAAATTGGCCGCCGCCACTACAACCGAAGCACCGGCGGAAGAAAAGGAAAGGGAAGGAAGCCATCGGAGAGGCTGGGAACGACAGAGGAAGGCCGACGGAGGAGGAGAAGAAACCGAGGCAAAACCGAATAGATCCGCCGCCGTGCCGTCGATTCGGGATGAACGGAGGCCAGATCCAGACTCGCCGTGGTGCCGGCCAGCTGCTAAGCTACTGAACCTCCGGAGAACCGACCGCCGGCGTGGAATCGGCGAGGAAGGAGGCAGACCGGTCCGACTGGAAAAGAAAAAGAAAAGGAAAAGAAAAAGGAAAAAGAAAAAGAAAAGAAAAGAAAAGAGAAAAAGAAAGAAGGAAGAAAAAGAAGAAAGAGAAAGAGAAAAGGAATTCCGGGAATTTGGAGAATTCCCGAGAATTCAGAAATTACGAAAAATCTCGAGAATTACGAGAATTGATAAGACATCCCGAAAAGTGTTAAATTATTTAAATAATTTATTTATTTAAATAATTATGGAAAATTCTAAATTTTAGAATTTAATTTCCAGAAATTCCCTCGATGACCGAGTCGATGGAATCGGGCAAGGTGAACACTGGCGCAACCTTCGAGAGGCAGTCGCTGACTCGAAACAAGTAAAGGAGACATGTGCCGCCTGTAAGGATATTCGGCTACATGTTTTAAATTATGCATTTAATTTATAAATGCAATTTACAATGATTAGTTTTGAAAATTGAGGTGAAATACCAGTTGAAAAATATAAAATGTATTTTTCGTGCAGGAGGCTAGCCAAATCAGCAGCCGTTATACTGCCGAAAAATTATCGAAAAATTACTGAAATTTACCGAAAATCACTGAAAACCAAAATAAAAGATTTGATTTCACGTGAATCAATTTTTTGGGTACGAAAATCGAAGAATTAAGTAAATTTCATAAAACATGAATATAGTGATATTTAATTTTAAAATATTCATGTTTCGATTATGGTGAAAAGGAATCAACGAAAATTCACCGGTAGGTTATATTTCACGTGAAACGAGATGAAAATGAAAAAAAAAGACCGAGGTGAATATTTATATAAATATTCTCAAATATTCACTTGATTTAATATAAAACGTTTATGGTTTTAATTGTGAGATAAATAATTATATAAATTCCATAAAGGTTAAGAAATGATGGAAAACTATGATTTCGAGACTAGAGGTCTCTACACGTGTTTTTAGAAGAAAACATGGTGATGGAAATTTAAAGTTAGAAAATAAATAATTTATTTTCATAAATTATAAAAATGATTTGTTTGAAATTCCGATAATTATAAAACCATGTTTTCGATAGAAAGCAAGGAAAAGCGTGCGTATATATTTTACGGTGAAAAACACAGTTATAACCTTTTATATTTTACAGTGATGATTTATAAATTGTTTTCACCGTATGTAAAATATGATTTATACCTTTATGAAATATTTTGAGAAATAGTATTTAAATTATAAATTTCATAAAGGTGATGATTTTATTACATGTGAGCCTTATGGATATTTGTGAAATATTTTGATTTACTGTATTTAAATCCATAAAGGCTATGGTACGGTTTATATTGTTTTGAGACTTAGGCCCCGAGTTTCATGCATCACACTTATACTGTTACTGTTACGTGGCTGATAGACCTGCCATTCATCAGCGTCCCGGATGTCACCTGGCAAGTGTACACCGAGGACACCATATAGATCATGGCCATAGATCTCATTACTGTTACTGTGTCCCTTAGTGGACAATGATAGCATGATTTACTTGTAGGGTGTTGCCTAGTCTCACTTACTACTTACTGTTTATTGTTTATTGATTACTGAAAAGATTTACGGAATCCTATTTACTGTACTATACTGTTTACTGTACTGAATTACTGTACTGTTTATTGATGAAAGACCGTACCAAAACACTGTGTTACTGAAATGTACTGTTTACTGAAATGGTAGCCATTGATTACTGTTTTACTGAACTGAAAGCTACCATTTACTGTTTATCGAACTGAAAGCTACCTTATACTATTTTCTGAATTGGTAGCTATTGTTTACTGTCTACTGATTGAACCGTATCAAATTACTGTTTTATTAAATATACTGTTTTACTGAATCGTACGATATGGTTACTGATTTGAAAAGAGAAATAAATGTTTATTCTAAAAGAATAACATAAGAATTATTTCTAAGATAGAAATAATCGAAGAAGTAATTATCCAATGATTGGATATTTACAAATCATTGTACTGTACTGTTTTTACTTTACTGAAGAGAAGTAAACCACTGTTTTTATTACTGAACTGCCACGTGGTTTAAAGTATACTGGAGTGAAAAGAAATAAGTGGTTTACTCTGTGGAAAAACGAAAATTATATCGTTTTGAAAACAATTGATACAGTATTCTTTACAGTTGCTTCTAGGTTCCGGAACAAGTCAGGTATTTTAAAATACCTGCCTTACTCTATCTGAATCCCTAGCCGACTGTAGTATCCTTCCTACATGTGAGCTTAGAGCCAATTAGAAAGATTTTAAAGAAAATGAAAAAAAAAATATTTTCAGCATATAGATAGCCGAATATCAAGTGTGACATATAACTCTCTTTCTGAGCCGTGGTTTGCTCACTCCTTAATTTCAAACATTTCAGGTTTTATAGATTGTGAGATTAGTTGATTGTGGATCACGGCTGCACATAAAGGACAATGTGATAGACCGACCGACTTATATAAGGTATGATCATTTATTTTCTGTATTTAGACTTGTCTATAGTACTACATATTTGTAAATAAGATAGGGGATGCATATAACGTTAACAATATTTTATTAAATTATTTAACATTAAGGGTAAAGTGAAGTATCACAGACAGCCCAACCGGATAAATTGTGTAACATAAGGTTTAATAATGTGGTAACGGGTCGTTACATTTTGGTAGGTATTACTTGTCGTAACGATTTTTGTCCGGGGACCTAATCGCTAGACGTTAAAAATTATGGAGTCGCCACCAATCAATTTTAACTTAGGTGTGACTGGCCACCTATTTAAAACTAGGGATAAGTACATTGATCTACGTTATGAAATATGGGTTCGGGAATACGGTTACGTGTGAGGAAGGTATTAGTACCCCCACAACGCCTGTCTGATAGACAGTACCAATTAATCACATGTTATTCTAAAAGGTCTTAACTAAAATGGTCTTCTATTTTTTATTATTTTATTTATTATTTTTAAAATATTGAGAATTTTCTTAAATATATTCCGACACTTTCGGTATAATTTAAGAAATTCTCTCACCTCAAGAGTATTCAAGAAAATCACTTATTCTCTTGAATAGGCTCCGTCGTCGGACATAATCTTAATATTTTTAGGTAGAAGACTTTTACTTCATCTTAAACCTTGACCTTAAATATTTTATTCCATTTTTATATTCTACTTTCATATTAATATTTTAAAATCTCTCCAAAACTTTTGGTGAGATAAAGTTCTTCACTTAGGAATCTTCTTTAGAAAATCACTATATGAAAATTCTTAGATATTAATTATTAAAAATAAGATTTTATAGTTAATTTTGTTACTTGAGATTTTATAGTTAATTTTGTTACTTGAGATTTTATTCTTTATTTATTTTATATAAATCATCTTATAAATTTTTATTTGTATTTCCCAATACTTTTGGGAAAATTGTAGAACCAATCCCTCACATAGGGACTTTTAAGAAAATCAATATTTATATTTTTTTATTTATCTATTTTTTTTAAAAAATGGCATTTATTAAAATTTTTAAGGTAGATTGATCATATTACCCTCCGATATTTTTTTTTAAAAAATTTTATTAAAATATTTTAATATCTTTCCACACTTTGGAAAGATTTAAACATTATTTCTCACTTAGGAAAAATTTTATTTTAAAAAAAATCATTTCTTGCTCTCTTTCTTTTAAAAAAAAAATTAGTTCTAGTTGTATTTAATGGAAAACTTCATATTATTATTTTAAGAATATTTTAAAATTACTTTTACACCTTTTTTATTTTCTTTATTAAAAGGTAAGCCTCACCAACACTCTTGGTAAGTATTTAGAGAAAGTCTCTCACTTAGGAACCTTTTTACTTTTTATTTTTTTAAGAACATTATTATATTTCTATAATTGAAATAAATTTTATTAAAGTTTATAAAAATTATTTTGTTTTATTTTTTTTCGTTTGCAAGGTTTATTTTAAGTTACCTTCTCATAAATCTTATTTTGAAATAAACCATCCAATACTTTTGGAAAGCATTAAATTTAAAAATTCCTTACTTTGGAACTCTTTAAAATTTATTATTTATCATTCATCATTTTTGAACATTTTATTATAACCTAATTTATTTTCCATTCTCGTATAATTATTTATCTTATATAAGATTATATATTTTTGAATATTTTAACATCCTATCACACCTTGGTAAGATTTGAAGAAAACTCCCCACTTAGGAGCTTTAAGAAAAATTCGTTTTTGGAATTTATTATTTTCTTAAAAGTTTTTTTTATTTATCATTTTCAAATATCACTATTATTATTATTATTATTATTATTACTACTACTACTACTACTACTTAAGTTTGTTTATTAAAGATTGATATTTGACATTACATAAGCCCAAATAAATTTATGCATATATATATATATATATAAAACAAAAAAAATCTAAGACATCATACAAACACAACCAAAACCTAGATCCTTATCGAAATTCATACACGTACAAACAGCCCAAAGATTGTACATCACAAACATATATTCACTATATATATAGTTTATGTTAGCAAGCAAACCCAATGTAGTCAGCCCAAGCACTTGCACTTATATTTGGTTTTTTATTCTTATGTGACTTAAGCTCTTACAAAACAATTAAAACACTCAAGCCCAATGTACCCAGCCCAACCACATGCACTTAAGTTCGGTTTTTTTCTTCTTACGTGGCTTATGCTTTTACCGAAACAATATATTGCAAACAAAACACCAAACAGAAGCTAAAGAATAAACCTCAAAATCAGTTCGGGCTCTTCCTTCTTACTTTTCGGTTTCTCTCTTTTTTCTTTATTTATTGGGTCTTCGTTCTGCTTCGTAGATTACCACTGATCAGACCAACAGACGTGGGTATTGCGCACCAACGTCCATGCTGCTCCTTCACTGCTCCAGTTGCCGTCCAAGCCACTCGTTGCTGCGAATCACTGATTCTGTCAACCTCTACAGCTGGTAGTCTTTTTTATTATTTTTAGATTTTTTCCAAATATTCGGTCTTGGATTTGGGTATTTCAATTTTTGAGCTGAAATTGATTTTTCTGGGTGTTGAGTTTATTCTTGGGTGTTGAATGGATTGCAAACAAAATGGAAAAGGGATCAGTTGGCAGTGGAGATATTGGGTTCTTGGATGATTTCGGTAGAAGGAATGGATATTTTACAGAATGTGTGGGCTTTGGTGATGGAAGACAGAGGTGATGAATGGGGTCTTCGGTTTTTTCAAACTTTTTTTTTTCTGTTTTTGTCTCTTATCTCACTGTCTCTGTATATTTCTCTCCCTGCTTTTTTTCGTTCTTCAGCCCTTTAAATAGGCATTTGATGTCCAGAAAGAAAAATAAAATCGCTGAGATCCATGGATTATAATCCATTTTTTTGACCGATGATCTTCAGAAAAGCTGGCTCCTCTTAAATGTTGATGAAAATCGATTTGAAAATGGTGGCTCTTGCGTGAAGGCCATGGCTAAAGAAAAAGGTCTGTAGGATCTTTAGACCATGGTTTTTCTGAAATCGGCGCTCTTCCTTGTTCTTTCCTCTCCTCGAGCAGCTTTCAGTGTGTTTTAGTTAATAAGAACGGAGCAAATCTCAGAGAATTTGATTTGTAGAAGACTTTCAATTTGAAATGGAGGTTTGTCAATGGAGTTGGTGGAGATGGCAGGGTGGCTGTAAGTTTGAAATGGTTGGCAGTCTCCCATGGACACCGGCACTGTCGAATTTTTATTATTAATTTTAAATTTTTATTTATTTTTTATTAATTGATTTTTTTAACCTTTTTTTAAATTTTTATTATATTTTTTTAAATTTTTTTATTTTTTTAAATACTGATTTTCTTTTCCTTTTTTTTTTTTACAAATTCAAACGTATGATTAAATCGAATTTATTACTAAGATTGAAACAAGACTCGATCTAAATAAATTTATTGTTCCGAACAAAATTAGGTGTCTACAGCTGCCCCTCTTTGCACATTGTTGAGAATCAAGAATATGGCAAAGACAATAGACAATAATTTTGTCCGGCTCATGACTTGTTTCTTTTTTTTCTTTTTTTTAAAGAAAAGATTTGAACTTAATAACCTTCTTATTACCAAAGGCCCTTTATTTTAATCGGGCTCCTCTCAAGAGGCGCACGACTTTGGAAAATAAACTAGGCTCCTCTTTTTAAAAGGCATACGACTTTGAAAAATAAACAGAGCTCCTCTTTGTAAGAGGCACAAGACTTTGAAAAACAAACTAGATATCTTAAGATTATGCCATGAGGTCTTAAAGTTTGTACCCGAAGGACTTCAAATTGTGCCCAGAGGTTTTAAAATTGATGCCCGGAGGTCTTGAAATTGATGCCTGGAGGACTTAAAAATTTAAATTCGTGCTCGAAGGACTTCGAAATTTTGCCCGGAGGACTTAGGAATTTTGTTTGGAGGACTTGAATTTTGTGCCAGGAGGTCTTGGAATTGTGCCCAGAGGTTTTTAAAATTGATGCCCGGAGGTCTTGAAATTGATGCCCGGAAGTCTTGAAATTGATGCTCGTAGGACTTAAAAATTTAAATTCGTGCCCAGAGGACTTCGAAATTTTGCCCGGAAGACTTAGGAATTTTGTCTGGAGGACTTGAATTTTGTGCCCGGAGGTCTTGGAATTGTGCCCGGAGGTCTTATACTTGGGGCCCGGAGGACTTATCATTTATGCTAGTAGGACTTGAAAATTTTGCCCAGAGGACTTAAATTTGTGCCCGGAGGTCTTGGAATTGTGCTCGGAGGACTTACAATATTGCCCAAGGGGTTTGGAATTTGGTCAAAGGACCTGAAATTGTGCCCGGAAGACTTAGAATATTGGTCGAAGGTCTTAAAATTGATGCCCTAGGGCTTAAAATTTATGCCTGGAGGTCTTAGAATTGTGCCTGGAGGACTTAGAAGATTGCCTAAGGGGCTTGAGATTTTGCTTGAAATTTGTGCCCGGAGGACTTAGATTATGCCCGAAGGACTTAGAATTGTGCCCGGAGGACTTAGAATATTTTAGCTTTTGAAAATCTTGTTTCAATTTTAATTAGACTCATAAGCATGGTACTAATTAAACTGGATTTAAATATTTCTTTATCATGAGTAAACTTAACTTTCTTATTTTGAAAAAGGTTGCATAACCTTTAAAATCTTGATTGGATGTTGTCAAGCCTTCAACTTGAAAAACTTACTTCCAATGCTGATGCTATATGATATTATGTAGGTATGCGTGTATGCATGACACTTAATCCTATACATTCTCTAACTTTGAAACTCTTTCTTTTCTTGTCAAAGAGGCACATCATTTGTCTTTTCTTTTTTTTTTATCTTCTTTGCCCCGACATGATCATGAAAGCTCCTTTCTATTTTCTATTTCTACAGAGCTTTTGCACTTTCATCATACCCTTTTGATGAAAAGCACTAAAAATTTTCCTCATAACTATTTTCCAGGAAGGAAATGAATCCAAATTTCACATGTGATACTTGATCCTTTCGAAAAATTAGTAATTACTTTTCAAGATGAGTGACATAAATCTTATCCGGATCTTTTCAACTGGACAATTGAAAGTTTAGCGCACTAGGATGTTTTGTTTGGAGATTGCTTTGCCATTTATCCAAAAACCAATAGTTCCTTTCTTGGCTCAAAATAATTTTGTTAAAATACCATCCCCTCTCTTTCTTCTTTTTTTTTTCAAACAAAAGTTTTTTTTTTGAAAAAAATTACAATTTGATTTGACAATCTCTTAAATTCTTAAATAATCACATACTATAAATGCCAAGATCAAATATGAACAACTGGGGTCTTTTCTGTTTAGGAATAGTATGTACAAGAAAAAAGGTCCAACTTTTTCAGAAAAATGTTGGGCAATCAAGAGACATTAGAATCTTTAAGCATTTTGAGGGTTTCCCAGGGATTATTGGTTCTCTTTCCATATTTTCAATTCATGTCACTGCTTGACTTGGTTGCAATAAAAGTTCATCATTTGCTCTAAACTGCCTTTTTCGGGTTTTCACCCTAGAGCTCTACTATTTCTTTTGTTTTCTTTTCTCTTTTTTCTTTCCGATTGTTCCACCATGCATTTGAGAATTCAGATTTCATTCAAACCAGACAATGATGAGAATTTTCCAAAGAAGAGCTCTTTGATACAAGTACCCATATTTGATCAAAATGGACTTTTAAGTACGTAATGTAGGCCATGGTTCAGGGTTTGAAAGAATGGATAAACAAGCCCAAAACATGTGTTTAAAGGTTAATCAAACCAAGGATCATTTCTTCTCATATGAACATTTATCATTTTCATTCTTTGAAACACTTTTCTTTTTGTACTTTTCCCTGTATTCCTTCTTCTTTCATTTTTTTGTGTTTTTTCTTTTTTTTATTCCCATCCCAGATTTTATATCTAATTTGCCCCACATAAACCTTATTTGACCAAAACAGAAGAGTTGAATCATTCATGTTCTTTGAAGGAATCCTTTCTACACATGCCCTTTAATGTGAAGGGTGATCCTTAGTTAAGGTTTATTTAGAAAGAAATTATCAGGCTCAAAGGGGTAGCAAATGAATCATTTTGATATTTGTGAAGGGAAGATGAAAGATGGTCATTCGTCATTTCAAATTAAGATGCTTCATCAAAAAGCAGTTCTTAGGGTAAGTTTGTCTTTTGACTTTTGAAATCATCTGAGTATCACAATTGCATGGTGTCACAATCAATTTCATCTTTTTTTGGGAAATGCAACATTTCAATATGACAAAACTTAACTTCACAGACAAAAATATTCATCTAAGGAAAAGGTGATGCGCAACCCAATGGTGTTGTGCAGATGGACATTAATGGACAATCCTCAACTTGGGTTTTTTTTTTCAAAAACATGGGTGAAAGGCATCTCGGAAGTATAGGATTGAAGAGTTTAGGATTTGTATATGATTCTGGGTGGAAATGTATTTCAAAATAATCTTGACAAATATCAGACCACCACTATCCAGAATCTTTGAGATTGTCATTGATTTCCAAAAAATCTCAAAAGTTTTTGCAAGTCGATTACTTCTTTGAAAATCATTAACAATGAAGCCCTGTCATGGTCAATCGAACTTTCAAAATCTTATGCCCCAATTTAAACTTTTTGGCTCTCAAGTGACTTAGGTTTTATTGAGATGTGATCCTGGAATGATTTAAGACATTCACCTTTGATAGTGATCACAATTTTCTTAGAATCATTTTTATCATTAATGTAAAGAATAGAAACATTCTTGTCATATGCTACTGGAAAATAAATTATGCAAAACGTTGTGTTCATACAATTGTCACCTAGACCAAAGGAAATGACAAAGCATTTTTCACATAATACAAACTTCGAAATCTTAAAATCTTCATTTTTCTCCATATTGATCTGCCTAAATGCAATAACTTTACACCAAAGTGGACTTCCACTGTTCCATAAGTTCTAGAGTCAAGATTCCCCCATTGATAAGCTCCTTAATCCTTTCCTTCAGCTGTCTACATTTTTCTGTTGAATGCCCAATTGCCCCCATGTGATAGTCACATCTGCTATTTGGATCATAGCTCTTAGCCAATGGGTTTGGTGCTGTTCTCAAAGAAACAGGGGTCAGATATTGATTTTTTACCAAAAACGGCAAGAGATCAGAAATTGAGATAGGAATTTTTTCTTGATTGCTTCTTGGTCTCTTTTTATTGTTCACTGGTTGTTGGACAGGTCGAGCTATAGGATTAGTCATAAAGGTAGGTGAGTGAGCAATTACTGGGGAGTAAGAGTTTGCTTGGAATCTTAGTTGTGAGATTGGTGAATAAAGATAAGGATCATAGGAAACATTGTTCAAGGTTGGATGGTATGATGGGTGAGGCCAATAAGGATGAAGTGAAGTGGAGTTTCTGGGAAATTGCCCCTCAAATGTCAAAGCTTGCACCTCTTCTTCTATTCTTTCTGGCTTGTTATCAGCAATGTCACCTATCTTGATCTTGCCTCTCTTGATTGCGTTCTCAATCATCTCTCTGGAGGCCACCATGTCAGCAAAATTCTTAGTAACATTCCCGATCATCTTGTCATAGTATAGTGCCTGAAGGGTACTAAGAAACAGAGTTGTAGTCTCTTTTTCTATGAGGGGAGGCTGGACCTGGGTAGCAACATTCTTCCATCTCTGGGCATATTCCCTAAAGCCTTCAATAGCTTTCTTCTCCATGGTTTGCAAAGATAAACGATCTGGGGCTAGATCCACAAGATGCCCATATTGGATGATGAACGCCCTTACCAATTCTTCCCATGAATGAATATGGTCCCTCTCTAGTTGAGTATACCATCTTGCAGTAGAACCTTTAAGGCTATCTTGGAAAACATGAATCAGCAGATTGTCATCACACGTGTAAGCAGCCATCTTCCTACAGTACATGATAACATGAGTTCTAGGGCATGTAGTCCCATCATACTTTTCAAATTTTGGTGCCTTGAAATTAGGTGGAATTACTATGTCTGGTACTAAGCAAAGACCATTTGCATCTAACGATCCTCGAAAATCTATTCCCTCAATGACTCGAAGCCTTTCTTCTATAAGATTTATCTTTTGTTGGGAACCCAAGTCCTCTTCCACTCGCTGCTTCTTTGTAGTATGCATTACATGCCCCTAGACTTGACCATAACCAACTATAGTTGGCATATTATGGCCTACATAACCTTCGAGGGTAGTGTTTGTAGCCCCTGAGATGTTTGAACCTCAAAATTGGGGTTGTTTTTTGATTGGTGCCCCTCTTGGGTGGCCATTTCTCCCATTATTCCCATTATTCTTTTTCCATTATCTAGCTTATTCAACAAATCTGTCATTTGCGCCAATTGTTCTTTCATCTCATTTTGGGTCTTTTCCATCCTTTCTATTCGAACTGCTTCCTCTTCTTCCATTATCCAACTCTCGAATGAGTTATCTAAAACCCTTTGGTATCCAAGCTATCTCTGTTATAACCCCAAGTTAGAAGCCATGCTTGCAATGTCATGATAAATGAAAACATTTTTGTATTTTTTGTTTTTTTATTTATTGTTTATTTATGAAAGACAATGCATATATGAAATGTGACATGCAAGTAAGATCAATTAAACTCCATTTATACGAAAAATATTTACAAGATTCAAAAAGTACTCTGTACCATCCTAACGCCTTAAAGAAAACTACCCAGCAAAATCCACATTTCTCATCCTCTAACCCTCATCGATCTTCTCAGATTTTCTAACCAACGACCTTTTCTATATCAAACAGCTTTGCATCCATGAGTGATTGCACCTTATACTTGAAAGCATTACAATTTTCAATAGAATGCCCAATATTTCCTGCATGATGGTCACATCTTGCATTCGGATCATACCATTCTGGGTATGAAGGCACTAAAGGGTTCAAAAATTTAGGAGCAACAAGACGCATTTGAAGTAATTGAGGGTAAAGCTCTCCATATGTGATAGGAATAGGGATGATCTCAGTGCGTTTTTTCTTCTTGGGTTGTTTTTGGACAACTTGATTTTTAACTGAGGCACTTGATGGTATTGCAAATGTGTAGGCTCCAGGGGCTGGCTGAGGAAATGGTCGAATGTGAGCAGGACGAGGGTATTGATTAAAATAAGGACTGAAATATGGAGGCTGTGTAAAATTGTGAAACCCGGTTCCAAATGTTTGAGTAGGTGGCCGAATGAGATTAAGGTGAAAATGAGAATTAGGTTGCGGCTGTATTGGTGTAGGTTCTAAATGAATATAAGGTTCTGTTTTAGGCGTAAGGCCATCAAGATAATCCGTCCACCTTTCTATCTTTTTCCATACCTCTTTAACAACTGGATCTTCACTTGGACTGTTAACAATGTCAACATCATCCTGATAGGCAGTCTCATGAATATTCAATTGGTCTTCATATGTCAATGATTCAACGTGTGACTGAGTTGGAAGTGACAAAGATCCCTGAGGATGAACCACTTTAGCCTTTCCCAGACTTTCTACCATTTTCATTATTTTTGCAAGCTGCTCCTTCATCTCTCGCATCTCAAGTCCAAATTCTTCTTGATTATTCTCCAAAGCAATTATTCGTGCTTCTAATTGATCTCCCATGTCCTCGACTCCTTTTAGCCCAAAAATAAGATATTTACTCTCCATGTTATGTAATGTGAATGTAATGATGCAATGTTCAAATAAAGATGACAAATGAATTTTTTTTTTTTGAATTCTAGATGAAGAAAGAGAAATGAAATTGAATTTAATAAAGGATGTTTTTGTTTGAAAATTCATTTTTAATTTCAATTTTTATATAGTTTTGTTTCTAATTTTTACCATTTTCAATTTATTATTCTCACAAAAAGGTGCTATATCAAAGTGTTCCTTCATGTGCCCCTAACTTTAGGTTTTCTACAAAATAAGTTGGGTAAGACTCTTGGTTAGTGCCTTAAGTTCACTATATGCTGCGTTTAGGATTTAAAGTGTCTAAAGGTTCCCAAATTGCTCCTTACTGACGTCCACACAAGACTAGTAAGGCACTCCAATCCTCACCCATAACAGGCTACAAACGGAAAGGATTCAATTTGAGTGAGTATTTCGCTAGCCATTACGGAGGTTAAAACCTCACGAGAGCATAGGTACTTTACCTCCTCCTAGAAAGGATGAAGCTCGGGTATAGAGCTCATGTTATGCACATGTACGTGAAGTGTGTGAGAAGGAACATACCAACATATAACCCTCATCTTAGATGCCCTAACAATTTATGAACGATAATATATCAAGTAAAAAAATAACATAATTAATAAAATTCAAAAGCAAACAACATTATTTCAAACTTAATGAATTTAAACATCAATTAAGACCATTAAACCAAGGCTTAAAATATCACATGATTAATTAATGGTTCGACTCTCAACGTTCCCAGCGGAGTCTCCAAGCTGTCGTAACGATTTTTGTCTGGGGACCTAATCGCTAGACGTTAAAAATTATGGAGTCGCCACCAATCAATTTTAACTTAGGTGTGATTGGCCACCTATTTAAAACTAGGGATAAGTACATTGATCTACGTTATGAAATTTGGGTTCGGGAGTACGGTTACGTGTGAGGAAGGTATTAGCACCCCCATAACGCCTGTCCGATAGATAGTACCAATTAATCACATGTTATTCTAAAAGGTCTTAACTAAAATGGTCTTCTATTCTTTATTATTTTATTTATTATTTTTAAAATATTGAGAATTTTCTTAAATATATTCCGACACTTTCGGTATAATTTAAGAAATTCTCTCACCTCAAGAGTATTCAAGAAAATCACTTATTCTCTTGAAGAGGCTTCGTCGTCGGACATAATTTTAATATTTTTAGGTAGAAGACTTTTACTTCATCTTAAACCTTGACCTTAAATATTTTATTCCTTTTTTATATTCTATTTTCATATTAATATTTTAAAATCTCTCCAACACTTTTGGTGAGATAACATTCCTTACTTAGGAACCTTCTTTAGAAAATCACTATATGAAAATTCTTAGATTTTAATTATTAAAAATAAGATTTTATAGTTAATTTTGTTACTTGAGATTTTATAGTTAATTTTATTATTTACGATAAATTCTTTATTTATTTTATATAAATCATCTTATAAATTTTTATTTGTATTTCCCAATACTTTTGGGAAAATTGTAGAACCAATCTCTCACTTAAGGACTTTTAAGAAAATCAATATTTATATTTTTTTTATTTATCTATTTTTTTAAAAATGGCATTTATTAAAATTTTTAAGGTAGATTGATCATATTACCCTCCGATATTTTTTTTTTAAAAAATTTTATTAAAATATTTTAAAATCTTTCCACACTTTGGAAAGATTTAAACATTATTTCTCACTTAGGAAATTTTTTTTTAAAAAAAAAATCATTTCTTGCTCTCTTTCTTTTAAAAAAAAAATAATTAGTTCTAATTATATTTAATGGAAAACTTCATATTATTATTTTAAGAATATTTTAAAATTACTTGTACACCTTTTTTATTTTCTTTATTAAAAGGTAAGCCTTACCAACACTCTTGGTAAGTATTTAGAGAAAGTCCCTCACTTAGGAACCTTTTTATTTTTTATTTTTTTAAGAACATTATTATATTTCTATAATTGAAATAAATTTTATTAAAGTTTATAAAAATTATTTTATTTTATTATTTTTCGTTTGCAAGTTTTATTTTAAGTTACCTTCTCATAAATCTTATTTTGAAATAAACCATCCAATACTTTTGGAAAGCATTAAATTTAAAAATTCCTTACTTTGGAACTCTTTAAAATTTATTATTTATCATTTATCATTTTTGAACATTTTATTATAACCTAATTTATTTTCCATTCTCGTATAATTATTTATCTTATATAAGATTATATATTTTTGAATATTTTAACATCCTACCACATCTTGGTAAGATTTGAAGAAAACTCCCCACTTAGGAGCTTTAAGAAAAATTTGTTTTTGTAATTTATTATTTTCTTAAAAGTTTTTTTTATTTATCATTTTCAAATATCACTATTATTATTATTATTATTATTATTATTATTATTATTACTTAAGTTTGTTTATTAAAGATTGATATTTGACATTATATAAGCCCAAATAAATTTACGCATATATATATATATAAATATATATATATATATATATAAAACAAAAAAAATCTAAGACATCATACAAATACAACCAAAACCTAGATCCTTATCGAAATTCATACACGTACAAACAGCCCAAAGATTGTACATCACAAACATATATTCACTATATATATAGTTTAAGTTAGCAAGCAAACCCAATGTAGTTAGCCCAAGCACTTGCACTTATATTTGGTTTTTTATTCTTATGTGACTTAAGCTCTTACAAAACAATAAAAACACTCAAGCCCATTGTACCCAGCCCAACCACATGCACTTAAGTTTGGTTTTTTTTCTTACGTGGCTTATGCTTTTACCGAAACAATAAATTGCAAACAAAACACCAAACAGAAGCTCAAGAATAAACCTCAAAATTGGTTCGGGCTCTTCCTTCTTACTTTTCGGTTTCTCTCTTTTTTCTGTATTTATTGGGTCTTCTTTCTTCTTCGTAGATTACCACTGATCAGACCAACAGACGTGGGTATTGCGCACCAACGTCCATGTTGCTCCTTCACTGCTCCAGTTGCCGTCCAAGCCACTCGTTGCTGCGAATCATCGATTCTGTCAACCTCTACAGCTGGTAGTGTTTTTTATTATTTTTAGATTCACCGATTCTGTCAACGTCTACAGCTGGTAGTCTTTTTTATTATTTTTAGATTTTCTCCATATATTCGGTCTTGGATTTGGGTATTTCAATTTTTAAGCTGAAATTGATTTTTCTGGGTGTTGAGTTTATTCTTGGGTGTTGAATGGATTGCAAACAAAATGGAAAAGGGATCAGTTGGCAGTGGAGATATTGGGTTCTTGGATGATTTTGGTAGAAGGAATGGATATTTTACAGAATGTGTGGGCTTTGGTGATGGAAGACAGAGGTGATGAATGGGGTCTTCGGTTTTTTCAAACTTTTTTTTCTGTTTTTGTCTCTTATCTCACTGTCTCTGTATATTTCTCTCCCTGTTTTTTTTTCCGTTCTCTAGCCATTTAAATAGGCATTTGATGTCCAAAAAGACAGATAAAATCCCTGAGATCTAAGGATTATAATCCAATTTTTTGATCGATGATCTTCAGAAAAGCTGGCTCCTCTTAAATGTTGATGAAAATCGGTTTGAAAATGGTGGCTCTTGCGTGAAGGCCATGGCTAAAGAAGACGATCAGTAGGATCTTTAGACCATGGTTTTTCTGAAACCGGTGCTCTTCCCTGTTCTTTCCTCTCCTCGAGCAGCTTTCAGTGTGTTTTAGTCAATAAAAACGGAGCAAATCTCAGAGAATTTGATTTGTATAAGACTTTCAATCTGAAATGGAGGTTTGTCAATGGAGTTGGTGGAGATGGCAGGGTGGCTATAAGTTTGAAATGGTTGGCAGTCTCCCATGGACACCGGCACTGCCAAATTTTTATTATTAATTTTAAATTTTAATTTATTTTTTTATTAATTGATTTTTTTAACCCTTTTTTAAATTTTTATTATATTTTTTAAAAATTTTTTTTATTTTTTTAAATACTGATTTTCTTTTTTTTTTTACAAATTCAAATGTATGATTAAGTCGAATTTATTACTAAGATTGAAACAAGACTCGATCTAAATAAATTTATTGTTCCGGACAAAATTAGGTGTCTACGTTACTGGGGAATTAACACTTCTTTCTTCTCTTTCTCTTCTTCTTCCAGAATCACTGTGGCTCATAACGGGATCAGGCTGATGGTGTAAACTTGTGTTTAGTTGTGTTGAGTTGGGTATATATGGATGACCAGCAGTCTCTTGCATCTGTTGGTGATCATTGTGACTAATCGCCTGGTGTTGGGCAGTCAAGGTTTCTATGATTTTAGCATAATGTTCTAACTTGGTGTTCAGAGCTTGATTTTAGGCAAGTAGCTGGTTGTATTGGTTGGTGGTTATCACCTAGAATGAAGGTGGAAAGTGAGATGTTCCTGTCGTAAATTAGGGAACAAGACTGCAGCTAAAGGTAAAGTGGTGTTTTGCATGGTGGTGATCGCTGCCTCGGTATAGGTGAAAGGATTATAGGTATTATTGGTTGTAATTCCAGTTATCGGCAATAAGCAAGTCGGTTGAATTGGTGAGCCTTCTGTAGGTAAGGTTAAGGTAGTCATTGGTATTATCATGGTTGATTGTAATGATGGCTGTGAAACTAGAATATTTTTGGGGTTAGTTGTTTGAGAATTCGACATGACTTCTTCTTCAGCTTCCCATAAACGGCGCCAAATGTTGATGCCAAAAAAGTTGTTGGGCTTGTTGATACTGGATCAATTTGTTCCTCCTTGAATCAACCTGGAAAACAAAGACTACTGGGGTTGTTCCCAGTGAGACTTTCTTCAATGCTTAAGTCAGTAAAGTATTTAGAGAAGAATATCATGGTTGAAGAAGATGAGTTGAAGAAGATGAGTGTATGTTTTCATACCTTGTTCCTCCTGTCTTTGTGCCTTTTATAGGCGATCATGGATATAACAGGTGCTATGGTTGGTTATACCCTATTATGTAATTAAATGGGTGTTATGGGCGGTTATGGACGTTATGGGCGATTATGTCCCATTGTGTAATAAAGTGGGTGGTTACAAATGCTCTTACGTTATAGAATGTAACGGCCCAATTCCGTGAGATTACATGAATACGTCTCGTGGGCCATTTGCTACCAAGCTTAGTAAGATGGGCCTATTAGGCCCTACGTAGTGATACTAACGGTTTGCATTCCATTAAGTAACTTATTTAAACTTCAAATCTAGAAATTATTAACTAAAATTAATCACAAACCAAACGTCAAATAGATTGTTGCATTAAACTTTAGTCTTCATGAGTTACGATTTTTAATTCAAATTGGTTTCTCTATTTTCTGCTCACATTCTATAATCTATTTGACGTTTGGTTTGTGATTAATTTTAGTTAATAATTTTCAGATTTGAAGTTTAAATAAGTTACTTAATATCTAGTTTAGTTAATAGGTTTAATTACTCAATTTATGTTAAGGTTTAGTAGTCAAGTGCCTGCAAGTTTACCTTCAGAGATTTCATCCATGTGTTTCGGTTCTCTTGTTTTACTTGGCTGATTTGAAATGACAAGAATGTTGGCTTTTACTTTCACATGATGAGATCTATGTTTTTCCATGCTACTTAAATTTTAATGTTCATTTCATGTGTGGTTGTGTAAAGTTTATATACTTTAAAGATTTGGTTGTAGTTTTTAAAGATTAAAAACTAGTAATCAAATATACCGTGAGGATTAATGAATTAGATAAGCCATTTATTGTAGCTTCTCGGCTTCTTGGGTAAATTGTTGAATATCCAACCCCAACACAAGCTTAAGTAGTGTCATACTTACTGATTTTATTGTTTATACTTGGCTGTGAGGACAACATCAAGGAAACTTACATTCACGTGATTAGATTTTTAGTGGACACGTGTTTGATTTCTTTATATAGATTTTTAGTGGACACGTGTTTGATTTCTTTATAATCAATCAAGATGCCTTCTATCATCGTAATTTAAACAGTTGGTATGAACTGCTTCTTTTGAATAATATTAGTCACTCATCATTTCTTGATGATTTATTAACTTAATATTTGTAAGTTATGCAATCTCTTCTTGATTCATCTTCATGAATTTATTAAAAAGTTTTGCAAGTTACATTAGAAGATTGTTTGAAAAGATGTTCCAAAATTGTTGTTTTTGGTTTATAAAGCTAATTGTATGTATAATAAAACATCTTTTCTATGTGAAAATTAATTGCAATTCTTTTTTTGCTGAAACAATGTGTTGTCAAATGAGACTTTGGAAATGATAAAAATAAAAGCATAATCAATATTTGTTGGGCTGAGTGAAAAAAGTTAAGTACTCCTTAAACAAAGCTTCGAGTTCGAGCTTTGTGAATAGGAAAAACAATGTTGAAAGAGCTCTCTCGTTTAGAGTTTGACAATAACTCGATTCCGAATTAATCGAGATCCTAAATGGCCTTCAGATACTGGGACTTTCCACAAAAAAAAAAAGAATAAAAGCCTAGCTCATAACCATCCCTTTGAGGATTACCTTTAAATTACTTCTACCTCCAAATTATTTATGTTTCAATTATTTAGAATTTAATTCTCTTGAACTAATTTAAGGCCTTTTATTTGAATAATTTAGTTCTGTCTATTTGAACTTTGATCATTGGTAAATTATTTTGTAATGCTTCTTAAATGTTTGATGATTGCTTCATGGGCTTAGATGATTCCTACAATTATTTGCTTTCTAATTTTTCTTGGAGAATTATTTGGTGTTATATGATGCTACGAAAAAGTTGTGTACATATATTTGTTTTTGAGCTTCAGTACACTAGAAGCAGCCATATCTTCCACCACAGCATCACACGGGTCTCACACTAGTTTTTATAAAAGGTTTAATTACAGATTTGTAAAAGCACTGTTAAGATTTGTGAAAGATTTCTACGAATTGCCGTGTTTTTACATGTAGATTGTAGACTACTGTTAAGATTCCCAGGCTATGAAATCAATACGCAAATTTAACTTTTAAGAGATAATTAGATTAACAAAGGAATGAGAGCACTGTATATATGGTTCCAAGTTTGTTTATTTATGGTTCAATATTTTTAAAGAGAAAGAGGTAATAATCGTCGCTGTAGTAGTACTGCTACTGTTCTTGAATTACGAAAGGGAAGGATGGACTTTGTTTCCTAAGGCCCACTATTACCATTGGAGAAGGAAGATTTGCAAAGGTGAAATTTGCGAGGAATATGGAGACCAAAAAGAGTGTAGCAATCAAGATTCTTGATAAAGAGAAAGTTTTGAAGCAAAAGATGATCGATCAAGTACTTTCTTTTCTTTCTTTTTTTTTTCTTTAATAATCCCACTGATTATAAGATGATTGGTTGGGTACTTTCTCTGGGTGCTATAAATAAATGCTTAATGTTGATATAAAATCATCAGCAACAACTTGTATTTGGAAAGATGGTGACGGTCAGCACTTTGAATTATGCACTCAAGGGCATGTACGATGCAGAGAAGAGGTGACGACATGTCATCGTCATAACATATTAAGTTTTGGAGAAAACCTAATAGCTAGACACAAAATCTATGGAGTCGCCACCAACCATTCTACTAGGTGTGATTGATCACCTATTCAAACTATAGATAAGGATTGGTCTACATCTCAAATTTAGGGTTCGGGAGTACGGTTACGTGTGAGGAAGGATTAGCACCCTCACAACGCCCATCCTAAAATGGTACCAACTAGCTTTAGGTTATCTCAAATTTGCCTTAGTTAATCTTAAGTTCAATAAATATTGAAAAATATTTCTAAGCATCCTCCATTAAGCTGGTGGGACAGCTTAAAAAATTCTTCTCACCTCAAGAGTATTCAAGTAGTACTATGTGACTTGTTTGAAGAGGCTCCGTCGTCGGATTCATTTTAACGTTTTATGAAATATCCTAACATTGACTTCTTCTATCCAATTTATTCTTATTATATTGTTTTTATTACTTTTATTATTTTCTATTATTTTATTAATGTTTAATTTTATTAATTTATTTTATTAGAGAATGAATATGAATTATTTTTCTCAAAAATTCTTTTTAGATCTTGCATTAAGCTGGTCAGATCTTGAAAGAAATTATTTAACCTAAAGATTTCAAAAGTATTACTTAAGCATAATTCCTTTTGGAATCTTATCATCGGAATAATCAATACTCAATCTCAATAATTATTATTAATTATTATCATCCTATTTTATAATTTATTATTATTATTATTATTATTATTATTATTATTATTATTATTATTATTATTATTATTATTATTAGTTTATCTTTGTTACTAATTATTTTTATTTTATTTTATAATATGTCTTATTTTATTTTTATACTAAATATAAGTCATTAGATATTGAAAACCTTCTTTAGACCATCCATTAAGCTGGTGAGGCCTTGAGAGAATTTTTTAACCTAAAAATTTTCAAGAAAATCACTTAAGCGTAATTCTCTTGATATTTCATTATTAGAGTAATTCATATTCACATTCATTATCATTTTAATATCTAATTCTAGTTATTTTATTTATTTGCTCCCTTATTTTGTTATTTGCTATTATTATTTTTATTATATTATTATTAATCATTGACATCTTTTCTAATTTTATAACTAATTATTTTTATTGTTATTTTATAATAAACTTAATTTATTATATATAAATATGACTTATTTATTATCAAAAATCCTATTTAGACCCTCCATTAAGCTGGTGAGGTCTTGGATAGAAATTTCCTAACTAGAAATTCTCAAGAAAATTACTTAAGCGTAATTTCCTCGATATTTCATCATCGGAGTAATCCCCTTTTGTATTTTCATATTGTTAAATAATTTTTATTACACTTATATCAATCCTTTTTCGCATGAATATATTTTATTTTTATAAATAAATATAACAAAATTTATATTTTATTTTATATATCCCTAAACATAAAAGAAAATTACTAAAAGAATCATTTTATCATTACAAATAAGTTTTAAACATATACCTAAATCACTCACCAACCAATCAAGTTTTAATCCTATTTAAGGTCAAGTAATTAATCAATTAATTAAATCAGTTAAATCCAATCAACATGCATACATCATAAACGTAAAGAACATATCAAAAGAAACTTTTCATATAATATAAATAAATGAAGAACCACTAAGTCCCTTACCTCTCTGTTTCTTTGCTTCCTTTCCTTAAATATTGCAACGACAATGACCAACCAAAAAATAGCACTGTAGTAGTACACGCAGGTGTGGAGCAATGCGGCAAGGAGTGGTGGGACGACGTAGAGCAGATGTAAAGTAATACTGAGGTGTTGCCCGAAACGTGCTTGGGGTGAAGATGATGCAGCGGTGAGATTGGGTTGGAACCGAAAACTAGACTGGTAAGGTGGTTGAGGACTTGTTGCAAAGGCAGGAGCGGTAGTGACTGTGCAGAGGAATGGCAAGGCGTGAATGAAGGATGACAAAAAATGATGATGGCGTGGGCTGTAGTGAAGATGACAGAATAGAAAGAAATAATGTTGTGGCTTAGCAAGGCAGCAGGGACGAATCCAGGCAAGGAAGAGACGCCAGAAAATGGCCAGAAACGCAACAGCAGCAACTGCGGGGAAGGTTCCAGGCAGCAGCAAGCAAAACCTGTGTAGAAGCAGTAAGGATGGCAGTGATTCAATAAGCGAGGGAGTCAGGCAAGGCTACGGAAGATGATGATGCATGGCCAGAAACGGTGGTAGCAGCCAGCAGCTCCTGACGACGTGCCACAGCAGGTTTTTTTTTTTAGGGTTTTCTTCTTTTTACGTGTGTTCTGTTTTTCCTCTAGGGTTTTCTCTTCCTCCCCTTTTTCTTGTGTTGTTCTTTTTATAGACCTAGGTTTTCTTTTTTTTTTTTTTGTTTTTGGTAATAAAAATCAAGAACCAATCTTTTAGGAAATTTTAGATTTCAAGAATCAGATCTTAAATCCGATATTAATTCTGATTCTCCTTCCCATAAAATTTATATTTCAATCTTTAATAGTCTCATTTAAGTCTGCTTTTCTATCAAAATTAATTCCGATTTCTTTCCCTTTTTATTATATTTTATAAAAATAAAAAACAAAATAAAAATCCAAAATTTATTTCTAAATCTAAATTAAGAATAAAAAATAAAAATCAATAATAATAAAAAAATAAAAAATAAAACTAATTAATTAAAAATATCTGAAGAAGACCCGGACAAAAATGGTGTCTACAGTCATGATTATGCCATCCTCTAAAGTTCTGATCGAGTTCCTTATGGTCATGCAGAAGCATGATTTGTTTCTATATAATGTCTACCCTTCTTTCGTTCAAGTATTAATGTGTTCTATGGTAATAAGAAGAAGATGATACATTACTTTTTTATTGGCGTTGCAGGTTACCTTAGAGAGTTTGAGTATATTGATGATCACAGTGTAAGGTTTTGTTGTCTTGGTTTATCATGTCATACACGAAAATAAACAGTGGATTAGAAAAACAACAAAACCAAAATCACCAGAATCATGAAAAACAAGATTGTTTTTGGGATAGAATATAACCTTTTGGTGTGACTCGTGTAGGAATGTTCAACTTTTGAATATGGTAGCCCACGAATAGCCCTCGATTTATCATTAACTCAAGACTCCTAGCTGAGAGAAGCCCTCTAACGGTATCCACATGAGTAGGACGTAAAACAAGACCTTTGCCTGAGACAAGATGTGATCAGAAGCAAAGGGAAGAGGAAGCGAATTGTTTTTTGAGAGTGCTAGCTTCAAGAGGTAGAGCGGCTATCGAAAATATTCTGTCTAACTTTTAGATTTAATGTTGTTTTTATAGTGCCTCTTAACAAAACACTAAAAAGGCCTTAGCCTTAGTCCAACTAAATTGGATCTTTTGGGCCTTTTAAAATTACTTAATCCAAATCTAATTGATTGTAGGGCATACTCTAACAATCTCCCACTTGCACTACAACCAATTGGTTATGCATTTGGATTAATAATTTGGTCTACCCATGAATTATTAAATTAATAATTCATAGTTATAATCTCATTATAATTAAAAAGACCAAAATACCCTTTAGTAATCTCGGGCGAAAATTACCATTAATTAAATCCCAAATTCTAGTTGGAACAAGATTCTAGTCTCACTAGGAATCCTACTTGTACTAGGATTCATCACATGGATCCAACTCCAATTACCTTGTTTTGGTCATACTCTTATTGTGTGTGACCCTTTAGGCTTCCATTACGTTGGCAGTGATTCAGAATATCATTCATAAATCACAAGCCAAGATTGGCATCTAGCAATGCATCATGGCTACCCAAGTAATGAAAATGTCGATGAGTTGACGACAACCTTTCAATGAGCAATTACCGTATAATTCGATCATTTCGTCACCTAATATCTTAGTTGAATATAGAGTATGGAACGTGTCATCTCTATTAAAATTCAACTACATTGCTTCTCAATCTCAAGATAAATGATTTAATCAAATGAATTCAAGATCTCACCTAAATCTCATTTGTACTGTGGCAATAGATTCTCAATCATTAATCTCTATTGAAAGGCCTTGAGATATAGACTTTTTTTACCAAAAGGGACAAATCCTATATTGATCACTCATAACCCTCATATGGTTCATGATGTACCCAATTACTGTCTTACTTGCAACCTTCATTGAGTTACGTTTACCAGTATCAAAGTACACCAATCCACACATAGGATACCATGGTGATCTCAAGTCTAAGGATCACATTTACCATTGCCATAACATCTAATGACACTCAATGTAACGATCCACATAAAGTTCTCAAAATGGGTCAATCTAGTGTATTCATTCACAATGATCACCAATGTGTTGATCTGGATATCACCATATCCATGACTTATGAGATTAGTCACCCAAAGGAATCTAACACATGTTAGTCTTACTGTATCACTGATGTCCCTTCTCAGTGATACTACGACTAAGGATATTTAAGAATAGTATTCTTTGTATCATAAGGATCTCATTATCAGAGTCACTAATTTGATTCCTTTAATACGAATCCACTATTCTAGGGACTTTATCATTTGATTATGACTTGATCAAATTAAATATAGTCAATAATGATAAATAAATGCCATGTATTATTAAATAATACAAATAATCACAATGTCTTAAGTGTAATATAAGTCCAAATCCGATTGGTTCAGAACGCATATATTAACATTCTCATACTTGCACTATAGCCAATCGATCATGGAACGACTTGAGTATCTGTTTGGACCATTGGTGAGACCAAGATTTCTTAGCTTGTGCAATGACTCCATTGTTGTCACAATCGAGTACTATTGGATCAGTAATGAACTTTTTGCTCCAAACAATTTCCTTAGTTGCATCTAATGCTGCTATATACTCAGCCTCGATCGTAGAATCGGCCACTGTCTCTTGTTTAAAACACTTCCAACTTTACAGTGCCATCATTTAGGCAAAACACATAGCCAGATTGTGAATTAAAATCACCCTTATCTGACTGGAAACTAGCAGCAGTGTAACCAATTACAATGAGCTCATTCTCTCCTCCATAGATTAAGAAGGCATCCTTAGTCCTTCTCAAGTACTTAAGGATGTTTTTAACTGCTACTCGGTGACGCTCACTTGGGTCAGCTTGATACTCGCTCGCCATGCTTAAAGCATGTGAGACATCAAGCCTCATACATAACATGGCATACATAAAGATCCAATAGCTGAAGCATATGGAATCTTAGCCATTTTATCTCTCTCATCTTGTGTTTTAGGACAGATGTTCTTTGAGAGATAAATGCCATGTGACATAAGTAAGAATCCTTTCTTGGATTCTTCCATGTTGAACCTTTTCAACACTTTGCCAATATATGTACTTTAACTTAGACCTAGTAGCCTACTCGATCTATCTCTATAGATCTTTATTATAAGGATATAGGCTGCTTCTCCTAAGTCTTTCATGGAGAAGCAATTCCCTAGCTAAGTTTTGACAGATTGTAGGGCAAAAATGTCATTTCCTATGAGTAATATGTCATCCACATATAACACTAGGAATATGACAGCACTCCATTAACCCTTTTGTAAACACAAGGTTCATCTTCGTTCTTGATGAAGCCAAACTCTTTGACTATCTCATCAAAATGAATGCTCTAACTTTGAGAAGCTTGCTTTAATCCATAAATGGTTTTTCAAAGCTTGCATACCTTGTTGGCATTCTCAGGAGTGATAGAACCGTCAGGTTGTGTCATATACACATCTTTCAACAAGTTTCCATTCAGGAACGCGGTTTTAACATCCATATACCATATCTTATAATCTTGGTATACAACGATAGCAAGCAAAATCTGAATGGACTTAAGCATTGCAACTAGTGAAAAGGTTTCATCATAGTCTATACCATGCCTTTGCTTGAAACCTTTGGCCACCAATCGGCCTTTATAGATATGCACGTTACCATCCATGTTAGTCTTCTTTTAAAAAACCCACTTGCACCCTATGGGTTTTACCCCTTTAGGTGGATCAACCAAGGTCCATACTTGGTTTGTATACATGGCGTCCATTTCGGATTTCATGGCTTCAAGCCATTTCTTAGAATTTGGGCCCGTAATTACTTCTTTGTAGGTGGTAGGCTCATTATTATCCATAAGCAATACGTCGTCGTGTTGAGTGGTGAGAAGGTTAAGTTTCTCATGCTCTCGATGTATCCTATTAGACCTATGCGAGCCTTGTGTTTCTGGAGCTATTTCCTGTTCCACAACATCTTGTGAGACTTGCTCCTATTCCATTAAAGGTTCAGTGACATTTTGTGGTTCTCGAACCTCTTCAAGCTCTATTTTCTTCCCAGTAGTTCTTCTAAAAAGGAAGTCTTTTTTCTAGAAAGACACCGTACTGAGCCACAAACACTTTGTGCTCTGTGGGATTATAGAAATAGTATCCTTTTGTCTTTTTAGGATACCCCACAAATATGCATTTATCAGATTTAGGTCCTAATTTGTCTGAGACTTGTCTTTTTACATAAGCCTCACAACCTCAAATCTTTAGAAAAGACAGATTAGGCTTTTTTTTCTGTCCACATCTCATGTGGTGCCTTTTCAACAGCTTTAGTAGGAACACGATTTAGTGTGAATGCTGCTTTCTCTAAAGCATTGTGACATCCTTGTCACTATCCACATAACAACTAACTTTTTCTTTCACATAACGTTACTTAGGCTAGTTTGTCAATGTCATCCTTACTTCTTATGCTTTAAGCATCATTATCATAATATGATATCAAATTACCACATGAATTGAAATTTCATATATTCATATGAGTCAACTACACCAGGATCTCAAATACTTACATATCCTATATCCCCAAAACAAATAATATACATTACTGTAGTATTGTACTGTACAATAGCCGAAGTACACGGCCAACTGATTATACCTTCAAAGAATAAGTGGGAAGCGTGTCTTGAAGGTATATCAAAGGATCCCAAAATGTGCTCCTATATCCGGAGCGAGAATTACTTCAAGTAATCTATATGACAAATGTTTGTAAAGGAGTGAGTTTACGCTCAGTAATAAACATATGTAAAAGAGTGTACTATATCACTATATGCAGTTTTCCTGCTTGGCTCTATAATGTCATGTAAAACCATTATAAAGCATATACCATTAATTCCCACACATATCAAATACATGTAAAATCATTTCTTTCAAATACTTTCACGGATCTCAAATCACGTGAAATCACATGTGCAAATACAATTAATTTCAAATACTTTCACATGCTTTCGATTACTTTCAAATAGATGGGAGACAATTAATTTCCAATTAGATTCATGCACCACGTAATTCTCATAATAGATACAACAAATATATCCCGTAAGGAATAATCCATGAGAGATCTCATAAGGATACCACAAATATATCCCGTAAGGGATAATCTTGAGAGATATCAAATAAGTGGCATACCCACGTATGGGCCAGGGATCCTTCCTAAAGCTGAAACAAATAAGAGACATATGGCCATTGTCTATAGCCCACAGTGCTCACTAGTCAGGCGCCTTACTATGGGTCTGAGGACCGGACTAGGGCTCTTTAGCCAAAAACAAGTACAAATAATGTGCATGATCATTAAAGGTATTCATAGTCTCGAAAACATTATTTATATAACCTTTGGCAATTACAATTATGCTTCCTTGAAATAGGTTGTCAAAACCTCTTTTTAAAATGGGCAGTCGACTGATCTTTAAGGCATTTGGTTGCTACATCATATTTTGCTTTATTGAATTTCTTTTCCCTTTTGAAATCAAATATTTTATTTTTCGAAAAACACATAGGGCAATTGACTGGCCCCATATAGCAGTCGACTGGTTTTGAAAAAGAATGTTTCTCGAAAAAAGGCAGTCGACTGGCTCCCTGGGCAGTCGACTGGCTCCCTGGGCAGTCGACTGTTTTTGAAACAGAATGCTTCTGAAAACAGGGCAGTCGACTGGCTCCCTAGCTAGTCGGCTGGTTTTGAAACAGAATACTTTTTAGCAAATAGCAATTGACTGTCCCATATAGTAGTCGACTGGTTTGAAACAAAATACATTCTGGAAAAATAGCAATCGACTGGCTTACATAGCAGTCGACTGGTTTGTCTCGATTTTCGAAAATCTACGTTTCGGTTGTCTCTAGGCAGTCGGCTACTACTTAAGGCAGTCGGCTACTTCTAGCATTTTGGTAACTAGGAGTAAAATCCATAATTTTCCATTTCCTGCACTAAAACAACTTGTACTTCATCCCAAGGCATTTAAAACACAATAAAACATACGAACATAGCCACTCTACGTCCGTTACAGAAATTCCTTACCTCAATTAACTTCGAATATGAGATTTGCTTGATTACACCAATCCTTTTTCTTCACTTCGTCAAAGCTGAAATCATCATGTCAATTCAAACCTCTTAAGAAACTTATACAAATATGTTACACCCACTCTATACAACTCCAAACCATGCACGAAATTGATAGAATCAATTTCTACTCTTACCTTTGCCAATGACTTAACATTACAGAATTTTTGATCTCCTCAATCCCTTTGATTCAGCCTTTCATATTAAAGGCCTAGCTAGAGCTAGTGACAAGGGTCATTTTTCATCAAGTGAGCTTAACGATTTGGTGACATGAGATGGTGCTTTGTCAAGGTGAGTACAATGGAAACTTAGGAAAAATGAAGGGAACAAGAGGGAGAGAGGTTGGAAAGAAGGGCTACCGACTTTAATGGCTGAAGATGATGATTCACCAAGCTTCATTAAATGCACTCTATCCTCTTAAGCATCTCATCACAGCCATTGTCCCCTTTTGACCCTCTTTGACCCATTTAATTCTCTTCTTCCATTCATATGCCACATGTACTTCACACCCAATAAAATCTGATATTAATTTGATCATACTCTAATTATTCTCATGATATCAACATTAATTTCATTGACCAATTGACTATCAATTTCATTATTCCTTCTATGTCCCCTATAACACTTATACATCAAATTTTCATATTTATTTAATTCTTTCAGCTTACAACATTTTACAATTATAGAGGAATTAAATGAAATTGGGGATTTCACATTTTCCCCACCTTTAGAAATTTGGTCCTCCAAATTTGAATCAACTTACTACTCGAATAGCTCGGGATATTTCTCCTTCATTAAACTCTTAAGCTCCCAAGTAGCTTCTTCTATAATATGATATTGCCATAGCACTTTAACTAATGAAATTGTTTTAGACCTCAAAACTTTCTCTTTTCTATCCAAAATCCAAATCGGTTTCTCTACATAGCTCATGTCTTCTCGAATCTCCAATGGTTCATATTCTATGACATGAGATGGATCCGGATTATACTTCCAAAGCATCGACACATTAAATACATTATGTAATCCTGATAGCTCCGGTGGTAGTGCCAACCTATAGGCAACATCTCCAACTCGATCTAAGACTTCAAATGGACCGATATAACGAGGACTCAGCTTACCTCTTCAGCCAAATCTCATAATCCCTTCGGATGGAGAAACTTTCAAAAACACAAAATCTCCAACCAAAAACTCAAGTGGTTTCTGGCGTGCATCCGCATAACTCTTTTGTCTATTCCGAGCTGTCTTAAGTTTTTTATAAATCAGTTTAACATCTTCAGAGGCTTGCTCGACTAAATCTAGAGCCAATAACTTACGCTCACCCACTTCTTCCCACCCAATCGGAAATCAACACCTTCTACCATATAAAGCTTCATATGGTGCCATCTTGATACTTACATGATAGCTGTTATTGTAAGCAAACTCAGCCAATGGTAGATGGTCATCCCATGAGCCTTTAAAATCCAAAACACAAGCTCTCAACATATCCTCGAGCGTTTGAATGGTGCGCTCGGACTGCCCATCAGTTTGCGGATCAAAAGTTGTACTAAAATTCAACTGAGATCCCATGGCTTCCTGAAAATGTTTCCAAAAATGACAAGTAAACCTAGAATCTCTATCAGATTTAATGCTCATTGGAACTCCATGTAGTCTAACAACTTCTCTCACATAAAAGTCTGCCAAAGCACTAAGTGTATCCGTAGACTTCATAGGTAGGAAGTGAGCTGACTTGGTTAATTGATCCACAACTACCCACACACCATCATGATTCCTCTTGGTCCGCAGTAGTCCGCTAACAAAATCCATCGTAATGTGCTCCCATTTCCACATAGGTATAGGCAGAGGTTGTAACAATCTTGTTGGTCTTTGGTGCTCTACCTTAACCTGCTGACATGTGAGACACTTCGCCACAAATTTTGCTATGTCTCTTTTCATGCCAGTCCACCAATACACCTTGCGAAGATTATGATACATCTTCGTATTTTCTGGATGCAATGTGTATCTAGTGGCATGTGCTTTTGTCAAAATTAGCTTTCTCAACTCTTTATCATTAGGAACACATATAAGATTCCTAAACCTTAAAATTCCATCACTACCAATATCAAACTCTGAGAGTATACCTGATTGGACTTCATTCGTAGCCTTCATACACTAATCATCTTCCCTCTAAGCAATTCAAATTCTATCCATTAATTATGGCTCAATCATCAAACTGGCTATCATCCCATTTTGCTCAAGAGGTGTAACATTTAAGTTGAGGCTTACAAACTGTTCAAGTAACTCATACTTTTGAATCATCATATAAGATACCATACCTACATGCTTCCAGCTCAAAGCATCCGCCACCACATTGGCCTTTCTTGGGTGGTATAGGATCTCACAATCATAATCCTTTAAAAGCTCGAGCCATCTTCTTTGTCTCATATTCAACTCCTTCTGAGAGAGCAAATATTTCAGACTTTCATGGTCTGTAAAAATCTAAAATCTCTTACCATACAAGTATTGCCTCCAAATCTTTAAGGCAAACACTACTAAAGCTAACTCCAAGTCGTGAGTTGGGTAGTTCTTCGCATGGTCCTTTAATTATCTAGAACCATATGCCACTGCCTTACCATGCTGCATTAGTACACAACCCAAACCTTGTCCTAAGGCATCACTATATACTGTAAATCCTCCAGAATCACTAGGAATGGTGAGGATGGGTGCAGTCGTTAGCCTGCGCTTCAACTCTTGAAAACTTCGTTCACAGGCCTCGTTCCATTCATACTTTACCTCTTTGCGCGTCAAGCACGTCAAGGGAGCAGCTAACTTCGAGAAACCCTCCACAAATCTTCGATAGTAACCAGCTAGACCCAAGAAACTCCTTATCTCCGTCACTGTCTTCGGTCTCTCTTATTGTACCACCACTTCAATCTTCGATGGATAGATCGAGACTCCATCTTTATTGATTTTATGACCCAAAAAGGAGATATGATCTAACTAGAAATCACACTTACTTAGCTTGGCATAAAATCCTCGATCTCTGAGGGTTTCCAAAACTATCCTCAAATACTGCTCATGCTGTTCCCGAGATCTTGAATGCACCAATATGTCATCGATAAAGACAATGACAAACTGGTCCAAATACAACTTGAATACATGATTCATCAAATTCATGAAAGCTGCGGGTGCATTGGTTAAACCGAACGGCATCACTAGAAATTCATAGTGACCATACTGTGTCTTGAATGCTGTCTTAGGGATATCTTCACTTCGGATCTTTAATTAATGATATCCCGACCTTAAGTCTATCTTGGAAAAGACTTGTGCACCCTGAAGCTGGTCAAAAAGATCATCAATCCTGGGAAGAGGATACTTGTTTTTGATTGTCACCTTATTCAACCATCGATAGTCTATACACAGCCTCATGCTACCATCCTTCTTCCGGGCAAATAGCACAGGAGCACCCCAAAGGGATACACTGGGTCGTGTGAACCCCTTATCTAGTAACTCCTGCAACTTTCTCTTAAGTTCCTCCAATTCCACTAATGCCATCCGATAGGGTGATCTCAAAATGGGCTCAGTCCCCGGCACCAAATGGATAGTAAACTCTACTTCCCTATTCGGAAAAAGTCATGGAAGATCGTTTAGAAACACCTCAAAAAATTCTTTGACTACCGAAATTTCCTGAAGTTCAGGACGTTTTTGATCTACGTCCACCTCATATGCCATAAACCCTTCACATAATAAATATATTCTATTATTTTCATTTCAAATAATTTAATCAGCAAACATACTTTTATATTAAGTATTGAGAAAATTTACAACATAGCTAACAGGAGAAGAGAAGATCACACTCTTTGCATGACAATCTAGCGTCACATGATTCTTAGCTAACCAATCCATACCCAAAATAACATCAAATTCATACATATTCAGTAGGATTAGGTCAGCTATTGATTCTCTCTCTCCTACCCGTAGCTTACAACTACGATACACTATGTCCGTCATTTGAGATTCCCTAAAGGGAGTACTTATTTGTAGTAATTATCATAAAGGTTCAGGCTCAACAAGAAATCTCTTAGCAATTTTAGGTGACACAAAAGAGTGCGTAGAGCCTGGATCAAATAATGCAAGGACATATGTATCATTAAGGTAAATCTTACCCTGTATCATCTTAGATGAAGCATCAGCAGACTCCTTATCAATGGCAAACACCCGACCCTGAGTCACGAGTGCCTTTCCCTTCTCTGCCGCTGTGGCCTTACGCTGAGGCTGGGTGGTCTTAGGCTGTGGTTGAGGGGTCTTCTCTGATTCTTCGAACACCCTCTGATTTATCTTGGGACAATTCTTTATCCTATGTCCCTGCTCACCACACCGATAACAAGCCCCACTCGCAAACCGATAGGGCTGTGCTCCATGAAATTTCCTGTAATGCTCACATCTCTGCATCGTACTCCTCGGTGAGCTAGCGGTACTACTCGTCGAATATCGAGATCTTTCATCACTTATCTTGATCCCAGTGGGTCTAGGAGTCCCTGTACCATAATCATCATCATCATCATAATTCCAAATTCAATAGATTCCCATATAACCATTAATTAAGACAAAAATCATTTTCTTATAATTGATTTGCTTACCCGTCGAAGCTCTATCATATGGTCTATTTCTCCTCGATGGATATCTGTCACTTGAGGCTCTCTTATCTGACTTCCGTTTCATCGGTTCTTTACCTCTACTCCTAGCTCGGAAGTCAGCCTGATGAAACTCATAGTCCTACTCACACAGTTGATCCTTATGGACTGCCTCTCCATATGTAGTGATATCCATGAGGTATAACTTAGACCTAATGGAAGGTCTCAATCCCTCCATAAATCTATAGGTCTTATGCTCTTCTCTCCTTAATACTTCCGGATCAAATCTACTCAGCATAGTGAACTTTGACTCGTATTGATTAATAGTCATATTCCCTTGAGTTAAGTTCAAGAATTCAACCTGCAACCTTCTCTGAGCAGTGCGTGGGACGTATTGTTCATTGAATGCTTCTACAAATATATCCCACATTACCTCTGAATATCCAGCCTCTAACACCGTCTGAGTGGCCTGCGACCAAGGCTCTGCCTCATCCATTAACAAATAGGCAGCCAATCCCACTTTTTCTTTCTCGATACACGTCATATATCCGAATGCTTTAGTGACCACCTTTATCCAATTCTCCGCGGCCAACGGATCACTGTCCCCCTTAAACTTAGGCGAATCCAGCTTCTTAAACTCCTTAATCAAGGTAACACTACAATAAGCTCTAGGATCTCGCCTTTCGAGAGCTGGGACTGGTGGGGGTTGTACCATAAGAGTAGGAGGTACAGTAGGTGGAGCTGTTGGTACACTTGTGGCCACGTTCGGGAAGTTCGACATAAACTGTGTGAACATCGCGGTCATGTTCTCCATGTGCTTCTCCATTTTCGCTAGCCTAGTATTCAGGCTATGCGGTGGAGATGGAGGAGAAGACTGTGTTGGGGGCGGTCCCTCACAACCCCGTCCTTGTCCTCGTCTAGTACCCTTCTTCGAGTACTCATTCTATCATGATCATGATCAAATAACATGATTTAGTATAACTTTAAACAGTTATACCACGTATATGTATTCAGACAAGTACAGTACACTGGGAATATCCACTAATTCTAACTTAATGACATCAGCAAACATCATACTAACTTGCTTTTATACTAATATGTGACATCCTTGTCACTATCCAAATAACAACCAACTTTTTCTTTCACATAACATTACTTAGGCTAGTTTGTCAATGTCATTCTTACTTCTTCTTATGCTTTAAGCATCATTATCATAATTAAAATTTCCACATGAATTGAAAATTCATATATTCATATGAGTCAACTACACTAAGATCTCAAATACTTACATATCCTATATCTCTAAAACAAATATTATACATTACTGTAGTATTGTACTGTACAATAGCCGAAGTACACGGCAAACTGATTATACCTTCAAGGAATAAATGGGAAGCGTGTCTTGAAGGTATATCAAAGGATCCTAAAATGTGCTCCTATATCCGGAGCGAGAATTACTTCAAGTAATCTGTATGAAAAATGTTTGTAAAGGAGTGAATTTACGCTCAGTAAGAAACATATGTAAAAGAGCGTACTATATCACTATATGCAGTTTTCCTGCTTGGCTCTATAATGTCATGTAAAACCATTATAAAGCATATACCATATATAATTCCCACAAATATCAAATACAAGTAAAATCATTTCTTTCAAATACTTTCACGGATCTCAAATCACGTGAAATCACATGTGCAAATACAATTAATTTCAAATACTTTCACATGCTTTCGATTACTTTCAAATAGATGGGAGACAATTAATTTCCAATTAGATTCATGCACCAAGTAATTCTCATAATGGATATAGCAAATATATCCTGTAAGGGATAATCGATGAGAGATCTCATAAGGATACCACAAATATATCCCATAAGGGATAAACCTGAGAGATATCAGGTAAGTGGCGTACTCACGTATGGGTCAAGGATCCTCCCCAAAGCCAAAACAAATAAGAGACATATGGCCATTGTCTATAGCCCACAATGCTCACTAGTCAGGTGCCTTACTGTGGGTCTGAGGACCGGATTAGGGCTTCTCAATCAAGAACAATTACAAATAATGTGCATGATCATTCAAGGTTTTCAAAGTCTCAAAAACATTATTTATATAACCTTTGGCAATTACAATTATGCTTCCTTGAAATAGGTTGTCAAGACTTCTTTTTCAAATGGGCAGTCGACTGGTCATTAGGGCAGTTGGCTGCCACATCATGTTTTGCTTTATTGAATTTCTTTTCCTTTTTGAAATTCAAATATTTTATTTTTCGAAAAACACATAGGGTAGTCGACTGGCCCCATATAGCAGTCAATTGGTCTTGAAACAGAATGTTTCTCGAGAAAAGGCAATTGACTAGCTCCCTGGGCAGTTGGCTATTTTTGAAACAGAATGCTTTTGAAAATAGGACAGTCAACTAGCTCCTTAGGCAGTCAGCTGGTTTTGAAACAGAATGTTTTTTTAGCAAATAGCAGTCGACTGTCCCATATAGCAGTCGACTGGTTTGAAACAGAATACATTCTGGAAAAATAGCAGTCGACTGGCTTACCTAGCAGTCGACTAGTTTGTCTAGGTTTTTGAAAATCTACGCTTTGGCTGTCTCTAGGCAGTCGGCTGCTACTTAAGGTAGTTAGCTGCTCCTAGCATTTTGGTAACTAGGAGTAAAATCTGAAATTTACCATTTCTTGCACTAAAACAACTTGTACTTTATCCCAAAGCATTTAAAACACAATAAAACATGCGAACATAGTCACCTTACGTCCGTTACATAAATTCCTTACCTTAATTAACTTCGAATATGAGATTTGCTTGATTGCACCAATCCTTTTTCCTCACTTCCTCAAAGCTGAAATCATCATGTCAATTCAAAGCTCTCAAGAAACTTATACAAATATGTTACACCTACTCTATACAACTCCAAACCATGCATGAAATTGAAAGAATCAATTTCTACTCTTACCTTTGCCAATGACTTAACATTACAGAATTTCTGATCTCTTCAATCCCTTTGATTCAGCCTTTCATAGCTAGAGTTAGTGACAAGGGTCATTTTTCGTCAAGTGAGCTTAATGATTTGGTGACGTGAGATGGTGGTTTGTCAAGGTGAGTACAATGGAAACTTAGGAAAAATGGAGGGATTGAGAAGGAAAGAGGCTGGAAAGGAGGGCTGCCGACTTTGATGGCTGAAGATGATGATTCACCAAGCTTCATTAAATGCACTCTATCCTCTTAATCATCACATCTCAGCCATTGTCCCCTTTTGACCCTCTTTGACCCATTTAATTCTCTTCTTCCATTCATATGATACATGTACTTCACACCCAATAAAATTTGATATTAATTTGATCATACTCTAATTATTCTCATGATGTCAACATTAATTTCATTGACCAATTAACTATCAATTTCATTATTCCTTCTATGTCACATATAACACTTATACTTCAATTTTTCATATTTATTTAATTCTTTCAACTTACAAGATTTTACAATTATAGAGGAATTACATGAAATTGGGGATTTCACAAGCATAACCCCAAAAGGAGACAAGGAGGTTAGACAGACTCATCATGGATTGAACCATGTCTAACAAGGTCTGATTCCTCCTCTCAGATGCATCGTTCCATTTAGGTGTACCAGGTGGAGTGAGTTGTGGAACTATTCTATACTACTTTAGATGATCTATAAATTCTAGGCTCAAATACTCTCCACCGTGATCTGATTGGAGTGTCTTGATATTCTTACCTAGCTGATCTTGTACTTCATTCTTGAAATCTTTGAACTTTTCAAAGGAATTTGACTTGTGTCTCATTAGATACACATAGCCATATCTACTGTAGTCATTAGTAAATGTGATGAAGTATTGGAACCCTCCTCTAGCTTGTGTGGTTAATGTGCCACATACATCTGTATGTATGAGCTCTAGTAAATCACTAGCCTTTTCACTTGTTCCTATAAAAGAGGCCTTAGTCATTTTACCAAGCAAACAAGATTCGCATACATCATATGATTCAAAATCAAGTGAATCAATGTGTCCATCTTTGTGAAGCTTAGATATGCATTTCTCGTTTATGTGACCAAGTCTACAATGCTAGAGGAATATAGGGTTAATCTCATTACCCTTTGACCTCTTGGAATCAACACTGTATATGTGATTATCTAAATCCAGAACATACAATCCATTCATAATGGAAGCATTGCTATAGAAAATACAATTAAAGTAAATTGAACAACTATTGTTCATTATTTAAAAAAAAAAACCTTTCATGTCCAAACAAGAAATAGAAATAATATTCTTGGCAATTGCTGTAACATAATAACAATTATCAAGTTCTAGAATTAGGCCCAAAGGCAACGATAAATTAAATGTTCCTACAGCTAATGCATCAACCATTGCTCCATTTCTAACTCGTAGGACCATATCGCCCTTGGCAAGTTTTCTACTCCTTGTTAGTCCCTACACATTCATGCAAATGTGAGAACCATATCTAGTATCTAATACCCAAGATGAAGAAGTAGACAGATTTATCTCAATCACATATATACCTGAGGTGGAAGTCTCACTTCTTTTCTTTTTCTTCAGCTCCTTAAGGTACATAGTGCAGTTTCGCTTCTAATGACTAGTCTTGTCACAATGAAGCACTTTCCTGTCTTAGCAACTCCACCAGATGGCTTGAGCTTCTTAGCCTTTTCCTTCTTTTTACCCTTAGGCTTGGGCTTACCCTTAAGCTTGCCTTTACCTTTGGATTTGGTTTTGTCAATCACTATAACAGAAGTAGGCCTTGACTTCTTCAAGTCCTGATGGAGGATGAGATCAACTGACAACTCTGTATGCATGGTGAAGCTTAGTGCTTCCAACCTCTCAATGTACCTAATCATATTAAGTACATAAGTATGCACCTAAGCTCCCTCAACCATCTTGCTCTGGAAGAGCTCCTTAGACACCTCATAACGTTCATGCTGTACTTGCTCTCGAAACATTTCCTTGAGATGTTCGATCATATCAAACAGTTTCATATTCTCATGTTGCTTCTGGAGTTTAGAACTCATGGAAGTTAACATTAGGCACTGCACGTCAGTGGCATCATCCAAATTCTTTTCATAAGCTTACTTATCAGTAGTGGAAGCATTCTGTCGGGGTTGAGCAGGGATAGCATGCCCTAGAACATATAACTTCTTTTCTTAAGTGAGGGCTATCCTCAAATTTTGTACTAGTCTATGAAGTTTGCCCCAACCAACTTGTTATCCTTTTTAAGGATAGAACGAAAGGATAAGTTATTGTTTGCCATGATAATTCTACAATCATAAAATATGCAAGTAAGTAACATTGTGATTAAAATCATTTAATTATGGTCTTTTAATTAAATGAATTGCTCCCACTATTTTCCTCAAGCTAATAGCCCTCACTATCAACTCGGGAAGCCTTTTCACCTAAACTTCCTAGTGGGCCAAGATCCATATTTGGTCCCATTATGACTTTAGCTAAGCTATTGCATCCAATAAGATTATTTAGGTAGACAACTCTTGTCAATTGCATCTCATGCAACTCTTGGATAGTTGGGTGAATAACTCTTGTTCTAACTCATCATATGGGTTAAAGCCCAACCTATGCCTCTAAATCTTATTATGTTTGACTAAGCCAATGCCCTAATTTGATTTAGTTAAGTCTAACCCAATACACTTGGAGATAACTATTATCTCATGCAATGTGAAATCCTAAGGTAGGTATGGCCTTGACTGAGCCAAAGTAGCACAATACCAAACAAAGTCTCTTTCACATGCATCGTATTGGAAGGCATCTTTATTTGTTATCTTTGACTTAATATTTATTTTGAGGGATTTTTAATTTTATTGTCTCACCTAGCATGCTTTTCTAACACATATATCAACATATATAAATAAAAGCATAAAATTAAACATGACATGGTTATGGCCTTTATATTACAAAAGAACCTAGGGATACATTAGTTTTCTAAATGCCTTCTCCTTAGTTTTCCTTCAAGCGTCACCTCGGTTCACGTTGGCTCCAAACCATCTTAGCTCCAAATGTTGTACATTTTACAAGATAATCCTAATTTATCTATGTAACTATTACATAAATAAATTACAAGTAAATCAAGGCTCGCATGCCCAATTTAAATTTATTTAAATAAATTACAACCTATGTAAACCTAGGCCCATAACCATGCACCATGCAACCATCCATATCACATACGAATCAAGCATCAAGCATACATAGCAATATCACATATTAATTTGCATGCTTCCTAAAATCTAATTTTAATTAATCAAATTTTAATTAATTATGGGTATCAAGGGCTGTTTTAATTTAATTTTAATTCTCAAAATTCAATTTGGGTTTAATTGAAATTTTAATCTTATTAAAATCTCAAAATCATTGGATAACTCTTTTCCATTTTAAAATATTTTATTTTAAAACAAAAAATTTATAAAGATAACTCCTTTAGAAATTTTAACCTCATTAAAATCTCAAAAGTATTGGATAACTCTTATCCAATTTAAGATAAAAATATTTTATTTTAAAACAAAATTTTATCAAGAGAATTCCTTTTAAAGTTTTAATCTCATTAAAATCTCAAAAGTATTGGATAACTCTTATCCAATTTAAGATAGAAAATATTTTATTTTAAAACAAAATTTTAAAATCTCAAAACTATTGGATAACTCTTATCCAATTTAATATAGGATATATTTTATTCTAAAACAAAATTTTATCAAGATAACATTTTGAAATTTTAATCTTATTAAAATCTCAAAAATCATTGGATAACTCTAATCCAATTTTATTTTAAAAAATATGTTTCTTTAAAATATATTTAATTTAAAACTCTTATCAGGATAACTTTTATTCTAATTTATTTTATATATTTTAAATAAAATAATGACAAGTATTTTTTTTGCAAGGCTGGCAACTACAAGGTTGCCTACAGGGTTTTTGTCAAAACAATTTTGATAACTACTCTAATATCAATTATTTTAGATAAAAGCATGCTGAGTTCATGCCAAACAATTTTGATAACTACTCTAATATCAATTATTTTAGATAAAAGCATGCTGAGTTCATGCCAAACAATTTTGACAATATTTTAATTACAAGTTTGAAAAGAATTCTAACATGTAACTTTTAATTCAACAAATCTCTATAGGGTTTATTTAAATCTATAATCGTCTTACAATTATTTTAGGTTGCCCAAACGAATTTTGAAAATTAAAATCAAATTTGTAACAACTTACAATAAAACAGCATCATCCTAAAAGCCTTTTGTACATTGGCTTGGATATCACTGTAAGGTTTTGTTGTCTCGATTTATCATGTCATACACAAAAATAAGCAGTGGATTAGAAAAACAACAAAACCAAAATCACCAGGATCATGCAACAAGATTGTTTTCGGGATAGAATCTAACCTTTTGGTGTGACTCGTGTAGGAACGTTCAACTTTTGAATATGACAGCCCTCGATTTATCATTAACTCAAGACTTCTAGCTGAGAGAAGCCCTCTAACGGTATCCACATGAGTAAGATGCAAAACAAGACCTTTGCCTGAGACAAGATGTGATCAGAAGCAAAGGGAGGAGGAAGGGAATTGTTTTCTGAGAGTGCTAACTCCAAGAGGCAGAGCGGCTATCAAAAATATTCTGTCTAACTTTTAGATTTAATGTTGTTTTTATAGTGCCTCTTAACAAAACCCTAAAAAGGCCTTAGTCTTAGTTCAACTAAATTAGGTCTTTTAGCCCTTTTAAAATTACTTAATCCAAATCTAATTAATTATAAGGCATACTCTAACACACAGATATGGTAAATTTGTGGTAAGTTAAATGTGATGGGGTTTCTTGGATCAGTGAAAGTTTTAATGGGGTTATGGGTTCTGAGAAGGATTTGGCAATGGTAAAACTGCAAAGGAGATGAATTATATATACATATATATTTCTTTTTGTTTGAATCAGTGATAAATATGAAATGAAAAGAAAAAAAAATTTCACATAATTTTCAGTTTTTCAATTTTAATATTGTTTTCCACAGTAAGCTTTCAGGGAAATTGTATGGGTTAGTTCCATGCTGTCTATGGGTGACATCAAAAACATTGTTGACCAAGATTAAGAGGAGATCTTGATTTAGTTCCATGGATTCCAAAAAAATAATAATAATAACTAAGGAAAAAAACATATGTAAATATATTTTTTATCATTTCTTTTAAATATTTTTTTATTAAAGTTATTTTTACTTAAGGATCATTTTATCTTTTTCAATCTTACCGAAATCAATTTTACATTCATCTAAAGTAACTATTAGTTGGTATGAGTACTCAATAAGAATCAGGTGAATGTGCTCAAACTCAAAGAGAGCCTGTTTCAGGGTGCAGTAAAGATTATGTCTTACATTTGTGTGTACGGTTTCCAAGTGTTGGCTGGCTTTTTAACTTGTGATGCAAATTTTTTTAAAGAAAGAACAAGAACTATAGGATCTGAGAGGTTCACCACAAGTTGATAGAGAAAAGTACTTCAGGTCATTTCCTCTCTGTTTCAATTGTATCTCATGTAAATATGTAATTTCCAGTGAACACTCGATGAAACCATGTTTTAATGTGTTTTTAAGAATTAAACAAGGGCAGCTCTTCAGGTCACAAGCACAAAGTATGCACATGTAAATCCTTCAATCACCATCGTTACGTGAGCTTATGGCTTCCCAGTCAATTTGAGGGAAAGTGAGGTCAAATCAAGAAGGCACCCCAGCGAAGCAAAGGGCACATCGTAGTTGTAATTAAATTTCAACGAAGACTTGACATAAAAAACAATGACAGAAATGCTACTCGCACAATTTGATCATTAATATACAAAGCTGACGTCCATAGTTTGAATTGTGATTGTTGGGGAGAAATTTGTGTTGGTGTCTAAGATTCGAAGATTCGGTGGCAGCATCCCACTCCATGGAGAGCACTGTCTAGTATAGGTACGAAGAGAGGCTATGACCACCCAGTCTCGCTTAACTAAACTAACGAAGTACGGAAATAGGAAAGAAAGCATGACATACAACCAATGCTCATTCAAAAACAAAAAGCACTCAATTTGAGCAATTATAGTCTAAAGATAGTTATCATAGACTTCACATCCATTGACCAAAGTATAATATTAAAAACTCATAGTTTGTATCTACTTCTTTGTCCAAGTTTACAATTCTACCGAAGATACTTTTATTTGTACTGTAATTTATTCTTTATATAAAAAAGGACAATTTCTTTCAAGTGCCTGCATTAACTTCATCATACAAATAAAATACCAAGAAAGCGTACGGGTTATATGGGACCCATTTTATTGAGACTTGAGCCAGAAGGAGAGCAGCGTTCAAAATAACCGATTTAAATTTTGATATAAACAAAGGAATTAAAGAATATTATCTTTTATTATATAATTCAGTATTATATATGATGGTGGAGGTTTTTTATATTATATGTTAACTAAGTTTAATTCATGTCGGTTTAACTTTGTTAAAAAGGAGGCTAATGAGAGGTAGGCAGTGTCTCAAGTTTGAATAATATCGAAAGTTACATGAATCAAAACTGCCAAGAGAGTCGATCCATCATTTTCAATTTTTTACATAACATTTCTTTCCCGGTAAACAAAGACAAGAAGCCAAAGAATACAGGAAAATTCCAATTATTATTTTGGAAATCACGTGTTGCGTGAATTTTGATGCCTCATTTAAGATAAAGTGAGAGAGAAGAAAAAGGAAAGTCCATTAATCTAAAAAAAAAAATTACGTAAAGCTTTATGTTTTCACTTGAGTTCCATGACTTTGATCTATTAACATCAGTGTATCTAACTAATTAGGTAACCTTCCGTATCTTGGAATTATGAATATGATGGAAAGATTGAGAAGTACGGTACAAGAAGCATAAACCTACATATAGAAGAAGAAGATGAGAATATAGGTTTCGGAGAATGAACGAATCTAACTTGTATTGTAAACTTGAGAACACAGAGCTTTGTATCTACATTGCTCAGCTATATATATTGAGTACGTGATAAGATCAAGGCCTAACTAACAATTGAGCTAGTTGAGTTGGTTGTAATTAACTCAACCAACTTGACTGTTAGTTAGGTAACTCTTTTAACATGCCTCTATAAACTGAGCTCTCCCCTGGCCAAGCTTCTGTAAGCTACTAATATACCCCTGCAAAATGGACTCTCCCTTGGCCAAGCTTCTGTAGACTTGTTATCCGTTGAGCTTGAAGGTTGAACAGTAAGCTTGCATATCAGCTTTGCAAAACTGGACAATGATAGTGGTTTTGTCAAGATATTAGCAATTTGATCTTAGGCTGGAATATGTGTGAAGCCCCGGTGTGTACCTGCACGTCAACGACCCAGGCCACTACATTGAGCGGTTCACTCAACCACAATGTCTACTTTGGAGTGCACCCCGTAGGGCCACTGCTCCACCCAGGTTTGTCGAAGTGTGCCGATTAGCCATAACTCCAATTCGTATCTGGAGAGATTTGAACCCTTGACACCATGCAAGTGTCAATCCCTCCTAATGCTTGAATGGTGTCAAGGGTTCGAATCAGGATGTGAATTGGAGTCGTGGCCAATCAGCACACTTTGACAAACTCGTGCGGAGCGGTGGCCCTACAGGGTGCACTCTAGAGTAGATATTACGGTTGAGTGAACCGCTCAGCGCGGAGGCCTGGGTCGGTGACCTGCAAGTGTACACCGAGGCTTCAATATAACGGACAATTGGTTAGGAGGGATTGACACTTGTTATTAGCAATTTGATCTTAGGCTAGAACATGTGTGAAGCCCTGGTGTGTACCTGCACGTCAACGACCCAGGCCACTACATTGAGCGGTTCACTCAACCACAATGTCTACTTTGGAGTGCACCCCGTAGGGCCACTGCTCCACACAGGTTTGTCGGAGTATGCCGATTAGCCATAACTCCAATTCGTATCTGGAGAGATTTGAACCCTTGACACCATGCAAGTGTCAATCCCTCCTAATGCTTGAATGGTTTTTTATCAGGATGTGAATTGGAGTTGTGGCCAATCAGCACACTTTGACAAACTCGTGCGGAGTGGTGGCCCTACAGGGTGCACTCTAGAGTAGATATTACAGTTGAGTGAACCGCTCAGTGCGGAGGCCTGGGTCGGTGACCTGCAAGTGCACACCGGGGCTTCAATATAACGGACAATTGGTTAGGAGGAATTGACACTTGTATGGTGTCAATGGTTCGAATCCCTTTGGACGTAAATTGGAGTTGTGGTCAATTGGCACACTCCGACAAACCCATGTGGAGCGATGGCCCTAAAGGTGTCAAAAGAGTTGTGCTGGGTTGGCACAACCCATTTAAATAGTAGCCCATCTGTTAATGGATCGTGCTGGCATAGCACTATTTTTATAGAGGACCATGCTGTCACGATCCATGAAAATTAAGGGCATGGCCCAGCATGGCTTATAGCCCATAACCCTAATGGGTCATGCTGGGCTAGGCATGGAACTATTTTTCATGTCGTATCGTGCCAAGTTTAGCCCATCAATATTTTTTATTATTTTAAAAGTTTTTTATTTATTTTTTTAAATAATATACGAGATCAATAAAAATAAAATAGATACATAATTTACGTGGTTCAACAAAACAACTACATCCACGGGGAAAAATAAAAAATCTACTAAATAAAGATATCGGAATTTACAATCTTAATATTAAAAACACACACACACACACATGCACAAACGAAGACTATATTAAGACATATATCATTCTATTTCTGTTTGACTTGGAAAATTAAAATATTAAATTACTTTACCATTGCTTGATTGGTGATTTGGTGGATAAAATTATGAATTTTTCTAATGTTAAATGATTTAGCAGACGAAATTCAAGGTATTAGTTGTGTATTGAATTTGTATTTATGTTGTAATTTTAATTTAATTTTACTAATCATTAGTTTATTTTAATGTTTTGATATTCAATATCATTATCACTACCAAATCAAGTGGCAATTTACTTTTATCTTTATAATTTATTTTTATGTGATTATATATGTTATATATAAAGTGTGATATATTATATATTTTGTATACAAAATGCAAGAATTATAAATTTTTGTATTAATAATTCAAATATATTATAGTTAGATTTATTAAATATATAATTTTATTTCTATAAATTACCAACAAAATATAAAAAAAATATAATTTCATCATAAATAAAAAATAACATGAATAAATCTAAAGAACCAATAAATTGAGTCTTGAGTCCCATTTATAATAAATATGGGCCAATATAGCATGGCACAGGAGCTTACGTGTTGTGCCATGTTAGCCTGCGTGCCACGTGTTAGCACTAGCCCCTAATGAGTCGTGTTGTGCCGATCCACATACCTTAAAACTTCACACATACATATGTTGTGCTTGGCCTAGTCCACTTATTTAACAATGAATTGTGCCAAGCACAGCCTACACTGTATCGAACCGCATCGTGCCATGGGCCGCCCAGCTCGTTTGACACCACTAGATGGCCCTACAGGGTGCACTCCAAAGCAAAAAATACGGTTGAGTTGAGGCAAACTTGGGGCAAAGTGTTAAGAGGATGCCAGCCGACGGCCTTTTGAACGAGTTGCGCCTTGACAATAAAATGCACGTTTTATTATGACGGCCTAGTGTGCACTTACAGGTCATAGACCTAAGCCACTGTACCGAGCGAGTCACTCAACTATATTGTCCATTTTGGAGTGCACCCTGTAGGGCCACCACTCTGTACAGGTTTGTCCGAGTGTGCCGACTAGCCACAACTCCAATTTGCGTCCAGAGGGGTTTGAACCCTTGACACTATGCAAGTGTCAATCCCTCCTAACCAATTGTCCTACTCCGACAAACTCATGCAAAGCAGTGGCCCTATGAGGTGCACTCCAGAGTGGACAATAAGGTTAAATGACCCGTTTGGTGTGGTGGCTTGGGTTGGTGACCTGCAGGTGCACACCAAGGCGTCACAAATGTGGTCTACAGGTGGGAGCCACCTCTAGAATCCCAAAGCAGATAGTATGGTTGAGTGAATCGCTCGATGCGAAGGCCTGAGACAGTGACCTATAGGTACACACCGGGGCTTCATGAAATATGATTTACACTTGGTTTTATATCACACATGATATGATCTGAGATTGTACTAGTTTTTAATACGTTTAAAAGTACATGTAATAGGATTTTGAGATTGTATATATTTCACACATGATTAATTATTACACGTGACATGTTTTAATATGACAATCGTTTTATACAGCAAAATTTTTATATGTTACATATTGAAACTTGTCATGATAATATATTTTGCACTCATGCATAACATGTAGTGATACAAGGGTACGTAGTGTCATTAGCACATGATCGAATCAATATACGAAGGATATTGATTTCTAAATGATAATGGGGCATATACTTGAATAAGATCTGTTCTATAAGTTCATACCTTTGTATCCTTTAGAATAAAGGAGATAGGATCTCAAGTCTGGTTGATGAATCAACACCTTGTGATCTGAGCATGATTAATGGCTTTGATAGGATTTTTGTAACCTATTGAAGCAGCAGAGGATCATTCTCAGCTATGGGCAACCATAAGCTAAGATGGTCATAAGTTTGTCTAACAAGCTTCACAAATTTTTCTTTTTATTGTGAAGCCCCAATGTGCACCTGCAAGTTACCGACCTAGGCCATCGCACCGAATGGTTTACTCAACCGTATTGTCTGCTTTAGAATGCACCCCGTAAGGCCACCACTTCGCACCAGTTCGTTAGAGTGTGTCGATTGGCTACAACTCCAATTCACGTCTGGAGGGATTCGAACCCTTGACATCATGCAAGTGTCGAACCCTTAAGATATTGGTTTGGAGGGTTCAACACTTGCATGGTGTTAAGGGTTCGAATCCCTTCGAACACGAATTAGAGTTGGAGAGGGTTCGACACTTGCACGGTGTCAAGGGTTCAAATCCCTTTGGAATTGAATTCGAGTTGTAGCCAATCGGCACAATTCAACAAACCTGTGCAGAGCGATGGTCCTACGAGATGCACTTTAGAACGGATAATACGGTTGAGTGAATCGCTCGGTGCTGTGGCCTGAGTTGGTGACCTATAGGTGCACATCGGGGCTTCACAATATTCATTATAAAATGCGCGTTTTATTATGAAACCTTGGTATGCACCTACAAGTCATCGACCCAAGTCACCATATCAAGCGGCTCACTCAACCATATTGTCCGCTTTAGAGTACACACCGTAGAGCCACTGCTCCGCACGGGTTTGTCGGAGTGTGCTAATTGGCCACAATTCCAATTTTTGTTCGGAGGGATTCGAACCCTTGACAACATGCAAGCGTTGAAGGGATTGACACTTGCATGGTGTTAAGGGTTCAAATCCCTCTGGACGTGAATTGGAGTTGTGGCCAATCGGCACACTCCAACAAACTGGTATGGAGCGATAGCCCTACAGGATGCACTTTAGAGTGGACAATATGGTTGATTGAACTGCTCAGTAAGGTGGCCTAGGTCAGTGACTTACAGGTGCACACCGAGGCTTCACAATATGATTCACTGATAGTTATTTCTTCAACACTTTTTCTCTAAAAAAAACATATCTAATTCCATATGTTTTGTTCTTGCACACTGCATAAGATTGTTAGATAAGGCAACTGTAGATAGGTTGTCACACTAGATATGAGGCTTAGCAGGAAGGCTTATGTGAACTTCAGACAATAAGGATTAGATCCAAGTAATCTCAGCTGTTAAATTTGCTAAACTCTTAAACTTTGCCATTGTACTTTATTTAGATACTATATGTTGTTTTTTAGAACTCCAAGTAATTAGATTTTCTCCTAGGAGCACACTAAAACCAAATATGCACCTCTAATCATTAGGATCAGTAGCCCAGTCTACATCAATGAATCCTGTTAGATTGAGAATTGGTGATGAGTTTAGTAGGATTCCATGATTCAAGGTTCCAACTAGGTATCTAAATATGCGCTTCACAGCCTTTGAATGATCGTTAAGGGGCTGGTGCATGAACTGAGATACCTTGCTAATGGAAAAAGGCTATTTTAAGCCTTATTATAGTTACATATTGCAATGCTCCTACAACACTTCTAAACTATTGTGCATCTGGAATGTTAGAACCTTCCTTAGTTGAAAGCCTCAAAGAACTAACCATAGAAGTAGGAACAGGCCTTTTATGCAACATGTCAAACTTATCCAGCTACTCTTTAAAATATTTGGATTGTGTAAGTAAGATACCTATGGGTAGCCTGTGAACCTCAATGCCCAAAAAGAAATTCAAGGAACCAAGATCCTTTAGAGAAAAGGCTACATCCAAACTGTTAGCTTTAAATTGACAAATATTTTGAAATGACAAAAACGTAAGTGATGAAATATGTCTCACATTATATTGTAAATTTGCTTAAAATGGACACAATGTTAGAAAATCATTTAACAAAGTTTTGGACTAAGATTTCAATCAAGAAAGTCAGGAAATATGTTTATAAAAGTGAAAGAATATTCTAAACTGACTTGAAATCACAAAAACCCATCATGTTATCCCAAAATAGCTCACAAAAAATGCAGGAAGAGCTTGACGGATCTATCCCCCATGTTGAGGGATAGACCCCTAGATGGCAGAAAGGCTCCCAAGTGGGCAGCAGACTTCCCAGGTGCAGAAATGGGCAAGGGATCGATCCCCACAGTGAAAGGATCGAACCCTAGTTGGCAGAATGCACTGGAAGACTTTTTAGAAGTTAGGGATCGATCCCTTATGGCTAAGAATCGATCCTTTATCACGAAAACAGTGTCCAACGGCTAGTTTTTTAGGGTTTCAACATGAAGAATTGCATTAAATACTTCAACAATAGTTCCAAGCAGTTGATGGACTATAAATAGAGGCATTTATGAAGATTAAAGCAAGAACAAGCACTTAGCAACTTCTCTAAGCCTCAAGAAAGAAATCAAAGTTGAAAAGTCATATTGTGTATTTTGATTTGTGATATTCAATCTTGTGCACCACCCACTCACTTTAACTTCTGCTATTCAAAAGGGTGTGCTAGCCTTGTAAGGTTATCTTGTAAGAGTGAAGGTAGCTTTACAAGGAGATAGGTTAAGAAGGTTATTCCTAAGCCTTCAAAAGGAATTGTAAGAGGTTTCTCCACACCTTGAAGTGGTTTGTGCTCATTCACAAAGAAGAGTGGAATCATTCTTTTGGCAAGAGGATCAAAGAGAGAGGACATAGGCAAGAGATTGGCCGAACCTCTATAAATACTGTGTTTCCTTCTCTTCCCTTTTCCTTATTTACTGCATTTTATTCATTATTGCATAATTTGTTTTATTTGTTTATTAAGCTCTTAAAAGCTCAAAATTAGTAGTAAAACCAATTCACCCCTCTTTTCGGTAGAGACAATACTTGTTATTAGAGCTTAGGCTCGAGAATTATTTGGAGTAATTTTCATCGAGCATAAATGATCTACATGGCTCAAAATAGTGTAACTACACCCTTAGAAGGAGAAAGACACTCTACAGTTAGGCCAACACTCTTAAATGGTGAAAATTATGCATATTGAAAGACTAGGATGATGTTGTTCATTCAAGCTAATGACTTTGAAGTGTGGAGAATTATTGTTAAAGTTCCTCTAGTTCCTATTAAGAAAGTTGATGGGGAGGAAGTGCCAAAGAAAGAGAATGAATGTGACACAAATGATTTTAGAATGGCACAATTAAATGCTAAAGCAATGCATATACTCTTTTGTGCACTAAGACCTAATGAGTATAATAGAGTCTCACAATGTGAAAATGCAAAACAAATTTGGGATAAGCTAGCAATTACTTATAAGGGAACCACACAAGTCAAAGAAACTAAAGTAGGCATGCTCACTCAAGATTATGAGCTATTTAAAATGAAGAGTGATGAAACAATTAGTGACATGTTTACTAGATTTACTGATATCATAAATGGTCTCAAGTCCTTAGGAAAAACATACTCCAATGTTGAAATGGTGAAGAATATTCTAAATAGCTTACCTAAATCATGGGAAGCTAAAGTTACAGCTATAGAGGAATCTAAGAATCCCCATACCCTTTCTCTAGATGAACTTATGGGATCTCTACTCACCTATAAGATGAAACTCAAGAGGAATCAAGAACCTCTTAAGAAAGTAGGAGTTGCAATAAATCCACCACAAGTGAGGAATCCAAAGATGATCATGATGAAAGTGGTGATGATGAGAATTTAGAGATGGCTATGTTTGCAAAGAGGTTTAACAAATTCATAAGGATGAGAGCTAGTGGAAACTTTAAGAAACCCCTAGGAGAGACTTTAGCAAAGGGAAAACAAGTAGGAAAGAAAAGGATCCAATCATTTGTTATGAATGTAAAAAACCTAGTCATATTAAATTTGATTGTCCTTTTTATAGAAAACAAAATGAGAAGAAACCAAAGAAGAAGGCAATGATGGCTACATGGAGTGATAGTGACTGCTCCGATGAAGAAAATGTAGAAGAGGAAGTAGCCAACCTTTATTTTATGGCCATTGAAGATGAGAAGGTAAAATCCAACTCATTTGATACTAATGGATATACATTTGATGAGTTGCAAGATGTATTTGACGATTTAGCAAATAAGTTTGAATGCATGAATATAAAATATAAGAAAATGATCTCAAAATTAAAAAAGCAAAATGAGATGCTCATGAATGTCAAGTTAGAATGTGAGAAGAAATTAGAAAATGCAAATCTAAAAATAGAAGAGTTAAGTAAAAAGAACATTAATTTGCAAAATTCATTTTCTAGATTTTATATGCGTCAACAAAAACTTGGTCATAGGCTAGAGACCCAAAGAGCATTCTTTGATAAAGAAGGAGTAGGTTACAAGACATCAAATAAAGAAACTCATTTCAAAAACTTTCTTACTAAAGATAAAAATTTTATGCTATGCACTTCATGTAATAAACTTGGACACTCCTCACAAGCATGCACATCTAGGAAGACCATCATTAGAGGAAAAATAGCTATGAAAATTTAGGTGCCAAAACATGTTTTAAATTCAAATGATAAGTCATCAAGAATGAAATGGATCCCCAAAGGATCAAAAATTATTAATACTAACTCTCAAGGACCCAAGAAAATTTGGGTACATTAGATAAAAGTTTGATGTATTTGTGTGTAGGAGAAAGAGCATTGCTACAAGGCTAAGTCTAAGGAGCATTGGTACCTTGATAGTGGATGCTCAAGACACATGACTATTGACAAGAGCCAATTCAAGATCTTAAAGCCTAAAAATGGTGGAGAAGTCACATTTGGAGACAACTCCAAAGGTCAAATTGAAGGAATTAGCTCCATTGGTAACTCCTCCTCAACTATTGAAAATGTTTTGTATGTTAGAGGATTAAAACATAACTTGTTTAGTATTAGTCAATTGTGTGATAAAGGTTTTAAAGTTGTGTTTGATGCTTTGTGTTGTCATGTTGTTAATGCTAAAACTAATCAAATCCTTTTCATAGGACATAGACAAGGAAATATTTATATTGTTCACTTAGATGAACTAAATAGCAAAAATGTATTCTTTTTTACCACAAAAAAAGATGAACCCTGGTTATGGCATAGAAGACTAGATCATGCTAGCATGCATGTTTTATCTAAATTAGCTAAAAGAGACTTAGTCATAGGATTGCCTAAACTCCAATTTGATAACGATAAGGTGTGTGAGGCCTGCGTAAGAGGAAAACACAAGAAAGTATTATTTAAATCTAAGAAGTGTGTTACAACCTCTAGATCACTCCAACTCCTCCACTTAGATCTTTTTGAACCAACTAGAACCACTAGTTTAGGAGGAAAACACTATGGTTTTATCATAGTTGATGGCTACATTAGGTTCACTTGGGTGTTTTTTTTAGGTGTGAAAAATGAAGCCTTAGATAAATTCATTATTTTTTCAAAACTTGTCCAAAATGAAAAAGGTTATTCTATTACTAGCATTAGGAGTGATCATGGAAAAGAATTTGGAAATCTTGGTTTTGATACTTATTGTAATGAAAATGGATTTAGTCATAATTTTTCAGCTCCTAGAACTCCTCAACAAAATGGGGTAGTTGAAAGGAGGAATAGAACCTTAGAAGAAATGGCTAGAACCATGCTTTGTGAAAACAATTTGCCAAAATATTTTTGGGCCGAAGCTATTAACACTGTATGTTATGTTATAAATAGAGCTATCGTTAGGCCTATTTTAAAGAAAACCCCTTATGAGCTTTATAAAGGAAAAAGGCCTAACATAAGCTATTTTCATCCATTTGGTTGCCAATGCTTTGTTTTGAACTATTAGCTTTAACTTGACAAGTATTTTGAAAATGACAAAACTCAAGCAAGCTTAGAAATAATTTTTATACAAGTAAACTTGCTTTGAATGAACTCAATGATTGAAACTATTTTAACAAAGTCTTGGATTGCGATTTCAACTCAAAAAGTCAGTAATACTCTTAGAAAAGTGTTAGAAGATTTTGAACTAACTTAAAATCACAAAAGCCTTGAACTTTGCAGTCAACTAAGTACAGGAAGGTGTACTGGACAAAAAGGGATCGATCCCTACTATAGAGGGATCGATCCCAAGGTGGCAGAAGGCTCTTGAATCATCCGGGAGAAAGTTGCAAAGCATTCTGGACAAAAGGGATCGATCTCCACTGTAGCAGGATCGATCCCTTTGCCCGAGACCTGAAAATAACGGCTAGTTTTTGAGGGTTTCAACGGGAGGATTTGCATTAAATGTTTCACCAAATGTTCTATCCGTTTGGTGGGTTATAAATAGATGTATTTATGAAGTTTGGAGGTAGAACAAGCACTGAAAAATCCTCAAGCTTCAAGAGAGAAATTCAAATCTGAAATTGTTCATTGTATTACTCTACTTTGTGAGATTCACTTGTGTTCTTCACCCATTCACTGAAATTCTTGTTATTCAAGGGGTGAGCTATCCTTGTAAGGTCTGATATTGTAGAGTGTTGGGTAGCAATACAAGGGTAGAGGATTAGAAGGAGATTTCTAAAGTCTCAAGAGAAATTGTAAGAGGTCTTGCCACACCTTCAAGTGGTTTGTAAGCTTTCTCAAGGAAGAGGTGAATCAAAACCTTGACAAAGAGTTCAAGGAGAGACGACGTAGGCAAGAGATTGGCCGAACTTCTATAAAACTTGTGTTTGCTTCTCTTTCCCTTACTCTTATTTACTGCATTTATTTCATTGTTGCTTATTTGACTGTGATTGTGCATTAAGAGTTAGGAAAATTAGAAATAACTAAAAAAACCGATTCACCCCCCTCTCGGTAGAGCCAACAATTGGTATCAGAGCTTGGGCTTGAGATTGACTTAGATTAACATCTATCGAGTATAAACGATCACTAATGGCTCAAACTAGTTTGTCTACACCCTTGGTAGGAGAGGGACACTCTACGGTTAGACCTCCACTCTTTAATGGTGAAAACTATGCTTATTGGAAGACTAGAATGATGCTATTTATTCAAGCCAATGATTATGAAGTATGGAGAATTATTGTTAAAGGTTCCCTTATCCCTATTAATAAAATAGATGGGACGGATGTGCCTAAGAAAGAAGATGAATAGGATACTAATGATATTAGGATGGCACAACTTAATGCTAAAGCAATGCACACACTCTTTTGTGCATTAGGACCAAATGAGTATAATCGAGTGTCACAATGTGAGAATGCTAAACAAGTTTGGGATAAACTAGCTATCACACATGAGGGAACCACACAAGTCAAAGAAACCAAAGTAGGCATGCTCACACAAGACTATGAATTATTTAGAATGAAGAATGATGAATTAATTAGTGACATGTTTACTAGGTTTACTGACATCATAAATGGTCTTAAAGCCTTAGGCAAGATATATTCTAATGTAGAAATGGTGAAAAAGATACTCAATAGCTTACCTAAATCATGGGAGGCTAAAGTCACTGCTATTGAGAAATCCAAGGATCCTCATACACTCTCATTAGATGAACTTATGGGATCTCTACTCACCTATGAGATGAAAATCAAGAGAAATCAAGATCCTCCTAAGAAAGTTGGAGTAGCTTTAAAATCCACCACTATTGAGGAATCAAAAGATCATGATGAGAGTGGTGATGATGAGGACTTAGAAATGGCCATGTTTGCTAAGAGGTTTAATAAATTCATGAGGATGAGCACTAGTGGTAACTCTAGGAGACCCCCTAGGAGAGACTTTAATAGAGGAGAAACTAGTAGGAAAGAAAAGGACCAAATTATTTGTTATGAATGCAAAAAACCTGGTCATATTAAATTTGATTGTCCTTTGTATAGAAAGCAAAATGAGAAGAAACAAAAGAAGGCAATGGTGGCTACTTGGAGTGATAGTGATTGCTCCGATGAAGAGAATGTGGAAGATGAAGTAGCCAACCTTTGTTTCATGGCTTTTGAAGATGAGAAGGTAACTTCTAACTTGTTAGATACTAATGAATATACTTTTGATGAATTGCAAGATGCATTTGATGAGTTAGCCAATGAATTTGAATGCATGAATTTAAAATATAAGAAAATGATCTCTAAGTTGAAAAAGGAGAATGAAATGCTTGTGAATGTTAAATTAGAATGTGAAAAGAAATTAGAGAATGCAAATCTAGAAATAGAAGAATTAAATAGAAAGAACATTAATTTGCAAAACTCCTTTTCTAGATTTTATATGGGTCAACAAAAACTTGATCAAATGCTAGAGACTCAAAGAGTATTCTTTGATAGAGAAGGGTTAGGTTATAATGCATCTAACAAAGAGACTCATCTTAAAAACTTCCTAGTTAAAGATAGAAAATTTGTTTTGTGCACATTGTGTAATAAACTAGGACACTCTTCACAAACATGCACCTCTAGGAAGACCATGATTAGAGGAAAAATGGCTGTCAAGATTTGGGTACCTAAACATGTTTTAAATTCAAGTGATGAGTCATTAAAGATGAAATGGATCCCTAAAGGATCTAAAATTATAAGTACTAACTCTTAAGGACCCAAGAAAATTTGGGTACCTAAGATGAAAGCTTGATGTGTTTGTAGGAGGAAGAGTATTGCTACAAGGCTAAGTCCAAGGAGCATTGGTACATTGATAGTGGATGCTCAAGACACATGACGGGTGACAAAAGTCAATTCAAGTTCCTAAAGCATAAAAGTGGTGGAGAAGTCACATTTGGAGACAACTCCAAAGGACAAATTGAAGGAATTGGCTCCATTGGTAACTCTTCCTCAACTATTGAGAATGTGTTGTATGTTAGAGGCTTGAAACATAATTTGCTTAGTATTAGTCAATTGTGTGATAAGGGATTTAAAGTTATGTTTGATGATTTGTGTTGCAATGTTGTTAATGCCAAAACTAATCAAATTGTTTTTATTGGACATAGACAAGGAAATATCTATATTGTGGATTTAAATGAACTTAATAGCAAAAATGTATGTTTTATGGCCACTAGAGAAGATGAACCTTGGTTATGGCATAGAAGACTAGGCCATGCTAGCATGCATGTTTTGTCTAAATTAGCCAAAAGAGACCTAGTTGTAGGATTACCTAAGCTTCAATTTGAAAATGATAAAGTTTGTGAAGCATGTGTAAGAGGAAAACACAAAAGAAATTCATTTAAATCTAAGAAGTGTGTCACTACCTCTAGATCACTTCAACTTCTTCACTTAGATCTCTTTGAACCAACTAGGACAACTAGCTTAGGAGGTAAACACTATGGATTTGTGATAGTTGATGATTACACTAGGTTCACTTGGGTGTTCTTTTTAAGTGTAAAGAATGAGGCCTTAGATAAATTCATTGTTTTCTCAAAACTTGTTCAAAATGAAAAAAGTTATTCCATTTCAAGTATTAGAAGTGATCATGGAAAAGAATTTGAAAATCTTGGTTTTGATATGTTTTGCAATGAAAATGGCATTAGCCATAATTTTTTAGCTCCTAGAACTCCTCAACAAAATGGGGCAGTTGAAAGGACAAATAGAACCTTAGAAGAAATGGCTAGAACCATGCTTTGTGAAAACAACTTACCTAAATATTTTTGGGCTGAAGCAATAAATACTTCTTGCTATGTCATAAATAGAGCAATGGTAAGGCCTATTTTAAAGAAAACTCCATATGAGCTTTACAAAGGAAAAAGGCCTAACATAAGTTATTTTCACCCATTTGGATGTAAATGTTTTGTTTTAAACAATGGTAAAGATAACCTAGGAAAGTTTGATGCTAAAAGTGATGAAGGTATTTTTCTTGGTTATTCTTTAAATTCTAAGGCTTATAGAGTTTTCAATAAAAGAACACTTGTTGTAGAAGAGTCAATACATGTAATCTTTGATGAATCAAATATTTCTAGTAGAACCAATCTTGATGATGAAGTAGAGATTTTTGATGAACCTATAGTTGACCATTCTCAAGATAAGGATGTTAGGGAACAATTAGAAGATCTTACTATTAACAAAAATGAGGAATCTATGGAACAAGAAAATATTGAGAAGGAATCTAGGTGTCCTAGAGAACTTGGATATGTGAAAGATAATGACATTGTTGGAGATCCAACCATTGGAGTTAGGACTAGGGCAACCTATAGAAACATATGTCAACATGTAGCCTTTGTGTCACAATTTGAGCCAAAGAAAGTGGATGAGGCCTTGAATGATGAAAATTGGATTATGGCCATGCAAGAAGAATTAAATCAATTTGAGAGAAGCAAAGTGTGGACATTAGTAGAAAGACCTAAAGATTATCCCATCATTGGAACCAAATGGATATTCAAGAATAAGATGGATGAAAATAACATTATTGTTAGAAATAAGGCTAGGTTAGTGGATCAAGGTTATAGACAAGAAGAAGGAATAGACTATGATGAAACCTATGCTCCGGTAGCTAGATTAGAAGCCATTAGGATGCTACTTGCTTTTGCATGCTATAAGGATTTTAAGTTGTATCAAATGGATGTGAAAAATGCTTTCTTAAATGGTTATATAAATGAAGAGGTTTATGTTGAGCAACCTCCCGGTTTTGAAAATCCAAAATTTCCTAACCATGTTTTCAAACTTTCAAAAGCCTTATATGGATTAAAACAAGCTCCTAGAGCTTGGTATGAAAGACTTTCAAAGTTTTTAATCGAAAAAGGTTTTACAAGAGGAAAGGTAGACACAACCTTGTTTATTCAATCTAAGGGTCATGACTTATTAGTAGTTCAAATTTATGTAGATGATATCATTTTTGGTTCTACAAATGAGTCATTTGCAAAAATATTTCAAAGCTAATGCAAGGTGAATTTGAAATGAGTATGATGGGAGAATTAACCTTCTTTCTAGGACTTCAAGTTAAACAATGTAAAGAAGGTATTTTCATAAATCAAGCTAAGTACACTAAAGATTTGCTCAAAAGATTTGGAATGGATGAATCTAAACCTTTCTCTACACCTATGAGCACAAATATTAAGCTTGATAAGGATGAAGGAGGAAAATGTGTAGACACTAAACTATATAGGTCTATGATTGGCTCATTGCTTTATTTAACTGCTAGTAGACCCGATATAATGTTTAGTGTATGCTTGTGTGCTAGATTTCAGTCATCCCCTAGAGAATCACACCTACAAGCAGTAAAAAGAATCCTTAGATACCTCAAAGATACTTCCTCCTTAGGACTTTGGTATCCTAAAGATTCTATACTAGATCTCCACGCTTATTCCGATGCGGATTTTGGTGGATGCAAAGTGGATAGGAAAAGCACATCGGGAACATGCCAATTCTTAGGAAGTAAGCTCATCTCATGGTTCTCTAAGAAGCAAAATAGTGTAGTTCAATCCACGACCGAGGCTGAATATATAGCTTCCGGAAGTTGCTGTGCTCAAGTTTTGTGGATTAAGCAACAAATGAGAGACTATGGAATAGAAATGAACCAAGTTCCCATTAGGTGTGACAACACTAGTGCCATCAATCTTACAAAAAATCCCATCCAACACTCTAGAACCAAGCACATTGAGATTAGACATCATTTTATACGAGATCATGTGCAAAAAGGAGACATAATTCTAGAGTATATGGACACCTTGCACCAATTAGCTGATATTTTCACAAAGCCCTTGGACAAGGAGAGATTTTGCACTCTTAGAGGTGAATTAGGCATTATGAATGCTCCTTGAAGTAATTTGATGTTGCATGAATGTCTTATGGTTGGTTTGTGATTATTGCAACACAGCAAATTGAAGAATATAATTACACTTGCAATTCATGACCTTAACTTACTGAGTTACTGTTCATGTTCATAGCTCCTTGAGATTGAAATGTTGAATTCTGTGTGTTTTGCTCATGTTAAACTTCTTTCATTCACCACAACACATTTCTAATGTTAAGACACTATCACAGCCATGTCTACCTATTGGTTCTGCATACTTATGCAATTTTCTGCACTTTGCTGCAGCTTTCTGCACTTTTTCTGCAGTTTTCAATCTCATTTCCTGCATCTCAAGTGAAAACAATCAAATTTTGATTTTAAGATGGTAAAAATGCATCAGTTTCATTGTTTTTAAATCATTTTTATGCATCACGAATACGGCAAGTGACTGAGGAGACAATTCTTCATCAATAGGATTGATTTCCCAGTTTGTTGGCCAAAATTTTGGGTGATGGGAGCAATCTGCCTAAAAGGGATCGATCCCTCTACAGTGGGGATCGATCCCCTCGTGACAGATTTGCCTTCCCGCGTCATTTTAAGCGTCGGCCCCTCCTTTCTTTCCAACTATTCACCTTCATCTTCACATCCCCACGCCATTCCCCATTTTCTCTCATCCAAAATTTCTAGATCTCACTCATTTCTTCACCAAATCGCTTCATTCTTTCACCAATCTTCCTCATTTCTTTCTCTTTTTCATTTCCCCTCCTCATTTCCTGACCAAATCTCCTATTTTCTTCTCTTCCTTCTTCTTCCACACCATGGTTACTATTCACCCAACATTTCAAATGTAAGTTTTTCTAACATTTTTCATTAAATTTTTCTTGCATTTCTAGTCTCTTTTATCATGTCTTGCCTACCCATGTGCATATCTTGCATCAATTTCTTCTCCATCTAGGTTTTCAACTCCTTTGGCACTTGTATTTTTCTCAAGTTTATCCTTAGACTATCTGTCATTTTGCATCCGAATTTCCTTGTTATAATTGTTCAATGCATCTTGGGTTATGGCTCTCTGCTGTTGGTTAGATCACATCTCTCCCACACACTCATCCATAGTTCCTCAAACTTGTGCACACCACCTGTTTGATACAAGTCCTCAACGAAATTTCCTATTTTTTTCTTCTCCATATGGCTCCTAAGATTAAGCACACTGCTCCAAAACGCAAAACCCGTGCTTCCTCTTCCTCATCATCCACACTAACCGCCTTTAACCGCTGTTTTCGCCATGCTAATGAGAAAACCAGATTTCTAACCGAATTTGCCAATATGCCCATTAAGCATTGGCATCCTATTGATTTCGACTTCCTCGAGTCGGTTCATTTTCCTTACCTCGCCAAGTTCAATGAATGGGGTTGGACCCAATTCCTCAAAATCAATACTCCGGTCCCAGCGAACATCATTCGCGCCTTCTTTTCCAATGCCGATATCATCTATGCTCCAAATGATGAATGTAAGGTTGTCGGGATTAGGTCTTATGTCATGGGCAAAAATATTGAACTGACCAAGCAATCCCTCTCCTTTGCTTTCAGACTTCTTGACGACGGTGATATCTATGAAAATCTCGATGTACCCTTGGTATTTCCTGTTACCGATAATTGTGCAAGTGACCTTCCTGTCTTCGCACGTCTCCTCCATATCATCATTTCATGGAATCTCCGCCCTCTTGGCACCCGATATTCTCACCTTCGCAAACTTGATCGTTTTTGGCTCCATCATATTCATGAACCCGATGGCGAACGCCCAGACCTCCTACAATTTATCCTTCATGACTGGGTGAAGATTGTTCGTGGCAAGGTCAACTCCATTGTCTTCCCTCAGCCTCTCGCCTTTTACTTACTTCATGAAGGCGTTGACTGCTCATGTAAGGTCGGTACGCTTCCGGCTGCCAACACCACCATCAATCTCACCACCCTCCATAACTTGGGATGGTATCTTCATCAAGTGGGTGACACCTTCGAATGGGTCAAGGGTCATGGTCAGCCTGCGTCTCCCGAACATGCTCCGACACCAGACGGTGAAGAAGGAGCGGAGGCAGCCGACGCGCCTGCAGCAGCCACATCTTCTGCACCTTCCGGCTCCTCGTCAGCATCTCTTGACCAGATCATGCATATGCTTCAAAACTTTCAGCATGACGTGGGTGAGCGACTTGATCACATCAAGGCCACCCAAGCTGCCTTGTTCGATGAAATTCAGGATGTTCGCATGCAACACGAAGACTTCGTTGAGCAATATCACAAGACCTTTCCAAGGCGTTGATCCTCCTTGTTGTGACATGTGTCCTGCTTTCTAGTTGTTTTATGTTCATACCTATGTTCATGACTTTGCTAGTTATGCTTTTTAGTTGTTTTATGTTAATGACTATGTATATGACTATGTTAATGACTTTGCTAGCTATGCCTTCTAGTTGTTTTATATGTTAATGACTATGTCATGTTCTGACATTAATTGTGCTTTAGTGACATTGAGTTGATCTTTATTTCTCTTTATTTCCTTCCCCATACTAGTGTTTCTTTGGTCTTTATTGCTTTAACTTGATTTATATCCCTAACCACTTCTCTCCATGCTTTCTATTCTTTTGTTATGACAAAAAAGGGGAGAACTGATGTGGAAAATATTAATTGAGGGGGAGCAAATATTGAGGGGGAGTAATATTTTTCAAAAATCAAGTAACCTCAATATATTAATTGAGGGGGAGTAATATTTCTCAAAAATCAAGTAACCTCAATTTTCAAACACATAAGCAAATTTACCTTAAGTTTTGTCATATCAAAAAGGGGGAGATTGTTAGCTTTAACTTGACAAGTATTTTGAAAATGACAAAACTCAAGCAAGCTTAGAAATAATTTTTATACAAGTAAACTTGCTTTGAATGAACTCAATGATTGAAACTATTTTAACAAAGTCTTGGATTGAGATTTCAACTCAAAAAGTCAGTAATACTCTTAGAAAAGTGTTAGAAGATTTTGAACTAACTTAAAATCACAAAAACCTTGAACTTTGCAGTCAACTAAGTACAGGAAGGTGTACTGGACAAAAAGGGATCGATCCCTACTGTAGAGGGATCGATCCCAAGGTGGCAGAAGGCTCTTGAATCATCCAGGAGAAAGTTGCAAAGCATTCTGGACAAAAGGGATCGATCCCCACTGTAGCAGGATCGATCCCTTTGCCCGAGACCTGAAAATAACGGCTAGTTTTTGAGGGTTTCAACGGGAGGATTTGCATTAAATGCTTCACCAACTGTTCTATCCGTTTGGTGGGTTATAAATAGATGTATTTATGAAGTTTGGAGGTAGAACAAGCACTGAAAAATCCTCAAGCTTCAAGAGAGAAATTCAAATATGAAATTGTTCATTGTATTACTCTACTTTGTGAGATTCACTTGTGTTCTTCACCCATTCACTGAAATTTTTGTTATTCAAGGGGTGAGCTATCCTTGTAAGGTCTGATATTTTAGAGTGTTGGGTAGCAATACAAGGGTAGAGGATTAGAAGGAGATTTCTAAAGTCTCAAGGGAAATTATAAGAGGTCTTGCCACACCTTCAAGTGGTTTGTAAGCTTTCTCAAGGAAGAGGTGAATTAAAACCTTGACAAGGAGTTCAAGGAGAGAGGACGTAGGCAAGAGATTGGCTGAACCTCTATAAAACTTGTGTTTGCTTCTCTTTCCCTTACTCTTATTTACTGCATTTATTTCATTGTTGCTTATTTGACTGTGATTGTGCATTAAGAGTTAGGAAAATTAGAAATAACTAGAAAAACCGATTCACCCCCCTCTCGGTAGAGCCAACATGAACAATGAAAAAGACAATTTAGGAAAATTTGATGCAAAAAGTGATGAAGGTATTTTTCTTGGCTATTCTTTAAATTCCAAGGCATATAAAGTTTTCAACAAAAGAACACTTATTGTAGAAGAATCAATTCATGTGATTTTTGATGAGTCAAGTTCATCAAGTAGAACCAATCTTGATGATGAAGTAGAAATATTGGATGAACTAATAATTAATCCATCTCAAGATAAAGATTTTAGGGAACATTTAGAAGATCTTGATATAAATAAGAATGAGGAGTCATTGGAACAAGAAATAATTGAGAAAGAATCAAGATGTCCTAGAGAACTTAATTATGTGAAGAATAATGACATTGTTGGAGATCCAAATATTGGTGTTAGGACTAGGTCATCATATAGAAATATATGTCAACATGTGGCCTTTGTATCACAATTTGAACCAAAGAATGTGCATGAGGCTTTAAAAGATGAAAATTGGATTATAGTCATGCAAGAGGAATTAAACCAATTTGAAAGAAGTAAAGTATGGACATTAGTGGAAAGACCTAAGGATCATCCAATCATTGGAACTAAATTGGTATTCAAGAATAAAATGGATGAGAATAGTATAATAGTTAGAAACAAAGCTAGATTAGTAGCACAAGGATATAGGCAAGAAGAAGGAATAGACTATGATGAAACCTATGCTCCGATAGCTAGACTAGAAGCCATTAGGATACTACTTGCCTTTGCCTATTACAAAGATTTTAAATTATATTAAATGGATGTTAAAAGTGCTTTCTTAAATAGGTACATAAATGAAGAGGTTTTTGTTGAGCAACCTCCCGGTTTTGAAAATCCAATGTTTCCAAATCATGTTTTCAAACTCTCAAAAGCTTTGTATGGATTAAAACAAGCTCCTAGAGCTTGGTATGAAAGACATTTAAAATTTTTGATTGAAAAAGATTTTCCAAGATGCAAAGTAGATACAACCTTGTTTATCCAATCTAAGGGTAGGACTTATTAGTTGTTCAAATTTATGTAGATGATATCATTTTTGGATCCACAAATGAGTCATTATGTAAAGATTTCTCCGAATTAATGCAAGGTGAATTTGAAATGAGTATGATGGGAGAGCTAACCTTCTTCCTAGGACTTCAAGTTAAACAATGTAAAGATGGAATTTTTATAAATCAAGCTAAGTACACTAAAGACTTGCTTAAAAGATTTGGAATGGATGAGTCTAAACGTCAATCCACCCCAATGAGCACAAATATCAAGCTTGATAATGATGGAGGAAAATGTGTAAACACCAAACTATATAGGTCTATGATTGGTTCATTGTTATATCGCACTACTAGTAGACCCGATATAATGTTTAGTGTATGCTTGTATGCTAGATTTCAATCATCTCTTAGAGAATCACACTTACAAGCTGCTAAAAAAATCCTTAGATACCTTAAAGGCACTTCCTCCTTAGGACTATGGTATCCTAAAGATTCTATTTTTGCTCTTCATGCTTATTCCGATGCGGATTTTGGTGGTTGTAAAGTTGATAGGAAAAGTACATCCGGAACTTGTCAATCCTTAGGAAATAGACTCATTTCATGGTTCTCTAAGAAACAAAATAGTGTAGCTCAATCCAAAATCGAAGCTGAATATATTGCCTCCGGAAGTTGTTGTGCACAAGTATTATGGATTAAGTAACAAATGAGTGACTATGGAATATAGATGAATCAAATTCCTATCAAATGTGATAACACTAGTGCTATCAACCTTACCAAAAATCTGATACAACATTCTAGAACTAAGCATATTGAAATAAGACACCACTTTATAAGAGATCATATGCAAAAAGGTGATATTGTCCTAGAATAGATAGATACCTTACACCAATTGGTTGATATCTTCACAAAACCCTTGGATAAAGAGAGAGTTTGCACACTTAGAGGTGAACTAGTCTTATGAATGCTCTTTGAACTAAATTGACTTCCTTGTGATTTTGAATGAATGGCCTGAGTTGGTTGTGATGAATGCAAGTCAGGAATTTAGAGAATATATTGACCTCTTGCTATTCATAGACTTAACTTGCCATATTTCTCTTAGTTGTTATGATGAATTTTCAAATAGGCGTTTAATCATGTTGTAAATTTCATGTTAATTCCTTACCATTCAGCTCTTTTGATAAAGAAATGTTGATCTAGCTCAAATTCACTTCTCATGTTTAAAACTTCCTCAAAAACATAACAAAATGGTTTTCAATGACCTTTCCACATGTTTTTGCCTTTTACAAGTCACACAAAATGCTTTTCAATTTGCTCAAATATTGTTTGACTTTAAATTACTAAAAATGCATAACTTCACTTATTTTCAAATCATTTTTCTGCATATAAACTCAGGCAATTGACTGAGAGATCGATTCCTCAAGAAATAGGATTGATTCCCTGGCTTTTCAGGCCTAAATTATTGCGTTTTGGATATGAGGGATCGATCCCCTTCATCATAGGATCGATCCGATGGCACCTGAATGTGTGGTTTCACGTTTTGCCTAGGATTGATCCCTTCCTTGAGGGGATCGATCCCCTCAGGCCAAAACACGTTTTCTGGGTTCTTTAAAAGTCAGGTTTCAGTTCCCCTCTTCACTATTCTTCTTCCTTTTCACGCATACCCCTCTTCCACCATTTCTTCACATCCAAACGTCCAAACTCACTCATTTCTCAACCAAATCTCACCATTCTTTCATTGTTCTTCATTATTTTCATTTCCTTTTCACTTATCACATTCCTCATTTCCAAAAATTTACTATTTTTACATGTTCTTCTTCCTCTCACTCATACCCACCCTACTTGACCCAAAATTCAAATTTCTTGCATTTCTTCATCAAACTTCATTATTTCTCTTGCATTTTTCATCTTTCTCATCATACATTTCAAACCCACTTCATTTTCTTGCATAATTCTTCTTTCCATCTCATTTTCTGCATAATTCTTCTTTCCATCTCATTTTCACATACTCCAAAACCCATTCTTTTGTCCAAACTTCTAGCCCTAATTACTTCTTATCCCTTGCATATTTCATCACTGTTTCTTGATCAACATTGTTGCTTGTGTGTTAATCTGCTGTGTTGTACTGTTGGGTTGGTTCAAATATTCCCATAAACTCATCCACACATCACCACAGCAGTGCCCATCACCTGTTCGATGAAAATTCTCATAGACTTCTTCTTCACTTTTCACAATCAAGCCTTTCCCAAAATGGCTCCTCGTGTCAAACACGCTGCTCAGTGGCAAAGAGCTCCCTCCTCTTCCACTTCCTCCTTACCCATTGCCTTCATTCGGAGTTTCCAAAATGTGGAAAAGAAGAATAGATTTCATGAGAAATTTGCCAATATGCAGATCAAGCATTAGCAACCAATCAACTTCGAATTCTTAGAGGAAATCGAATTCCCATATCTTGTCAAATTCGAAGCCTACCACTAGACCTGTTTTCTGAAAATCAACACTCCGGTTCCATATAACATTGTTCGAGCGTTCTTCTCCAACGCCGAACTTATCATGAGTCTTAATAATCCGTGCAAAGTTGTGGGGGTTAGATAGTTTGTCATGGGAAGGCATGTTGAGGTCTCCAAGCAATCACTCTCCTATGCCTTCTGCATTCCCAAAAGAAGTTTTACCTATGAGGATGTTGAGGCTCCATTGGGGTTTTCCATTATTGATGAGCATACTAGTGACCTTCCTTTCTTTGCACACCTATTACATATCATTTCATGGAATCTTCATCCATTCGGCACTAAATATTCTCAAGTCTGTAAGCTCAATAGATTTTGGCTTCATCATATCCATTCACTCGATGGCATTCAGCCTAACCTCCTTCATTTCATCCTACATGACTGGGTGAGAATTGTCCAAGGTAACGCTAAGACAATCATCTTTCCTCAGCCTTTAGCCTACTATCTTCTCGAGCAAGGCATTAACTATTCCTACGAAGCTGGTGTTCTTCCGGATCCAAGTACCACTATCAATCTTGCTACAATGTATAACCCTCAGTGGTATTTACATAGGAGAGGTGATGACTTCGAATGGGAGAAATGTCATGGATATCCAGCATCTCCCGAGCATGCTCTCGAAGAGGAAGCCACTTAAGGACCTTCTTCTTCCGCGCCATCGGGCTCTTTTTTTGACCAGATCATGCTCATGCTTCAGTAAATGAACACCTCTCAACAAATTTTCCAGCAAGACGTCACTCAAAGGTTCGCATGCAGCAGGACGACTTTATTGAGCAGTACCACATGACCTTTCCTAAGAGGCATTGAGTTAAATATGTCTAGAGTATTCAACCCTTAGGACTAAATGCCTTGTTCAATTGTTGTGACTGAATTATGTTGGACTAGATTGTTATGTTTGTGACTACTTAGACTTCTGCTTATCTATGGTATTGTTTATGTTATGACTATGGCATTGACTTTGTTGCTTTAAATTGACTATGGCGTTGAGTTTATATCTGTGTTTTCATTTCCTATGATTTTTGCTATGACAAAAAGAGGGAGAATTAGTTATGGTAAATTTTTATACAACACATGCTTAAATTAAGGGGGGAGTAGCATTTTTGTTTTTCAAAAATATATTCAAAGCAAATTTACCTTAAGTTTTGTCATATTAAAAATGGGGAGATTTTTAGCTTTAAATTGACAAATGTTTTGAAATGACAAAAACTTAAGTGATGAAAAATGTCTCACATTATATTGTAAATTTGCTTAAAATGGACATAATGTTAGAAAATCATTAACAAAGTTTTGGACTATGATTTCAATCAAGAAAGTCAGGAAATATGTTTATAAAAATCAAAGAATTTTCTAAACTGACTTGAAATAATAAAAACCTTTCACGTTATCCCAAAATAGCTCACAAAAAATGCAATAAGAGCTTTAGGGATCAATCCCCCATGTTGAGGGATCGATCCCTATTTGGTAGAAAGGCTCCCAAGTGGGCAGCATACTTCCTAGGTGCAGAAATGGGCAAGGGATCGATCCCCATAGTGAAAGGATCGAACCCCAATTGGCAGAATAGGCTGGAAGACTTTAAGGAAGTTAGGGATCGATCCCCTATGGCTAAGGATCAATCCTTTATCATGAAAGCAATGCCCAACACTAGTTTTTTAGGGTTTCAATGGGAAGAATTACATTAAATGCTTTAACAACCATTCCAAGGAGTTGATGGGTTATAAATAGAGGCATTTATGAAGATTAAAGCAAGAACAAGCACTCAACAACTTCTCTAAGCCTCAAGAAAGAAATCAAAGCTGAAAAGTCATCTTGTGTGTTTTGATTTGTGATATTCCATCTTGTACACCACCCACTCACTTTAACTTCTGCTATTCAAAGGGGTGTGCTAGCCTTGTAAGGTTATCTTGTAAGAGTGAGGATAGCTTTACAAGGGGATAGGTTAAGAAGGTTATTCATAAGCCTTCAAAAGGAATTGTAAGAGGTTTCTCCACACCTTGAAGTGGTTTGTACTCATTCATAAAGAAGAATGGAATCAATCCCTTGATAAGAGGATCAAGGAGAGAGAACGTAGGTAAAAGATTGGCTAAACCTCTATAAATACTATGTTTGCTTCTCTTCCATTTTCCTTAATTACTGAATTTTATTCATTATTGCATAATTTGTTTTATTTGTTTATTAAGCTCTTAAAAACTTAAAATTAGTAGTAAAACCGATTCACCCCCCCTTTCGGTAGAGCCAACACAAACTTTTCACCAACTTGTCAATAGCATTAGGTGAACTTCCAATTATGATGATATCATCAACATAGACTAAGACATATAGACTAACAGAGGCTGTTCTTTTAATAAAGAGTGACTGGTTAGATTTAGATGAGATAAAACCTTATTGATGCAAAAAAGTTCGTAGTTTATCATACCAAGCTCTTAGGGCCTGTTTTAAGCAATATAAGGCGTTTTACAACTTACAAATCCACTTCTGACCACCATTTTGAACTTCAAAACCAAGTGGTTGAAGCATAAAATCTTCCTCATATAGGCTACCATTCAGAAAAGCATTGTTCACATCTACTTGTCTCCGATTCTAGCCTTAAGACAATGTAAGGGTAAGTATAATCCTAACTGTAGTTGGCTTTACAACATGACTAAAAGTCTCTCCAAAATTAATACCTGGCTGTCAAAGATAGCATTTAGCCACCAAACTTACCTTATATCTTACCACTGATCCATCTGTATTTCTTCTCAGCTTAAACACCCATTTACACCCCACTACTGACTTGTCTGAAAGATATGAGACTAAAGACAAAGTCTAGTTTTCTAATTGAGCACTATAGTTAGTATACATAGCTTCTTTCCACTTATGATGTTGAAGTGCTTATATAATGGTAGCAGGTTCCTGATTGTCAAGGTCAACAACGTAGATTTCTGGTTTGAACATCTCACTCTTAGATTTTATTCTCATAGGATGTTGATTTGTTATAGAATTAAAGTGTGGTCCTAATATAGAAGGTAGATCACTTTCAGGTATAGAAGAATTTTGAGACACAATAGGAGATGAAATAGGAGAATGATGTGATGAAATAGGAAGAGAAGTTTCATATGCTGAATGATTAGATTGTGTTGGAGACAATGGATTCATGTGAACTAAAGTAGAATTAAAGAGATGATATGAATGATTCTAATTAACAACAATAAGTGGTTAAATAGAAAAAGACTCTGAATTTGTATTTACAAAATTTGTTTTCAGGAACAGGTTTGCATATGGAAATTTTGATTCATCAAAGACTACATATCTAGATACAAATATATGCTCATTTTTGTCTAAACACTTATAACTTTTGTGACTTGGACTATATCCTAAGAAAATACATAGAGAAGACCTGAAATCCCTTTTATGAGCATTAAAAGGTCTAAGATAAGGAAAGCATAAGCATCCAAAAGTTTTGAAATAGGAGTAGTTAGGTTGTACCTTATATAGCACTTCAAATGGTGATTTGAATGAAGGGTAGTACTGGGTATCCTGTTGATAGGAAAAACTGTAAAGGAGAAAGCTTTTGACCAGAATTTAAAAGGTAGAGAGGCTTGTGAAAGTAAAGTCAAGCTTGTTTCAACTATATGCCTATCCTTTCTTTCTACAATTCCGTTTTTGTTGAGAGGTGTGAGGACAATAATGTATAAAAAGTATGCCTTTTGAATTGAGAAGTGAAGTAAAACTCCTAAATTCACCTCCCCAATCAGTTTGTAAAGCCTTTTATAGAAGTGTTGGATTGCTTTTGAACTAGTTTTTTGAAATTTATGAAAGAGGATAATGCTTTAGATTTTGACTGTAAGAAATATATCCAAGTATATCTTGAGAAGACATCAAGAAAGGAAATGTAGTATTTAAATCCATTACCAGAGTTTAAATCCATTACCAGAGAGGTAGGGTGCTGGGCCCCAAAGGTCTACTTTTATAAGTTGTAGTGGTGAATTATAAGTAGTAGTAGACAGAGAGAATGGTGGCTTATGGCTTTTGGCCTATTGACAGTGAATATGGATGTATGCTTTATTCATTTGTGTAACACAGTACAACCTAACAGAACTATAGAAACAACATCAGAATGTGGATGACCTAATTGTCTATGCCACATGACAAATTAATCTAATGAAGAATTATGACTTTCTAGAACTGAAGATGAGGAAAGTTGTGACACTAGAACTTATTTTTGACTTTGCAAAAGAGATGCAATTAACTTATGAATTTGTAGGTTGAACTTGTATTGCCTTTTCTTCAAGAATCCCCTTTAAAAGTACTTCCTTGGTAACAAGATCCTTCACAAGACAACAGTTAGCATGAAATTGAAAGAAAACATTATTGTCATTACAGAATTGTAACACAAAGAACAAGTTTTTAGTGACTTGAGGAACATGCAGAATGTTGATTAATGGAAATGATTTAGAGGAAGTTCTAACTAGAGAGTGACCTATACTTGCTATGTTAACACCAACACGATTTCTCATTTGAAGTTAACCAACTCCATGGTATTTAGATCGAAGATTGAGATTTTCCATAGTGTTTGTAATTTGATTGGTAGCACTTGAATAAGAATACCATGCAAAGTCTATTATGGAACTAAGAGTAGCTACAATAGACTAAGCAACATTGACTTATGGAGAATTGAAGCTACTGTTTTGACCATCACTAATTCTTGGATTGAAGAAAGCATTTCCAGACATAGCACCACTATTTTGAAAACCAGGTTTTGAACTAAAGGAAGACTCTCCAAGTTCTGGATTAAATGATATATCAAAAGCTTAATACCCAAATATAACCTCCATGTTTGTCACAAAACGGAATTAAACCCTTAACATTTAATAGTATGGAAATCAGTTCTAAATGTTTCAAAATAACAGAATTAAATACATTTTCGTTAAATTCTTTAACTTCCATTACCCTTGCATAGTAATAAAACTTAACGGCATTAGAGGGAGTTAACAGAAATGTCCTTAATTCTGTTATTTCGAAATGCTTAGGATTGATTTCCTACAATTAAATGTTGATGGTATAATTCCATATTGTGATAAACGTGGAGAGCATATTTGGATATTAAGCCTATATCAAATTTGTGGTAGCATCGATGAACAATGTGGCCAATCTTACCACACAATTGGCTGAAGCCTCTTCCTTCAAACCTGCCTTTACCTCGAAAGTTCCTTCCACCATTTTATCCTCGAAAATTCTCAAAAGAAGACTTTTTTTACTGTACAGCCAGATTAGCTAGTGGAATTATTGTTTCTATAAATGCAAAGTTTTGGAGATTTTTCGATTCAGTTACAAATAATAATGTTGAGGTGGTCTTCCAGTTTGGTAAGTCCTTTTTGTGTTGAAATTGCAACCAAAATGGCATCATATTCCTAGCCAAGTCCTAACAGTGCAATATGTAACAATTCATTTTCACTCATGTTGCAACCATAAGATTAAAGAGTATCCCAGACTGACTTAATTTTAACCAAGTATTCTTTAATACCAAGAGCACCTTTCTTTATATTTTGTAACTATCTTTGATAACATGATCTTTGCATTCATTTGTGATGCAAAGTACTCTTCCACATCTTCCTACAATTCTTTTGTTGTTTCATAGCTAATAAAACTTGGTAGCATCTGATTACTGATTGAGGAAAGAGGCTAAAAAATCAGCAATTGAACTTGCCTATCATGTTGTTCAAATTTATGAGTGTTTCTTGCAAGGATGGATTGAGTACCATCAATGAAGCTTTTCAAGCCATAACCCTTAAGTGTTGCTATAACCTATTGCTTCCACAATAATATGTTATCTTCCAATTTTACTATGATGCACTAAGAACCAAGGTTGAAGAGCGAGCAAGAAAAGGATGTATCTTTCAAGACTATTGAGCCATTCTCGTTTGAAAGCTCTGATACCATCTTGAAATTATAAATATGATAAAAAGAATGAGAAGTACAGTACAAGAATTATAAACCAAATAGAAGAAGATGATGAGAATATGGGTTTTGGAGAATTAATGAATCTTGAACTTGTATTATAAACTTGAGAATACAGAACTGTTGGAAATCAGAAGAGAGAAAAAATAAGAGAATCTGTCAGGAGTAATGTGGCTACTACTGATTTCCATAGTTAGAGCAATTAGGATCACACTTTAATAGGAGAATATCATAGGAAAATCAATTAATTGTAATTAGGAAAATTATTTTATTTTATTTTTATTTCCTATTATAGGGCTGCCGACTCTTCCTATAAGAAGAGATCAATTTGTTATGTATTTATGGTATGAAAATACAAGAGATTTCTATTCTCTTTATTCAGTTTTCTTATTCTTTATGGTGTCAAAGCCTAAACTTTTTGGCCCTTAAGAAACCCTAGCTGCCACAAGTTTTTTTCTACAACATCAACAATTCAATATCCTCCCTACTTCCCAATTATGTTTGATATCTCATCTGAATACACGTCAAATACCTGTCCCAATCTGAACACCGAAGCTCCACCTGCTCGTGTTTTTGAAGCCCATCCTGTGCAGATCACAACAATTCGACTGAATGGCAATAACTTTCTATGGTGGTCTCAATTCGTTCGGATGTACATTAGAGGACGAGGTAATATTAGCTACTTCATAGGAGAGACTAAGGCTCCAAATATGAGGGATAGTGCTTATACAACGTGGGATGCTAAAAATTCCATGGTCATAACATGGCTTGTGAATTCCATGGATGAAGACATCAGTTCTAACTACATGTGCTACCCGACAGCGAGAGAACTTTGGGACAACGTCAATTAGATGTATTCAAATTTGAGGAATCAATCCCAAGTATATGAGCTCACTCTAAAGCTCGGTGAGATCCGTCAGGGTAAGGATAGTGTTACTAAATACTTTTTCTTTGAAAACATTATGGCAAGATTTGGATCTTTTTAATGATTATGAATGGAAGTCGGTTGATGACAACAACCATAATAAGAAAATAGTTGATGCTAATCGAGTATTTAAGTTTCTTGTTGGTTTAAATGTTGAGTTTGATGAGGTTCGAGGATGAATCATTGGTAGAAATCCACTTCCTTCGATCAGTGAAGTGTTTGCCGAGGTTCATAGGGAGGAGAGCAGCAGACATGTTATGCTTGGCAAAAAGAGTATTGGTGGCTCAATAGATAACTTTGCATTGGTGGTTGCTGCCGAGGCTAACGCTAGCCAAAAAAGTTCCTTAAGTCAGAAACGAGATGATGAAAAATCTCGGGTGTGGTGCGATTTTTGCAACAAACCACACCATACTCGAGAAACATGTTGGAAAATTCATGGTAAACCTGCCAATTGGAAGAGCAGCAAGTCACGGGATCGATCCAATCGTGAAACAAGTCCATTTAGCAAAGAGCAGATGGATCACCTTCTAAAACTGCTAAAGTCTAATTCGGTATATGGTTTTCCTAATGGTTCTTTGGCACACACAGGTAGTAATCCAATTGCTCTATCTAGTTTCTCAAAATCTATTCCCTAGATCATTGATTCAGGAGCTTCTGATCACATGACTAGTTCTTCTCATTCGTTCAATACCTATTCCCCTTGTTTAGGTCATTGGAAAATTAGAATAGCTGATGGTAGTTTCTTCCCTATTGCAAGAAAAGGCCTAATCAAAATATCACAAAATATTGAACTTAAATCTGTCCTTCATGTTCCTAAACTTACTTGTAATCTCCTGTCCGTTAGTAAACTTTCATAAGATACTAACTGTTGTGTTATTTTCTATGACTCTCATTGCATTTTTCAAGACCAAAATTCGGGGATGATGATTGGTAGTGCTAGGATGATGAATGGACTCTACTATTTTGAAGAGAATTCCCTTGGTAATAAAAAGGCTCAAGGCTTTAGTAGTGTTAGTTCAATTTTAGTTAGTTATAAAATAATGCTATGGCATCGTAGACTAGGACATCCTAGTTTTTATTATCTCAAACATTTGTTTCCAAGTTTGTTTCAAGGAGTGAATTGCTTAAATTTTCAATGTGAAAGTTGTCATCTTTCTAAAGATCATCACGCAAGTTTTCTATCAAAACCTTATCGTGCATCGAAGCCATTTTATTTAATACATAGTGATGTGTGGGGTCCTTCACGAGTCACTACTTTGTCTGGAAAAAAATGGTTTGTCACCTTTATCAATGATATCACACAATTATGTTGGGTTTATTTGTTGAGTAAAAAATCTGAAGTGGAAAAATTGTTTCAAGACTTTTACTAGATGGTTCAAACCCAATTTCAAACAAAAATTTGCATTTTACGCTTCCACAATGGTACTGAATATTTCAATGAGTGTTTGGGACCTTTTTTGAAAGAGAAAGGAATAATCCATCAGTCTTCATGCCATGACACTCCTCAAAAAAATGGCATTGCTGAAAGAAAAAATCGACACTTACTTGAAGTAGCACCAACTATCATGTTTTCTATGCATATTCCAAAGTATCTTTGGGGAGAAGTTTTAATTACATCATACTTGATTAACAGAATGCCTACCAAGGTTTTAAAGTTTGAAACTCCACTAAACTGTTTTAAAAAAAATTTTTCTACCACTAGATTACATTCAGATCTACCATTAAGAGTATTTGGATGTATATGTTTTGTCTATATACTAACTATTTCTCGATCAAAATTGGATCTTAAAACAGAAAATGTGTTTTCATTGGGTATGCTCCAAATAAAAAGGGTTATAAGTGCTTTAACCCAATTACAAAAAAGACTTTTGTGAGCATGGATGTATCTTTCCTTGAAAATCAGCCTTATTTTAAAAATCATCTTCAGGGGGAGAATAATAGGGAAGAAGATAATTTTTAGGAGACTACATAATCATTACCAAAACCAGTTTTCTCATAAAATTTGGAAGAAAATGTTTCTAATAATGAAAATAAAGAAGTTCAGTGTCAACCAATGCCTAGTATTATTGTATCACAAACAGAAGGAGAAACTCTACAACGGATCAATCCAATCCGAATCTTAAGCTTCAAGTTTATACTAGGAGGAAAGCTCAGAAAGATACTACAAGTCTACCTCTCTCTTTAGCATAAGATCAATCACAATCCTCGAAGGAAGGTACGAATCCTACTCTTGTTCCACTATCTCTTGTTAGAGAACCACATAATTCTGAGTCTCTTGATTTAAATATTCCAATAGCCCACCGTAAAGGAGTCCGATCATGTACCCATCATCCCATTGCTAAATACTTGTCTTATGAAAAACTATCCACCAACCACAGAGCATTTACCTCTAGGATTTCTAATTTGTTTGTTTCAAGAACTATTCCAGAAGCACTTGATCATTCGAATTGGAAGTTAGCAGTGATGGAAGAGATGAATGCTTTAAAGAAGAGTGGCACTTGGGATATAGTCAGCTTACCCAGAGACAAGAGACCGGTGGGGTGCAAGTGGGTCTTCACCGTGAAATGTAGGGCTAATGGAAGTGTAGAATGATATAAAGCAAGGCTGGTGGCAAAAGGCTTTACACAAACCTATGGGGTAGATTATCAGGAGACCTTTGCTCCTTGGCAAAAATAAACTCTATTAGGGTGTTGCTATCTCTAGCCGTGAATTTTAATTAGCCACTACACCAGTTAGATGTCAAGAATGCATTTTTAAATAGGGACTTGGAGGAGGAAGTCTTTATGAATCTCCCACCTGGTTTAGAGGACAACCATGGCAAAGACAAGGTTTGTAGGTTAAAAAAATCCTTGTATGGCCTCAAGCAGTCGCCTAGAGCATGGTTTGAACGGTTTGGAAGAGCAGTGAAGAGCCACGAATATATCCAAAGTCAGGCAAATCACACACTGTTTGACAAACACTCAAGAGAAGGTAAAGTTGTTGTCTTGATTGTATATGTAGATGATATCATCATAACTGGAGATGATGGTACAAAGGTTGAAAGGTTGAAAAGAAAACTTGCTGTGGACTTTGAGATCAAAGATCTAGGAGCACTGAAGTACTTTCTTGGCATGGAATTTGCTAGATCCAAGGAAGGCATCTTTGTCAATCAACGTAAGTATGTGTTAGACTTACTTGGTGAAACAGGGATGATGGGATGCAAGGCAGCCGAGACTCTAATTGAACCAAATTTGAAGCTTCAATCTGCTGCTGTTGAAAAGGTGAAAGACAGAGAAAAGTATCAAAGGTTAGTTGGATGACTAATTTACTTATCACACACTAGACTTGACATAGCCTTTGCTGTGAGTGTGGTAAGTCAATTTATGCATTCTCCTTGCCAAGACCACTACGAAGCACTGTATAGGATTTTAAGATATTTGAAGGGAACTCCAGGCAAAGGACTATTTTTCAAGAAACGAGACCAATTACAAGTAAAAGCATATACTGATGCAGACTAGGCAGGAAGTATTTTAGATAAAAGATCAACCTCAGGTTACTGCACATTTGTAAGAGGTAACTTGGTTACTTAGAGGAGTAAAGAACAAAGTGTGGTAGCCAGGAGTAATGCAGAAGCAGAATTTAGATCAGTTACACATGGTATTTGTGAAATGATGTGGACTAAAAGGCTTTTGGAAGAATTAAAGATCCCAACTCCATCTCCAATGAAGCTCTACTGTGATAACAAGGCAGCCATCTCAATTACTCATAATCCAGTCCTTCATGATAGAATAAAGCACGTTGAAGTAGACAAACACTTCATTAAGGAGAAAATTGACACTGGTCTTATTTGCATGCCTTATATTCCTACCTCCGGTCAAGTTGCTGACATTTTAACCAAAGGACTACACATGGCACAATTTGACAATTTAGTAAGTAAGCTGTCAATGGAAGACATTTTCATGCCAGCTTGAGGGGGAGTGTTGGAAATCAAAAGAGAGAAAAAAATAGGAGAATCTATCAGGAGTAATGTGGCTGCTACTGATTTCCATCTTTAGAGCAATTAGGATCACACTTTAGTAAGAGAATATCATAGGAAAATCAATTAATTGTAATTAGGAAAGTTATTTTATTTAAGTTATTTTATTTTATTTTTATTTCTTATTTTAGGGTTGCTGACTCTTCTTATAAGAAGAGATCAATTTGTTCTGTATTTTATGGTATGGAAATACAAGAGATTTTTATTCTCTCTATTCAGTTTTCTTATTCTTTAAGAACTAACTTTGTATATACATTGTATATATTGAGTACAAGATAATATCAAGGCTTAACTAAAAGCTAAGCTGGCTGAGCTAGTTATAGCTAACTCAACCAACTTAACTGTTAGTTAGGTAACTCTATTAATAACGTGCTATATACAAACAAAGATTCAAAATTTTCATGTTGCAAGTGAATTTAGTTAACTTCTTATGCGGCTATTAAGTTTAATCAATATTCATTATTTATCATTTTGTGATAATTGAACTTTAAATTCTACTAGTAAAATTCATATACAGATTTTAAAAGGAAATCAAATATAATTGATTGCATATTCGAAGCATATATTATGCTTTAAACATAGAATTCAAGAGAATAAAAATGTATAGTTGTGGAGGAAGAAAAATAGAGAAGGGTTAATGACCAATATATACTTTTAAGACATATCTTTCAATATAGATGTGAAAAATATAATTAGATGATGAATTCTGGTGACTATGTATGTGTGTGTGTGGAGGATGATCAGAATTTAGTAGCAAAAAAAGAATGAAGTTAAATGCATTTAATTTTGGAAACAAAATTACTAAATTTTATGATATATTGAAGCCTCAATTGAGTAATGCTTTTTGTGAGCAAAACTCAAAAATAGCCAAAAGCAAGTTAACTCAAAAATAATTCAAAGTTCATTCTCCGCTTTCACCAATTGTACCTCCCTCTAGATAAATAAATAAATAAATAACAAGTTGTAGATGATTGCTGACCTAAATATAATTCATATTTTAAGAGTTAATTATTTGCTAAAGCACCTCTCCTAGTCCCCAAGTAAATTAAGCAAATAAAACTATATTAATAAGACCTTTCCCTACCTTGTCTAAAACCCACTGCTCAAAGATGTTGAAACTTTTCACAGCTTGTGTTTCTCTGTTCGTCGTTTTTCTGTCTTAGAAATGCCACAGGCGAAGACTATGATTCTCTACAGCTCGTCCTACGATGGCCTGTTTCTTTTTACACTGACATAAACAACCCTCATAGCTGCACAACATTGCTTCCCCATGGCTTCAAGATTCACGGCTTACGCCACTACAACACTCAAACCGGAGTGTTCAAACTTTACTGCGGAGGTAACCGAGTACGGTTAAAAGACTCTCAGGTAAAAAGGACTAAATTTCCTTGTATTTGCTTGCTTCAAGTTTTCGTTCTACTATCTCATAACTCTGATCTTCAGTTTTTTTTTCTTTTTTCTGATAGATACCCAGTGATCTTCGAGTTAAGTTAAATCCTGAGTGGCCAAACTTGAAGAATAAATCTTCTAATTTGGATTTTTGGGAGATATCAATGGAGAAAACATGGTATTTGCTCTGGGAAGACTGTAAAAGGTTACTTCCAACTAGCCATCGATCTCTCCTTAAAATATGCAGACCTTGTTCATATATTGAAGAATTTTGGAGGTACTAATTACTCAAATTTGCTATTATTTTCTTGCTTTATTATATTCTTTAATTTATTTTTCCCAATAACTGTCTTTTAACAGACTGTTCACCGGGAGAAAGGCCTTCCTGTGAACTTACAAAAATGAAAAATAGCATTGAAGCTCAACTAGGCCAAACTCCTATTTTTCAATGCAATATGAACTACCAAGGTGTGATGCAATTGTTTGAAATCACTTTTTGTTTCGATCAATCTGGAAATCCCACGAACTGCATATTTTCTAATGGAGGTTGCAATCAGAACTTAGTTTTATTGCCATCAGCCAAGATTCATCATCAACGAACTCTTCGTCAACGGTATATATCTTTCCCTTTAGGATCTTATGAATTTAATTTGCATAACGGTTATTAATTTTTTTTCTTTAATTTTACGAGGGCATGATGAACTTTGAGAAGAGGAAGATTCAACCGCAAACATTGTTGGTACAAGTGATTAAGGTTTGATTTTTAAGTGCAGAGTATTCATATTCGAAACAATTTAATAAATCCTCTTTGTAACAAAAAAAAAAACCAATGTATGTAAAAATAGCATTGTCAAAATGAGCCAAGGTCACTTGGACCAACCCGACGACCTGATCCATTTATTTAGAGCTTAGACCTTACTTTTGTAGCCCATTTAAAGAATAGGATTTTTTAATCTGACCCATTTAAGCCCGGGCCTAAATGAATTTAGTCTAGACTTAAATGAGCTAGCTCATTTACTTTTTTAATATTTTTAAATTTTTAGTTATATTGAAATTTTATTTAAATTATTTACATGTTTAACATCTTTAATCAAACTAAAATATATAAAATGAAGTCTATGCTCTATTATTAAATTACTTATTTCTACATCTCTTGCATACAAAACACTACATGAGTTTTTTTTTTAGGTGCACGGGCTTTCTTTTTCAATTCTCTTTGTGTCTCAATTCTATTCTCTTTATTTATTAAATTTGCATACACATTACACACTAGCACTGGATATCATAAGCTAAGATTTTCAGAGCTTGCAAGTATGGCTTATGATATCTTAAGCATTTCAATAATAACGGTGGCATCGGAGAGTTCTTTTAGTATTGATTCTCGTGTTTTAAACAAGTATCGAAGTTTTCTAAATTATGAGAACGTAATGTTACTATTTAATTGACAATTTTTAATTCTTGGTTTTGAATGTAATGTTACTATTTAGTTGACAATTTTTGATCAATTCATAAGTTTAATTCTTAGAAGTTCTTATATTGTTCTTTATTTATGTTTGTAGAAGGTAAAGTTGAAAATGAGTTGATTGAATGTGATTGACACTTGATGGAGGAGATGGACATGGATCTATTTATCATGTTTTTAATTTTTAATATTATTAAGACAAGTTATGTTTTCTAAGTTTTAAGTTTGTTAAAACAATTTATATTATGCTTGTTAAACAATTAATATGTAATGTTCAAATGATATTAAAGACTTGATGTTATTGATTTGATGAATTTATTTTATGTTTGTTTAATATTTATTTTAAAACTTTATTTTGTTTATTTACTAAAAAATAAAATGTTAATATAAATTTTACTTCTTTTTATTTCTTAATATATGAGCAGGTTCATTTCAGCCTATTAGCCTTTAAGGCCGAATATGAGCTTACATTTTCAGGTCCATTTAAGAAAAAATGCTTTTTGACCCAACCCATTTATGACTTTACCTGTCAGGATCAGTCCATTTTGACAGTGTTAAGTAAAATCGTATGAAATTTAAGTTACTATTTTTATTCACTTAGTTTATAATTATTTGTTGTTTAATTTGTTTATATTGGTTTTTTATTTGATTAAATAATGATTACTATTATTATTGGTAATATATATAAAAAGATTATATAAGTGCTTCGTTGATTAATGAATAACACTCGGTTTCGATTCTCATACAGCATGACCCAAGCAAAAGATTTTAACATTTGAAACTTACCATCCATACATTCAAAGCTTCCCCACATACTAGCTATGGCTTGGAAGGTCTCCAAGGTCTGCCTTCATGCAAACACGATCTTCATAGATTACCAAGAACTGACTGCCTAATAGTCTTTTGATAATTAAGCACACCTTCCCTGTCTCATGCTTCATTTGCTGGGCTGCCTCCTTTCAAGCCAATGCAACTTCTCTACATCCACCTTTCTTTTGCATTCTGTTAAAAACATTCAACCAACATAACATGTAACTATAATTTTAAAATACAGCCTTGATACAATATCTCTCTACATCAACCTATAACTATTGCATGAACATAGATCGGAGTTGCATCAAGAGGAGTATGTACTTATGCATGCTACATTTTGGATCCGAATATATGATCTTTGATCTGTAAGACCCGAATTTTATTATACTATATACCATATTGTGCATGATTAATGGTGGAAATTAATTCTTTTAGTGAAATTAAAGAATCATTGAATGTGAATTTCCACTTTGCATTTTAAGTCATGATGTATAGTATGGTTGATAAAAGAAAGAAAAACAAATATCAATTGTAAGAAGGAATATATGGGATTTAATCTTGATAAAAGATCAGGATAGTATATATAAGGTATGAAAGCTTTAAATGAGATGAGATAAAATTAATCAATGTGGCTAACATTGGCGTGGAGAAGAAGAAGAAGAATGACAAGAGAATTAAGGGCTAGAAGACAAAACAAAGAAAAGGATGGGGGGTTAGCCAATCAACGTTGGCTGGAGGAGACATGGGCGAAGAGAAGAGCAGAAAAGGAAATAGAAAAAGTCCAGGAAAGGGGCGCAGTGGACTTCTCGCCGGTTGCTTTATTTGACAAAAGAGACTAAGCATTTAATAGTAAGAGGAGTAAGCCAATAAGAGTGACTGGCAGTGGCGTGGACTAGAAGAAGAAGAGGAAAAAGAAAGAAAATTTTCAACACATGCAGGGAATTTTCTTCTTACCGCCGTCCACTAGCTGCAGTTTTTCCACAAAATTTAATGCATGTAATGATGAAAGAAACATGATAAGAAAACAGTCGGTAGTTTCTAACAGGATCAAATGGCTATATAAAGGAATATGTGAGGGAAGATAATGTCGTCAACTTCATCCTCTCAAACAGCCACCTCGCCCAATTCTGTATTTTTGCATATCCATCTTTCATTCCTCCGTTTTCGTCATAAATGAGCCAAGTAATTTCATCTGTTAGCTAGCCAAACCCTTCTGCAGTGTTGAAAAGCCAAGTAACAAGAGAAACAAAGCTAAGGGAGGCAGGAAATATTCTGTTTTTGGAAGAACAATTGGGTTAAGGTAAGTTCCATAATTTCTATGGTTCCCTTGATATTCAATACTGGATTTCTATGTTTTATAACGTAATAAAACATAGATATAGCTTTGTGTTAGCTAAACCTTACTAGAATATATATAAGAACTAGAATAAGGTGTAGTCTGAATCAGAATAAACAATGAAAATACTGGAAAAAAATGATAATGGGCGAGCTAAAATCTGGAATGAGGAAGTGGGCGAGATCGCCACATGCAAGTTTAATACATAGGTGAGCCACCAATGAACAAAACAGTAGTGTCGGGCGAACTCACATGCAGGGTATGGCGAGTTGAATGGTCGGGCGAACCCTATGGGTGAATGGCGAACTCAGTCTCGCCAAAGTGTCCCAAATATTAGGAAAATATAAATAGTTTAGAAAATATTCGAAAAAGGAATATTAATAGTTTAATGTAATTGTGCAGACGGGAATTGAGAAAGGCGAACGAGAAGCAAGGCTTCTTCAGACGAGGTAAGGGAGTTATGTGTGAAAAGAATGCATGTCCTGTGGAGTTAATTTTACGAAATTACTAAGAAATGGTTTTGATTTATGACATGCTTCTTATTGATAAATTGCTTTGCTGTTGGGCTAACAGATAGGGGCGGGCGAGTTGACCCTTCGTTATGTTTTGGGCGAAAAGCCCTAATGTGATATTTTGGCGGGCGAGTAACCATGTTTTAAATAGAAAATCCGGGCGAGCCATTGTGGGAGGACCCTTTTCAATGTTTTCTGGGGCGGGCGACTATCTTTTCATATAATGGGCGAGCCATTAAGGGCGAGCCAGTTTTATTTGTTGATTAAAAAGGAAAGCTGGCGGGCGAATACTAATTCACCCACCTTGGAGTTCACCATGGGCGAGCCGTGATGGGCGAGCTGACCATGGTGAAGAGGTATAAAGTACATTTTCTTAAACGAAAAATGAGACAGAATAATATTTTGAAAATAGAAAAAAAAACGAAACCTTTTGGGCAAGTTGATCCAATGGGCGAGTTGACCATGTGCGAGCCAGTGAGGGCGAGCCGGTTTTCCTTGTTTTCAATTGGCGGGCGAACATAAGTTCACCCTACTAGACTGTCGACCATGGGCGAGCCATACGGGGCGAGCTGACCATGGGCGACCAGATTTCAGTTTATATTCTCTATGCAAATGAGAAATGATTAACTATTTAAATGGGTTTCTTTAAAGGTATTTTAGCTATGATTTTGAGACTTTAGGCTCCTAGTTTCATGCCTTGTTACGAGTTATAAGGCTGATGGACCCGCCAAGTCATCAGCGGTCTCGAGGTCACTTGGCAAGTGGACCCGAGGACCACCCATAGATTGTGGCCATAGATCTACTGCATCCTTATTGGGATGATTATGCCGTTCTCGCAAGGAGGAGGGGGAACGATGATAGCATGACTTATTTTAGGGTGATGCTTAGTCTCAACTTATTAACTTGTTTTACAGAGAGGATTAGTTAAATCCTATTCACTGATTATGCCAATGATATTGTAAATTGTTTTCAATATCCACTAGGTTTACTACTATGAAAAATAAAAGTTTTGGGAAATAAAGTTAGATTTATGTACATCTTCTTTACTGAGCATGTTATCGCTCACCCCTTATTTTCCACTCTACAGATTGTTGATCTTGGGTTAAGAGAATTACCTTCCAGAAATTATCGACTGCTAGTGGATATCTAATATCAAAGGTATATTATTTCTTTTATATATTCAGAAAAATTGTACAGTACTACTTTAAATAGAAGGGAATGTGTATACATCTTAGAGCATTAATGTAATAAGAGTTTTAATTGTTATTTAAATGTTAAAGAGTTGTTAAGCATCACAGACAGCCCAACCGGTAAGTAAAGGAAAATTTTTAAGTAAATATTAGTCATATTGGGTATTTGGGATGTTACAGATTTAATGGTATCAGAGCAAGGTTGGTTAGATGTCTAGTGATGTTTATAATGAAAAGTGAATAGTAAACATTCCCTGTAGTACTGTATATTCTGAATATATGCTAATGATGAGTAATAAATAATTTCTATGGTACAGAAATGAGTGGAAGAAGGAGGGTGACACGCTCAGTTAGAGATATCGGTCGAGGTAGGGCGGCACAGATTCCAGAACCGCAGACACCGGAACCTGCCCCTAGACCTCCACGTCCTCTGCAGTTAGAGAACATTGATACTCGTGTGAACCAGGTAGAGAGGTTAGTAGCCGATTTTATGGCTATGTATCAGGCGGATAGAGCTGCGGATAGGGCGGAGAGAGAGAGAGCCACAGCTCCTGCAGCCCCAGTAGAAGTGCCAGTACCGCCACCGCCGGCACCAGTTGTGCCTGAGCCTCAGCCTATTCCACCACCGGCACCTCAGCCACCGGTAGCTCCACCACAGCCGTTGGTTCAGCCGCCTCGAAATGCGGAGACTTATTGTAATGTGGCATTGGTGAAATCATTTAAAAAGTTGGATCCACCCAAGTTTAATGGTACTAGGGATCCATTGGCGGCAGAGCAATGGATTATTGAGATTGATAGATTACTTCAAATTATGAGATGTTCAGAAACAGAGAAGGTAGGCTTAGCAGTGTTCCATTTGGCAGATGATGCGAGACATTGGTGGAAGGCCACTTAGACAGTATTATTTGCTCAGCATCAAGATCTGTCATGGGATATTTTTGTGGAAGCTTTTAGGAGGCAGTATGTTCCTGACACTGCTCAGGATAAATTACAGCAGGAATTCATGGGTTTAGTTCAGGGCAGCATGTCAGTGGACGAGTATGAGGCCAAATTTACTACACTGAGCCGTTTTGATCCACAAACTAGTGCGAATACCCGGTATAAGATTTCAAGGTTTAGAGCTGGTTTGAGGCCATCCATCAGAATGAAGTTAGCCCCATTTGTTATACAGACTTATGGTGAGATAGTTCAACGGGCTCAGCTATGTAAGAGGGATTATGAGCAGTTCCAGCTCGATTTCAGTAGCAAGAATAAAGGTAAAGAAAAGGTAAGGATTAAGAGGTTTATAGAGGAAAGATCAGGTAGAGAGCAGCCTAAGAGGAGCAGACCTATGGGCATACAGATTTCAAAAGGCAGATTTACTAGACCAGCAATTTCTACACCTACTAGTGGCCCTACCACTACTCAAAGGAGTGTTGCACCTTCATGTAGACAGTGTGGAAGGTCGCATGGGTCACGCCCTTGTCCTTTAATGTCTAAGGTATGTTTTAATTGCGGACAGACGGGGCACTTTGTCAGGAATTGCCCGATGTTCAGAGAATCTGCTGCTTCTACTATTCCTAATACCTTACCGCAGATAGCGGCCCTGGCAACTCAGAGTGAGCCAGAGAAGGCGACACCCTCACAACCTAGGCGGGCGACAGTCGCAGAGAAGGGTAAGAAGGCTGTGACTCAGGGTCGGGTGTACGCGTTGGATCAAGAGACTGCCGACGCCTCTATCGATGTAATTAAAGGTAAAATTTATCTCTTTGACATTCCTGTAATTGCCTTATTTGATCCCTACCCATTCGTTCTTATCGCCTATATATGCCAACAGGACCCCAGTAGAGCCGGAGTTGTTAGAATGTACTTTAGAAGTGAAAACTCCTTTTAATGATTTCCAAAGAACGGATGTTGTATATCGGAATTGTAAATTGACTATTGGAGAGAAGGTTTTTACGGCTAACCTAATTTTGTTGAACATATATGATTTTGATATCATTTTGGGTATGAACTGGTTAGCTACGAACCATGTTAGTTTGGATTGTAATACTAAGTTTATTACCTTCTCTCATCCCGAAAAGTACATTGTAAAGTTATTGTAAATTAATAAAAAGTATGTGACTTTTATGAAATGACATGTATTCTGAAATTGTGGCTGTATATGAATGTTTATGAAGGATATATTGCTAGTGTGGAAGATGTAGAGAGGAAATATCCAAAGATTCAAGAAGTCCCTGTGGTCAAGGACTTCTCAGATGTATTTCCAGAGGATTTACCAGGGTTACCACGGATTGAGAGACGGAATTTACGATCGAGTTGGTACCCGGTACGGAGCCAATTTCTAGACCCCCATATCGGATGGCACTGACTGAGTTAGATGAGCTTAAGAAGCAGCTCCAAGAATTATTAGATAAGGGATTTATACGTCCCAGTGTGTCGCCTTGGGGAGCTCCGGTATTATTTGTTCGGAAGAAGGATGGTAGTCTCCGGTTATGTATAGATTATCGGATGTTAAATCGGGCTACCGTTAAGAATAAGTATCCACTACCTCGGATTGACGATCTGTTTGATCAGCTTAGGGGTGCACAGGTATTTTCCAAGATAGACCTTCGATCAGGTTATCACAAGTTGAAAATCAAGGAGTCAGACGTGCATAAGACAGCCTTTCGGACTCGTTATGGTCACTACGAGTTCCTAGTGATGCCTTTTGGATTAACAAATGCTCCTGCAGCTTTTATGAGTTTGATGAATGAGGTGTTTCATCCCTTTTTGGATAAGTTTGTCATAGTGTTTATAGATGACATACTGATTTATTCTAAGACACCAGAGAAGCATGAGCAGCATTTACAGGTTGTTCTACAGACCCTCAGAGAGCGGAAATTGTATGCTAAGCTTAGTAAATGTGAGTTCTGGCTTGACCATATAATATTTCTCGGACATGTGGTGTCAAGGAACGGGGTGTCAGTTGATCCGTCCAAGATAGAGGATATTTTTCAGTGGGAGAGGCCTAACACAGTTACCGAAATACGGAGTTTTTTAGGTCTTGCCGGGTACTATCGCAGATTTGTGGAGGGATTTTCTAGGCTTGCTGCTCCATTGACACGACTTACACGTAAGGATGTAAAGTTTGAGTGGAATGATGCGTGTGAGCATAGTTTTGGTGAGCTTAAGAGGAGATTGACTACTGCCCCCGTATTAGCCCTTCCTAGTGGATCAGGTGGATTTATGGTGTATACCGATGCATCCGCTCAAGGTTTGGGGTGTGTGCTTATGCAGCATGGTCGGGTTATAGCCTATGGTTCTCGACAGTTGAAGGATCATGAGAGGAATTAGCCGACGCATGATTTGGAGTTAGCTGCGATAGTGTTTGCATTGAAGATATGGCCACATTACTTGTACGGGGAGAAATTTCAGATATATACAGATCATAAGAGTCTGAAGTATATATTCTCGCAGAAAGAGTTGAATTTGAAGCAGAGAAGGTGGATGGAACTATTAAAAGATTATGATTGTGAGATTTTGTATCACCCAGGTAAAGCTAATGTAGTAGCTGATGCATTGAGCCGTAAGCATGTTGGCATGGTATCGTATATGATGATCAGGGAGCATGAGTTGATAGAGCAGTTCTCTAACCTCAGTCTGACAGTTATTTCCTCTGACCAGTATGGATTTACGGCTAGTTTTCGTATAGAGCCGGATTTGATGGATCGAATCAGGGAAGCTCAGAGGAAGGATGATTATTGCATTGGGGTTGCCAGTCAGATTCAGATGGGAATAATGTCAGATTTTGAGACTGGCACTGACGGAATACTGAGGTTTAGAGGTTGGATATGTGTTCCCGGTGATCGACAGATTCGAGATTTGATATTATCAGAGGCTCATACCTCTAGATACACGTTACATCCAGGTAGTACTAAGATGTACCAGAATCTCCGGAGAGTGTATTGGTGGCCTAAGATGAAGAAAGACATCGTTGAGTTTATTGCTAGATGTCTGACATGCCAGCAGATTAAGATTGAGCATCAGAAGCCGACAGGTATGCTTCGACCATTATCGATTCCTACGTGGAAATGGGAGCAGGTTACTATGGATTTTATTATGGGATTACCACGGACCCAGAAGGGGTATGATGCTATTTGGGTGATAGTGGATAGATTGACTAAGTCTGCTCATTTCTTGGCCATGAGATCTACAGATTCAGTTAGTGCCTTAGCCGAATTGTATGTCAGGGAGATAGTGAGGTTACATGGTGTTCCAGTGAGTATTACCTCTGATAGGGACTCCCGCTTCACCTCTCATTTCTGGGAGAGATTTCAGGAGGCTATGCGATCCCAGCTGAGTTTTAGCACCGCTTTTCATCCACAGATTGATGGGCAGTCCGAGCGTACGATACAGACGCTCGAGGATATGTTGAGAGCGTGTGTATTGGATTTTAGAGGCTCATGGGACGATCATCTACCTCTGGCAGAGTTTGTTTATAATAATAGTTTTCATACTAGTATCGGCATGACATCGTATGAGGCATTGTATGGCAGACGATGCAGATCCCCGATAGCATGGGAAGAAGTTAGAGACCATAAACTGTTAGCTCCTGATTTGGTCGAGCAGGCTTCTCGTGATGTACGGATGATTTGTGAGAGGCTCAGAACGGCCCAAAGTCGGCAGAAGAGTTATGCAGATACTAGACGCCGACCCTTGGAGTTTGTAGCGGGTGATTATGTATTTTTAAAGGTCTCACCGTCCAAAGGTATAATGAGATTCGGGAAGAGAGGAAAGTTGAGTCCTCGGTACATTGGGCATTATGAGATCTTAGATCGCGTGGGAGATGTGGCATATCGGTTAGCACTACCACCAGACTTGTCAGGTGTGCATAACGTATTCCATGTCTCGATGTTGAGAAAGTACCATCCAGATCCTTCTCACGTGATTCGACATGAGCCATTGGAGATCAGAGAGGACATAAGTTACGTTGAGAAACCGGTACAGATTTTGGATAGGAAGGATAAAGTATTGCGGTCTAAGACGATTCCTTTAGTTAAAGTGCTCTGGCAGTATCATAACGAGGAGGAGGCTACCTGGGAGTTAGAAAGCCTTATGCGTGAGAGGTATCCAGAGCTTTTCAATGGATAGGTCCAAGTTAAATTTGGAGAACCAAATTTCTTAAGGTGGGGAGAAATGTAAGACCCGAATTTTATTATACTATATACCATATTGTGCATGATTGATGGTGGAAATTAATTCTTTTAGTGAAATTAAAGAATCATTGAATGTGAATTTCCACTTTGCATTTTAAGTCATGATGTATAGTATGGTTGATAAAAGAAAGAAAAACAAATATCAATTGTAAGAAGGAATATATGGGATTTAATCTTGATAAAAGATCAAGATAGTATATATAAGGTATGAAAGCATTAAATGAGATGAGATAAAATTAATCAATGTGGCTAACATTGGCGTGGAGAAGAAGAAGAAGAATGACAAGAGAATTAAGGGCTAGAAGACAAAACAAAGAAAAGGATGGGGAGTTAGCCAATCAACGTTGGCTGGAAGAGACATGGGCGAAGAGAAGAGCAGAAAAAGAAATAGAAAAAGTCCAGGAAAGGGGCGCAGTGGACTTCTCGCCGGTTGCTTTATTTGACAAAGGAGACTAAGCATTTAATAGTCAGAGGAGTAAGCCAATAAGAGTGACTGGCAGTGGCGTGGACTAGAAGAAGAAGAGGAAAAAGAAAGAAAATTTTCAACACATGCAGGGAATTTTCTTCTTACCGCCGTCCACTAGCTGCAGTTTTTCCACAAAATTTAATGCATGTAATAATGAAAGAAACGTGATAAGAAAACAGTCGGTAGTTTCTAACAGGATCAAATGGCTATATAAAGGAATATGTGAGGGAAGATAATGTCGTCAACTTCATCCTCTCAAACAACCACCTCGCCCAATTCTGTATTTTTGCATATCCATCTTTCATTCCTCCGTTTTCGTCATAAATGAGCCAAGTAATTTCATCTGTTAGCTAGCCAAACCCTTCTGCAGTGTTGAAAAGCCAAGGAACAAGAGAAACAAAGCTAAGGGAGGCAGGAAATATTCTGTTTTTGGAAGAACAATTGGGTTAAGGTAAGTTCCATAATTTCTATGGTTCCCTTGATATTCAATACTAGATTTCTATGTTTTATAACGTAATAAAACATAGATATAGCCTTGTGTTAGCCAAACCTTACTAGAATATATATAAGAACTAGAATAAGGTGTAGTCTGAATCAGAATAAACAATGAAAATACTGGAAAAAAATGATAATGGGCGAGCTAAAATCTGGAATGAGGAAGTGGGCGAGATTGCCACATGCAAGTTTAATACATAGGTGAGCTGCCAATGAACAAAACAGTAGTGTCGGGCGAACTCACATGCAGGGTATGGCGAGTTGAATGGTCGGGCGAACCCTATGGGCAAATGGCGAACTCAGTCTCGCCAAAGTGTCTCAAATATTAGGAAAATATAAATAGTTTAGAAAATATTCAAAAAAGGAATATTAATAGTTTAATGTAATTGTGCAGACGGGAATTGAGAAAGGCGAACGAGAAGCAAGGCTTCTTCAGACGAGGTAAGGGAGTTATGTGTGAAAAGAATGCATGTCCTGTGGAGTTAATTTTACGAAATTACCAAGAAATGGTTTTGATTTATGACATGCTTCTTATTGATAAATTGCCTTGCTGTTGGGCTAATTGATAGGGGCGGGCGAGTTGACCCTTCGTTATGTTTTGGGCGAAAAGCCCTAATGTGATATTTTGGCGGGCGAGTAACCATGTTTTAAATAGAAAATCCGGGCAAGCCATTGTGGGCGGACCCTTTTCAATGTTTTTTAGGGCGGGCGACTATCTTTTCATATAATGGGCGAGCCATTAAGGGCGAGCCAGTTTTATTTGTTGATTAAAAAGGAAAGCTGGCGGGCGAATACTAATTCACCCACCTTGGAGTTCACCATGGGCGAGCCGTGATGGGCGAGCTGACCATGGCGAAGAGGTATAAAGTACATTTTCTTAAACGAAAAATGAGAGAATAATATTTTGAAAATAGAAAAAAAAAACGAAACCTTTTGGGCGAGTTGATCCAATGGGCGAGTTGACCATGTGCGAGCCAGTGAGGGCGAGCCGGTTTTCCTTGTGTTCAATTGGCGGGCGAACATAAGTTCACCCTACTGGACTATCGACCATAGGCGAGCCAGACGGGGCGAGCTGACCATGGGCGACCATATTTCAGTTTATATTCTCTATGCAAATGAGAAATGATTAACTATTTAAATGGGTTTCTTTAAAGGTATTTTAGCTATGATTTTGAGACTTTAGGCTCCTAGTTTCATGCCTTGTTACGAGTTATAAGGCTGATGGACCCGCCAAGTCATTAGCGGTCTCGAGGTCACTTGGCAAGTGGACCCGAGGACCACCCATAGATTGTGGCCATAGATCTACTGCATCCTTATTGGGATGATTATGCCGTTCTCGCAAGGGGGAGGGGGAACAATGATAGCATGACTTATTTTAGGGTGATGCTTAGTCTCAACTTATTAACTTGTTTTACAGAGAGGATTAGTTAAATCCTATTCACTGATTATGCCAATGATATTGTAAACTGTTTTCTATATCCACTGGGTTTACTACTATGAAAAATAAAAGTTTTGGGAAATAAAGTTAGATTTATGTACATCTTCCTTACTGAGCATGTTATCGCTCACCCTTTATTTTCCACTCCACAGATTGTTGATCTTGGGTTAAGAGAATTGCCTTCCAGAAATTATCGACTGCTAGTGGATATCTAATATCAAAGGTATATTATTTCTTTTATATATTCAGAAAAATTGTACAGTACTACTTTAAATAGAAGGGAATGTGTATACATCTTAGAGCATTAATGTAATAAGAGTTTTAATTATTATTTAAATGTTAAAGAGTTGTTAAGCATCACAGACAGCCCAACCGGTAAGTAAAGGGAAATTTTTAAGTAAATATTAGTCATATTGGGTATTTGGGATGTTACACGATCAGCTGGGGATGAGATCCCAGGAGATGGCTAAACGTATTGGGAAAATGGTTAATTAGAAAATTAAGGCTTCGTTTGGATGTCACTAGTGAAAACAAATAAGACAAAAAAAAATTTGCAAAAGACAAAAAAAATCATGTAAAATTATTTTTTTATCCATTCTTTTAAATATTTTATTATAAAACTATACTCACGGTGGTTATTTTCTTTTTTTCAACCTCACCGGAGCCAATTGCACCGTTTATCCAAACTAATCAGGTTGATGTTGGCCTTGCCAAGAGGAGATAATCTAGATTACACTAGATGTAACTAAACCATTGCGACGAGCTATTCTAGTCACTAATGGTGGTGGGAAGAAAGGGATTTAGGGGAGGGTTACCAATGAGAGGTTGCCCACATAGTTGTATGTTATGTTGACGATATTGTATAAAGGCTGCATTTTAAAAGTACACTTATATGTTATGTTGACAATAGTTGCATGTTATGTTGACTAAATGCTTTTAAATTGACTTGGAAAATAGTTACAAGAAGGCAATTGTAGGAACCAATTTTTTCATGGCTGCCAGTAAGGTTAATCAACCACTAGAAGGGAAGGAATATCTACATGAATGCAAACAATTTGTCATAACATTAACTCGTTAGAAGTCTAAGATTTTACATTTTCATATAGAAACTGGCAAATCCAATATATGAGATGCATTTACATTTCAAGTATCAATGAAAATCAACTATATTATGATCTTTTATGTACATAAATTGATATTGGTCCCGTGCGAAACTATCATGATGCGTAGAGAAAAAGAAAATAATTAGACTTTAAGACAAACAAACAGACAACCAAAAATGTCGAAAGACTTGGAACCAAACCTAAACCAAAATTATGTAAAGAAGGCCAAGAAAATGTAAATCTGAGTTCAACCAAAATTTTCCAGCAAGATTTTTCTTTTTCTTTTAAATATCAGTATCAGAACATCACTAGTCAAACATTAAACTAGTTTATGCTGAGAGAAAAATATTATATATTTCATGTTTTTCTAGATATATAAATATGCCGATCCGTATGCTTGTTACTTAATTGCCATGGCCTTCATTTCTTCTAGACAAGCCCCTTCTATTTCCCGCATTCTTCTCTTCCTCTTTATCTTCCTTCTTCTTTTGTTATCCTTTTTTCTTTATTCAAGTACTGATCGTCGAGAATTTAGTCATTTCAAACTTGTTTTCGATCACCAGTACAGCCAAGAAAGTGAGAAAACATCCAGAGTGAAGAGGGATCACATTCATGTTCAATATACTGAAGGTTTATCAGGTCTGAAAATAGTTCAAGTCGTGCTATATCAATTGCAGAAACCATGTTTTCTCAGCAAAGATTAAGGTTCATTACAGATATGTGAGAAATCATTGGCCGGTGCCAACCTGATTGAGAAGCAGCCATTCACAAAAATAAAAAGGCCTGGCTGACACGATGCATCTAGGAAACACAAATATGCATTGCGAAAAAGGAGCAAGGTTGATATATATACCGGATGATATTAGATATGTAAGATCCTTAAATTTGATGCAATAATTGAATTCTTTTTAGCTTTGTTCTGTCATGGCTCTGATAAAGCTATGGAAGTAGAGTAGTACTTGGCGTGGAGAAGAAGCAGGAATGAAGTAGAGGTCCTCTATACTTATTAGCAAACCCAAACCGTAAGATTTCATTGTCTCGGTTCATCATGTCATACACGAAAATAAATAGCAGATTAGAAAAACAACAAAACCAAAATCACCAAGATCATGCAACAAGATTATTTTCGGGATAGACTCTAACATTTTTTATGTGACTCGTGTAGGAATGTTTAACTTTTGAATATAGCAACTCACGAATAGTACTCGATTTATCGTTAACTCAAGACTTCTAGCTGAGAGAAGCCCTCTAACGGTATCCATACGAGTGGGATGCAAAACAAGACCTTTGCCTGAGACAAGGTATGATCGGATCAAAAGGAGGAGGAAAGAAATTGTTTTCTTAGAGTGCTAGCTCCAAGAAGCAGAGCAGCAATCAAAAATATTCTATCTAACTTTCAGATTTAGTGTTGTTTTTATAGTACATCTTAACAAAACCCTAAAAAAGCTTTAGCTTTAGTCCAACTAAATTAGATCTTTTGGGCTTTTTAAAATTACTTAATTGGAATTCAATTGATTGTAAGGCATACTCTACCATAAACACCCTTTGATTATCACCATATTTTCTATCTTTGCCCGTGCCTCAGTCCGTTTTGGGCCAGCTTCATGAATTGGTGGCACCTCGGTTTCTGCTTCCCTTGACTCGTTCCTCCTCGGCTGCTTTGGCATCCTTAAGTCCTGGTGGCTTGTTTCAGTCTCCGCCACCCTCTGGTCCCTTTGGCTAGCGAGGAATGAAGCCGTTTTCAATAGCAAAGTTTAGACTTCCAAGGAGATACTCTTCCTAGTTAAGCATAGAGCTCTCGTTTGGGTTGAGGCAGTCAATGAAGACATCTCCATTCATGTCTACTCATGGTGGTCTAATCCCATCTCTTGCGCCCCCTCTCCCACTAAAAGGAGGAAGAGACAAAATATCTCATGGACTCCACCACCAGGGACTATTAAGATGAATGTCGACGGTTCGTCGTTGGGCAAGTACCAAAGAAGCAGCTTCAAGAGCAGCAGCAGTTTCACCTGCTATGTCAGAACCAGGAAAGTTTTTGTCAGTTTTGAAAACACTTCTTGGAGTATCCATGTCTTCTAGTCTTTCCCAGCAAGAACGATCCTTGTTTGCATCACCAACCTGAACATAAACGGTGCCTGGATGTGCGGTTGCTTTGAACGAGTAATCAGTATCCCAACGGATGGCTTGTTTGGCATTTCGTAGCTTTGTTCTCATGTCTATTAGGAACGCGGACCTCTAATGTTGCTGAATCATATCCTATCAAGTTTGGCCTGGAAATGTTTCTGAAGGTTGACAGGGATGGTATTAAAGGCTTGATTATAGTCTGATTCTTTGGTTGCCTTGAACTGGGTTAGGAAAGCACCAACAAGTGGTTGGAAGAAATGGACGTGGACTTCTTTCCCTGATACTTGGATAGAGTTTGAGTTCTGGAGTCTCCACTGTTGGAAGGGTTTACTATTTACCACTCTCGGCCCGAATAAGATTAATCTTAGATCGTAAAACGGGAAGATATCTATACTTACACAAAAAAAAAAAAAACTGGGTTAGGAAAGCTGTATGAGACCACGGAGATTGAATCATATTTTGGCTGATATTGGTCATCTCTGTTTTCTGATTGGTTCTTATCCATTCTCCTCCGTTCTTGTAATTGTGTACTTTATTTGGCAATTGGTTGTCTGAATTGGACCAAAATTCAGTTCACAAAACTTTCATCAGATTGTAAGTGCAAGGTGTTGTATATACAGTTACTTAATTTGGCAAATGTATGAATAGGGATAATATTGTACACTTAAATTTACACCCTTTACATGATTAAAGGCGATTGTGGAATGAGGAGTAGAATATAACTATGCCATATTGACTATGTAATTAATTAAGATCATATTTCCTGCGCTTTTCAAATTAAAAAAAAAAACGAAAAAACAAAAAAAAGAAAGAAAAAACATCTCTAATTTCTTATTGTATACTAAGACTTCGTTTAGATGTCACTGCACCTCTCCGATGCGGTGGAAACAAGTAAGACACAAAAAATTTGGAAAAGACAAAAAAAATCATGTAAAATTATTTTTACCTATTTTTTTAAATATTTTATTATAAAATTTATACATACAATGGTCATTTCTTTTTTTTTTCAATTTTACCGGAGTCAATCACACTACTTATCCAAACTAACCTTAAGAAGAAAAGTTACCAAAGGAAGTACTAATCAGTGGGGTAATTACCAGTCAATTGCCTTGATGGGTAGCATCGGTTTTGAAGGAGCGAAAAAGACTGTCATAGCTATATCCTGTGTTTTGTCTCCTTTTGGTAGGATTATCTGTGGTTGCAATCCACGTCGATGAATAAAATTATTTGCTTTTCAAAATAAAGAAAAAAAAAGAAAAGCTACTATCTTTTCTTGCTTTTAAGACTTAACATATGCATTAGCAATGTATTACATGGGTGAATCTCATGGTAGCTTTTCCTATTTTTTTTTTTTTGGGAAAGAAAGAAAACATCATTGAATCAAAAAGAATTCATTTTCCAAAAAGTGGGGGTAGAATTAGAAATCCTTTTCAAGATCGCAAGAAATCAGAAGGATTTTGGAAGAGATGAACAAAATTTAAGTCAAATTGGTAAGATTTTTCATTAATAAATAATATAAAGAATTTAAATTTAAATTTAAATATTGAAAAACCTTTTATTGGAATAAGTATGCAAAATTTTAAGTAGACATTTTTATTAATAAAAATTTACAAATATATTTTATTTTGGTTTGGCATGAATTTGGGTAACTATATGAAGGAAATGTGAATGATAAAATATGATCATTAGTTCCAAAACATGTAACTGATTTTTTTTCAATTGATAAATGCAACAATTTTTTTTCTCAGCCAAATCTTCATTAAATTAAAAGATAATGCTTACATCTGAAAACCCCCTCTAAGCCAGGGTCAAAAGCAATCTATGTAAGAACCATTCTATCAAAAGCATAAATGAAGCATCAACCATCACCAGCATGCTACAAAAAATGCAGCAATATTATTGAAATTAAGAGAAGTTATCACTCCACTTAAGAGTGTAAGCCAATTAGGTTACATATAAACTACTCAAGTTTGATCTTATAATTATTTGAGTTTGACTTGTTTATTTTTCAGTTGAATTTGAACTCAAATTACTCGAATAACGAGTCGAATTGAATTTAAACATTTTAATACTTAGCTCAAACGGCTCACAAATCAATTTTTTTTAATATTTTTTATTAATTTTTTGTCAGGCGAAGAGTGAAGAGTGAAGTTTAACAACATCCAACTCTTTTTTATGAGCTGCTTCAGCTAACAAATCTGCAAATAATTAATTTCTTTATAGATATGAGAAGTAAAACAAACCTAATCTCTATAATGTGATCCTATCATTTGGAAGGAGTTGCATAGTCTTTTGAACAATTAAAAGAAAATCCGATTCTAGCAAAATTTTCTTATGACTAGAAGCGTGCTTCGCTGTTAAAATTATTTTTTGTCTTGGTTTTTTTTTTTTTAATCTATGCGCCTACGTCACTGCTCTAGTTTGAAATGGTACCTGATGAAAGAAATGGCGGCCTAAAAATAGATTTCTTACCATATTTTATTCATCTTAAATATTCCCTTAACCACGTAAATTCTTACTTTCTATTCACCTTCTAGAAGAGAAAGGGTTGTATAAAATTGTTACTTCATATATTTCCTTTTATTCAAATCATTCCATTTAATAAAAAAGTCAATCATTTATTACAGATCTTATGTAATAAATTAGAATCCTTCTAAATTAATCTATTTTAAATTAATCACCTCTTTAAATTAATAAAAAATTTTGGTTCTCAATGTAAAATGCTTGTCCCTACTCTTGTATAATTTAATAATTTGATGTAAATATAAAATACATTACATAATATTTAAGAAGTAGAAAGCATTTCAAAATATTAATTTAAAAAATGTTACCATGTTTAGTACTTTTTATTTCAAAAACTAGAAAAGTAATAAATATATAATTTAAAATATATATTTTCAAGCAAATTTTTAAAGAGTTTATCAATCAAAATGAGATTTTTACTGCCATACAATTATTGGATAAATTCAATGAGTAAAAATTAATCAGACATATTTTTAAGACAAAATTACAATTTACAAAGTAAACCCTTTAAATAAATAAACCTTTAAATTAATATTTAGTGATGAATCCCATGAGTATTAATTTAAAGAGATTTTATTGTAATTGAACTATGAATATTTATTTCAAGAAATTTATTAATAATTGTGGTAATAAAATTTTGACTTTTGGTGATTACATGGCATGATTTAAATAGAATGGATAAATTGTTGAATAGAGTAACTGTATTATATAATCTTTTCTCTTGGTAAAGTGCATTTGTAGTGCTAAACATTTTATGTGAGTTTCATTTTGATCCTTAATATTACAATTGTTCCGTGATAGTCCTAAACCTTTTTAAAAGAGTATCAATACGGTCCTCTCATCCAATTTAACATAAAAATAAGAGAAAATTATAAATTAAGATAATGAATCTAAATTTATTATTCTTTGCTACCATACTAAAATGTATTTATTAAAAAATAGTTTTAGATGTTTTGAAAATTAAACAAAGATATAAATTCGCACATAATTTTAAAAATTCAACTTAAAATTAAAGGCAAAAATGATAATCTAGTTTCCTTTTGAATAATTTTAAAGAATTCTTTTCTTAATACATATATTTTGGTATGATAGTAAAGATTAATAATTTTGAGCTCTTTAGCTTGATTTTATTTCCTTTTTTTTCTTATTTTATCAAATTTTACTTCCCATATATTTATAAATATTGATCAACAAATATACAATTAAATCCTATTAAAAGCAAATTTAGAATTTTTTTAACAAAAAATAAAGAAATGAAACATATCCAAATAGTTTTTTAACACATAACAAAATAAAATATATTTTAATTAATAATCCTAGAAAGTAATTTATGTATATTATTATTTGTATAATTTCAAATTTTCTAAAATTATGCCAACCTAACACCATTAACTTATTTATTTTTATAATCTCTTGATGACATATTTTATTAGAAGTAATCCATTTAAGATCAGTTAGCAATGGGTTTAACTTTTTACTGTTTAAGTTTAAAACAATAACTAGAATATAAACTGTGAGACCTCGTAATTTAGAGCATTATTTAATTATATTTATATAATTGAGATTATGGAATATTTGTAATTAATAAATATTTGATTATATCTTAGGTTTTAAGGTTAAACAATAGGCGGGCTCCATTGATTCCACTCCAAGAAAAATGACTTTTAGCGACAGAATTTTAGTGACGGAAAATTATGTCGCTAAAAAATAGCATCAGCGACAGATTAATGACGGAAAATATTTTTTACTTAGCGACGAAATTCTGTAGGTAATTTGCAACGGAGCGTTTTCCGTCGCTAAATGTGGCAGGAAGCTATTGTTCATTTAGCGCTTAAATTAGCAACAGAATTAGCGACAGAAATTTCCTTCGCTAAAACTTATACGTAAAAATTTATGGTTTAGAATTAGCGATAGATTTTTCCATTGCTAATTCCGTTGCTGATGAGTTTTAGTGACGGAATTAGCGACAGAAAAATCCGACGCTAATTCCAATTGATCCAAATTTATTTATTTATTTTTTAAAATTTGAAGCATTAGTGACGGAATTTTTCGTCTCTAATTTCGTCACTAAAACTCATCAGCGACGGAATTAGCGACAGAAAATTCCGTCGCTGATGCTTAATGAAGAAAATTTATTTATTTATATATTTTTATTTTTTTTGAATTTAAGGCATCAATGACGAAATTTTCTATCGCTAATTCTGTCATTAATGCTTTTCAGCGACGAAAAATTCTTTCGCTGATTATTTAATACAAAATTAAAAAATTGGAATTAACGATGGAAATTTCCGTCTCTAATTCCAATTTTTTTAATTTTTGCCGCCTCCACCATAGTGGGAAATATTTCGAACTAGTTCCCTCGCTAATTCTAATTTTTTGAATTTTTCCCGCCTCAGCTATAGCGGAAAATATTTCGAAATAGTATTAGCGACGAAATTTTCGTCGCTAATCCGTCGGTAATTCCGTCGGAAATTTCTTTGTTATGCACTCCAAAGCCTTTATATATTCTCCTATTCTCCATTTTCTCTCTTCTTCACTCCTCCCTAACTTCGTTGTTTGTCTAACTTTTCATTTTTTTTTTCTTAGTTTTTCTTCTTTATCCCTCTTTCCTTCTATTTTTTTTCATTTTTTTTGTAAATTTACTCTAATTTTCTTTTATGTTTATGCTGTTATTTTTTTTATATGATAAATTTTAATACTTATGTTTTTGTTTTTTTTTTTTTACTTACAGATGATGATGATGATATGATGAGGTGCTGGTGGTGGTGGTGGTGGTGATAATGATGTTAAAGAGGAGGTCTTTTAGTTAATTTACGTTAAGATACTGTTTATGGATTTAAGTATAAATATTAGGTTTATTTTAGATGTTTTATATTAGTGGATTTGAATGCTTTAAATCTCTCTCTCTCTCTCTCTCTCTCTCTCTCTCTCTCTCTCTCTCTCTCTCTCTCCTCTATATATATAAATATAAATAATTAATTCCAGAAATTTCAAAACATTTTTTGACGAAATTCATAGAAATTAGCAACAAAATCTGTCAAATAAGTTAAAAAATTCATCAATTTAGTGACAAAATATTTATTGAATTAATAAAAATAACAAACTATCAGCGACGGAATTTCCGTCGCTAATGCCTTTTAGCGAAGGATTTTTTTATAAAATAAAAAATAATAAACTATTAGCAATGAAAATTTTCATCGCTGATGCCTTTAAGCGACGAATTTTTTTATAAAACAAAAAACAAATAAACTATTAGCGACAGAAATTCCGTCGCTGATTCCCTTTAGCGACAGATTTTAAATTAAAAGATGAAATTATGTTTTCAGCGACAAAATTTTTCGTCACTAATGACATAAAATCCATTTGCTAATGTAAAAAAATCAATTGCTGATTAGCAACGGAAATGAAGTTTTAGTGACGGAGTGAGCATCAGCGACATTGATTTTTCCAGCAGAAAAGTTCTATCAGTAATCCGTCGCTGAAGACCATCAGCGACGGAATTTAACTATCAGCGATGAAATTTTCCGTCGCTGAAGGTTCTTTTTTTTGTACTGTTCCCTAAGGTTTAAATGAAGGTGGAACTTGGAGGATTCGATATTCAGAGTTAGAAAATATGATGGTAAGAGTTCTAGCCTTAATCTCAATTATTTTTGCATATTTTGAAAAATGTGCAACAATTTGAAAAATGATTGTTTAGTCCATAAGCCATCAAAATTTTTGAAAATAACAGTCAAACCAAAAGGACTTTTGACCCACTGTCTATGCTAAATAATTTCTCATGAAATATAGTTTTAGAACATCTAGACAGATGGAAGAAACTAGGTGTAAAAACATAAATTTACGTGATTTTACGATTAGGGGTATTTTAGTAATTTCACCCAAATCAGTATCCGAACCTCAATAACAGCTTTACCAAACATCAAATTAAGTTAAATAGAGTTTATTCATGATTAAATAAAATATTTTGGAGAATAGATAGACTGTTTTCAATAAAGTCAAACTTTAGGGGCAAATTTGGAAGAAATCTTTAAGTATAAAGGCAAAATGGTTAAATGGCCATTAAAATATCAATTTAATGAAAATTTCCAGCTTCTCCATGCTCATTTTTGGCCAGCAACTTGACCCCAACAATTCCTCCATAACCAAGCTTGGTGGAAGAGAGAGAAAGTGAGAAAACTATATCGAAAACTCACCAAAACCAAAAACTGTCTTAACCAAACCTATTCTCCTCAATCTCCTCTACAACTTGGCACCCATATCTCTTGCTAAATTGGCCAAAATCAGAGCTCAAGGTCTCCCATGGTGTTTGGCCACGGTAAGTTTAATGGAAACCTTAAGCTTTTTCATGGAATTCTAGTTATTCATCATGTGTATAAGTTGTTTTCATGCTTCTTTTAGCTTAAATCAAATTAAAAACATGAAATTGGACACTTGAGGGTTTCAGCCCACATCCTTGGTGTATGGGAATGATGTGTTTTGATGAGATTAAGATGTGGGAATTAACGTAGAAATTAAGAAAAACATGGAATTAAGCTTAAATGGAAGAAAAGCAAGGTGTAAGGTAGAAGAAGCAATTCGGACAACACATGGGGAGCATGATTTTGATGTTATTCAATGTGTAATTTATGTAGAAGTGATGTAGAAATATGATAGAATTAATTTTAAATTAGAAAAGAAGCTTAATTTGAAGAAAATCATTAAGTGGCATAGAGAGGAGGATTCGGCCAACATAAGGGGAAGGAGAATTCTTGCTCATTTCAATGTAATTTAGGTCCTAAAATAATATACAAATTATTCTGAGACTGTAAGCGCAATCGAAATTGAAAATGGAATTATGTAGCAAAAGTTGTAATTTTGCACTGGTAGAAATCAGACAACATCTAGAGAACTTTACAGACAATTCATTAGCATTTAAATTATTAAATATTCTTTTAATTAAAATATGTTGAATTTATCAAGTTTAAGTGATAATTTGCAGCCTCAAAATTCGAAGGTACTATCGGTGCTGACGAGGCGACTACTAATAAATTGAGAGGCAAGGGATATTTGCATGAAGTGTAGGGATACTTCGTTGCATGATTTTGACAAATTTGATTTTTGGTGAAATTGGAATTGGTATTCTGGATTGGAATTGGAATCTGGAAATTGTGGTTTTGAAGTTGTTTTCGTGCAAGAGGGTTAGGCTAAAATATACTGTTATGCTGTCAAAATTTTCTAAAAATAGCCTAAATCCCTTTAAAATATTATCTAGCATGATGTATAAGATGAAAGAAATAAATTTTAGAACTTTGAACATTTAAGTCCCTAAATATGGTATTAACTAAATTAAATCACAAATTCAATATTTAAAAATTCATGCTATTGAATTTTGCATACGTGAAAGTTCTTACATGTTTTTATAACTTATTTACAAATAAATAGAATATTTTTAGGACTAAATATTGATTTGGGAATATTTTATGGATTTTTATTTCTGAACTGATTATAATTTCAAAATACGTATTTATGGACTGACTGAAGATTCAGATTTCTAAATTTATCTCCGTAAACCACTATGAAATGTTTTATATGGTTTTTAGAGATTGTTGGCCCCGTAGCTACCTGCAGGTACATGCATTTCCATTCCATTCCGATATTATTGACTCCCCCTTGACAATGGCCATACGTCTACTATAGTGCATGTGTCTATTGGGTGTAGCCTAGTCTCCACTAACTTTATACTGGGGTGGTAAATCCATAGTTAACTTAGATCCAGGTACTCCTAGTTTTGATATATTTTTGATTTTGATTTATCCTTATTTTATATTTCTTGATATGGATAACATGTTTTGTGAAAATTATTTGTTTGACTTATCTGTTAGAAATTGCATATAAATATGGTTTATAATGTTTACAAAAAAATTGTTTAATTCGGAATGTAAATATATCATATTTTACAAGATATTGAATTTATATTTGAATTTGTGATTTAATTAAATTACATGAATTCCCTATAGTGGACTGGGATACTGAAACATGTAAGGTACTCTAAAGTACCTCCCATATTCCTCTGGTTACCCAATCCACTATAATATCCTTCCTATTAGATCGTGCATGTTTAATTTTTATATTTTGAATTCATGGTTTTCATATAAATTTCCGTTTATATAAATTGCATATAGAATACATTGTATCAGCTTTTGTATAGATATTCTTTACTGAGCACGTTAGCTCACCCCTTTATTTTTCACTCCCAAATTATTTGCAGTGAATTAAAATCTGCTTTTCTGGAGGACCTGATTCCCAGTATTCCTCAAGCAACCTTTCCAATTCGTCAAGGTATACTGACTTGAATTTTATGTATTCAGACTTTTTGTATTGTGCTACTTTTTATGTATGTTATACTTGGGATTTAAATTACTTTTGTATATGAATTTCTATAAATTCTAAATCTGAATTTTATAAAATAAATGAATTCCATTTTGAATATAAAAGATGACACTGCAGATGAGCCCAACCTACGTGATTTGAATATGTGAAATTAGTAAAATATATGGTCTTTCGGACCGTGACATAAACATTATTATCTTCAAAAAAAAAAGAATATAAACATTATTAATTAAGTTTTATTTAATACATACAGCTTTTATATTTTTTTGAAACAATAATTGTCAACCACACTCAAGAGTCAAAATTATTTAGGTATATTTCATTTCCTTTTTGTTAATAAAATTTTTAGCTTTATATTTAATATGATTTTATTTTATTGTACAAAATTTATAAATATATAGGGAATACATTTTAATAAAATAAAAATAAAGAATGAAAATAAAATCAGAGAATGGATCAAAAATTATTATTTTTTGCTATCACATAGATATAAATTTACTAGAATGAAAATAAAATATTTAAATTTATTAAGAAAGAAAAAGAAGTATCATTTTTCCTTGATTTTAAGTTGAATTTTTAAAATCAAAAGCAAAAATGATATTTTCGTTTTCTTCAAAAAATTAAAAAAAAGTTTAATTTCTTTTTAATAAATACATTTTAGTTTGAGCAATGAGTAATAAATTTTAGATTTATCATCCTAATTTATAATTTTTTCTTATTTTTATACAAAATTTGATGGGAGGACCATGTTGACAACTTTATAAAAAGTTTGGAACTATCATGAAATAATTTAAAAAATAGGATCAAAATGAAACCCACATAAAAAATAAAAAATTTGGAACTTTAAATACACTTTACCCCTTTCTCTCCTTAGGATTACGGTAGCACGCTTAGATTCTTCCCTTCAATGAGCCTCTTCTCTTCATTTTTTAACATAAATTTTAATTTTTTATAGGTTTCTGATAAGTCTCTAAAATATTCACTTTTTAGAGTATTTTATTGCATCAATTTTGATTGAATTTTGGAATTTTAATGTAATTTGCTCCCATTTTAATGAAATTGTTTTCATGTGTAAGAATTTTGAGAAGAATGAGAAAAGCAAGAAAATGACGAGAAAATCAAGGAAAAATATTTGGATTTGGTGTTTAACCCCTAGAATCCATAAACTTAGCCTTCTACAAACCCCAAATCTTATTCCTACCACCTTATTACTAAATTAATTTTTTTATCCAAACCCTTTTAGAAATTCTTTAACCCTTACCCTATTATGATCCACTCAAACCTATCCCACTCTCACATAAAGCCCAAGCATTAATATAGCCCATTTTAAATACCAAAGTCCACAAGCCTAAAATATTTTAAATCTAAAACCATCTTGAAGTCTTGACATTTTCTCATGCAAACCCAAGTCATAGTCATTTATGGACTTATTTTTGTCAAGAAGCCCAAAGGAGAAGGCAGCCCATGGAGATTTTCTGCCAAAGCCCTGTACAAGAGCCCAACCAGCCACTCTTTTCTTGAACCATCGTGAAGGCCATTCAACAAAGAAAAGGAAAAGAAGCTGCCAAGCTAAGGAAAGCCCAACTTGAAGACACTTGCTGGAAGAGAAGCCCTAGGTTATAAAAGAGAACCTGAAACTAAGAAAAGGGCGTGGAGGAGGTGGCGTGAGACAAGCTTCTTCACCAATTTTATTCAGTTTTCGTTTACTGCTTTCAAGTTGTTTAAACACTTTATTTTATTGGCTTCGATTAGGTTTTAATAGGGGAGAGAGCTTGGCTGGTGACAGCAGCCATCTTTCTCGACATCTACTGCACTTTCATCTTTTCTTTTGTAAAAGCAAGCTCTTTATTTTCTGATATAAGATTTAATTCAAGCACTGTTATTTCATATCTTAAATTAGTTCAGAGATTGTTTAGATCAGTTTACAAAGTTTTATTTTCAAGTTTTCATTGAAAAAATTTTATTTCTTTTATTGTAGTTTAAGGTTTTGTTTCAAAGTTCATCTTGTTTCCTTTTAGTGTCTGCTCTTTATCTATTTCTGTCATAAATACGTTTCTTTATTGCTTGTGTGCTGAAGTTGGAGACGTGCGCTGCTGCCTTGCTATATGTGTGAACTGGGCACAAGTGGTTGGAGACGTGTGAAGCGGTGAGGCAGGGCTGGGGCAAGTTGCAAGCAGGAGGCATGCGTGAAGTTGCTGTTGTGTGTTGCCGGATTGGTCTGCCTGAACACTACCTGCGATTACTGGTGTGAGCTGCAGCTTTGGCATGTACGTGGCTGAAGCGTGACAATGGCTGTGGACGTTTCTGGGTTGGCGAGGCTAGCAGGAGATATACGTGACAGGGGCACTTTATTAGTTTTATTTATTTATTGTTTTTTTTGTTCTATTGCAAATCAGCTTTAGTTTTAGGTTTCATATTATATATTAGTTTGTTTTATATTTTATATGTTAGATTAGTTGATTAGTTTTTAACTTATATTAGTTATTAGTTTTTTTTTAGTTTATATTTCAACTGAAGTTATCATTTTGCAAATTATTTTAGTTTGAATTTATTAGTTTAGTTTATAGTTATTACTTTATTTTGTTTATTGTTTACTTTTAAATTAGGAAATTAGAATAGCATTTTTAATTTTAGTTTTATGTAATTTTATTTTATATTGATCAATTTAATTTTTTTTATTTATTATTTTACTTGGTTAGTTAACATGAAAATTGATTAGTTTGAATAAATCTAGGGGTGACCAATTTTAGTACTTAGCTAAATAATCTATATAATCCTCGTGAGAACGATACTCTTCTCACTCTTTATTACTTGTCGTGACCCATACACTTGCGATATAGGTCTTAGAGCGCAACAGTTTCCACTGGTGTAAGGGGTTCTTAGTCAGTCATATTACCGCTATACTAATGGACAACATTTAAGTCAAATTATAACTAATAAAACCGATCGAGTTTTTATATAAAATAGAACAAAAGTATTAATTAATTTTTTAACTAAATAAAAAATTATATTTATTTTAGGATAAATATTAATAATCTAATTTTAATTGACTTTTTATTTTGATTGTGCTATATGTATATATATGGTTTATTATCTAATACAATATTAGTGATTTTTTTAGATTTCACAAACGGAGTTAAATGATGATACATATCTTTTAGAAAATATTAAAAAAATAAAAAGTGAATACGTAACTTCATATACAATGTATTGAATAATTGATGTGGACTAGGTCAATTATTACTGGGCTTTTCTATAAGTCAAGTTGAAGACCATTGAGCAAAATGATAATTTAAGCCCAAGAGAAAAGAGGACTCAGAAAGCCCATAAATGACCCACTGGGTTATTATTTAAGTTGTGGGGCTTAAAGGTAATTACGCGCAAAACAACTCCTATAAATAGGTCACAGGTATCATTCTTAAACCCTAAGCTCTATTTGCCTGCCAAAACCCTGCCAAAAACCTGTCTGACTTAAGCATCGAAGTGCCCGTGCAGGGGAAAATCCCTACGCCCCTCTGACTTTTCCTATTTCGCAGATTCGTTGGAGACAAACAAAAGCGAAGATCGAGGATTTGACGCCAACAAACTTTTATTGTTGTTTTTGGCAACAACAATTAGCGCCGTCTGTGGGAAAATAAACAAAAAAGCCATAACAAAAGATGGTGAAAGGACTATCTGCGGAAGACAGGGTATGTCAGTTGCAGCAGGGTGCACAGACTACACGATAAAGTCTGGGGCGAGAGATTGACCCTCGCGCGTGACAGGCCTTCTGGCGATAGAGTGCATGCAACTAGCAACAGCTCTAAGATACGAAAGATCTCAGGTGATAGAGATACAAAGGAGTGGGTGACTGCATGGGCGAGAGAAGAGCTCTCGCACCTGACAGCATGGGTGAGAGCTATTTCTCACGCACAGAAAGGTCTTTGGCGAGAGACCACTCCTGTCGCTTGGGCGAGAGCTCTCTCTCGCGCAAAAAGATCCTGGCGAGAGACCTCTAATGTTAGCCTGGGCGAGAGCTATTTCTCGCCCGAAGAAAGGTCCTTGGCGAGAGACCTCCTATTATCCTGGGTGAGAGCTCTCTCTCACGCAAAAGGTCATGGCGAGAGACCTCTAATGTTAGCCTGGGCCGAGAGCTATTTCTCGCCCTAAGAAAGGTCCTTAGTGAGAGACCTCCTATTATCCTGGGCGAGAGCTATTTCTCGCGCGCAGAAAGGTCCTTGGCGAGAGATCCCTCCTGTCGCCTGGACGAGAGCTATCTCTCGCGCCAGACAGGTCCTGGTGAGAGACCTCCTCCTGTTAGCATTGGGCGAGAGCCACCTATCCTGTTTCATTTGGCGAGAGACAGTACTGAACGAGATGCTAGCTCTTGCGCAGACAGGCTTTTGGCAAGAGACCTCTTTGTGTTAGCACTGGCGAGATGCTAGCTCTCTCAAAGACATGCTATGGCGAGAGACCTCCTTATGTTAGCACGGGCGAGACGCTAGCTTTTCGCGCCAGACAGGCCCTGAACGAGAGACCTCCTCCTATTAGCCTTGGGCGATAGCCATCTATCCTGTTACATTGGGTGAGAGACAGTATTGGGCGAGAGGCGAGCTCTCGCACAGACAGGCCTTTTGGCGAGAGACCTCCTGTACATACTGGGCGAGAGCCATCTATCACGCGCGACAGGCCCTTGGCGAGAAGAGACCTCCTTCTCGCGACAGGCCCCTGGCGATTAGCACAAGGCAAGAGCCATCTTTCTCGTTGTACAGTTCCTTGGTGAGAAGCGACCTCCCTCTCGTGACAGGCCCTTGGCGAGAAGGAGACCTCCCTCTCTCGACAGCCCCTGGCGATTAGCACTACTCACCACTAACATTTGCTATTTTCTGCACGCATCCACGACAAACGCATAAGAAATTTAAGTATGTCATTTGACATTTTGACAAATACTTTAAGGAGCTTTTTGGCTACAAGGTTCCACGCGACAGAGCAATTCACGCTACAGGCCACTTGACCATGGTAAAGCGGTAGGATGTGTGCGCGATAGGTGCAAAAAAAAAAAACACTTTGTCACATGGACGATAATAGTTGTCGCACGTAAGGTTCGCCTAATTCGCGTGAGCATAGATCCCACGCGAAAGGCCACTCTGGCGACACCGTGCTCAACTGCGCGACAACTAAAGCAAGCGAGCAATGATTCTCGTACACGACATCTTCCCTGGGCGAAAAGAGTCTCCCGCATGTAAAACGGAGACAGAGGGGCTCTCGCAAGCAAACGGCAATAGAGGGTCTCCCGCACATTAACAGCTAGAGAAGGGCTCCCGCGCTCGACATTCCCTTTTGTCGAAAGTGGCACATGTGAAAAGCACCAGGGTAGAACAACGCATGTGTGTAAACAAAGCCTAAGTAGACGAACAAAGGACTATTACGATGACTCACGCCAGGGGCGGAATGTGGTTAAACAGGACCATGCGGCAGGACCCTTTGGCGAGATATTGCAGCTCGTGCATGCAAGGAAGGTAGGATGCCGCACGAAGAGGTACACGCATGAGTGAATGTGGCGAGCATGTTGCATCACAGGCCTTTGATGAGGGATTGTAGCTCGCCTACCGATAGCCAGAATAGGCAAGCACAGTTAAATGCGGCACAAGTTTTGCCAAAAGAGTAAGCCACGATGGCAAGCACCACACATACACGATAGTCTTGGGTAGTAAAGAGACGAGGGCAAGCACGGCCTGTAGAGTAAAAGATCGAAAAAACAGCTAACGTACGGCAGGCACCGCCACAACAAAAAGGCTTCGACCATAACAGGTCAACCTACCGTACGCAAGGCGGAAGTACAAATACACGAGTACTAGTCCTAAGTGCATGCTTGCCTAGTAGGTAAAAGGTAATGGTGAGCAAATTCGACAGGTTTTATTGCGATAAAGCAGTTCGTCCTATGCAACAACCATGCGTGCAAGAAAAAGTCACACAACAGGCATTCTAGATGAGCGAACGGCTCCCGTGAGCCCATCATCCCGCACATAAGATGTGAAACAATACTGATGAATGCAGTGTCATGTAGCGAGCACAAGACCACTGCAGCAGACACTTTCGATGATTGAGTGACTTGTAGCGATTGCATAACCAACGCCACAGCCTAGCCTCCGTAGCAAGGCTCGCTTGGGAAAACACTTGCCAAGGTACGAGAAGCACTCTAGATGGACAAGCAAGGAACAAGTTGAAGGGTTTGGCAGAGATGCACAGACAATGCTAGATGAGCTCGTCCAGGAAAGGAAGAAGCTGGACGAAGAGCTCAAACAGGCAAGCATAAGTCTAAGGGAGCTCTATTAGGCAAGCCCCAACTAAAGACCTCGGGGAACACACCCAAAACTTCAAAAGCCAGCTCGTGCTCACTCAGGTGCATAAAAACATAGACAAGCAGCTGAAATCGGGCAAGGCACAAAAGGTTAAACGAGCCAACGGCCGCCTCGCGAGTACGGTTGTGGGTGGCGAGCAAGAATACAACCATCCTAAGACCTAGGCGAGCAAGCCCTTTGTCAACCGAGACAGGAACTCACCTAGGAAAGGGAACTCTATGGGCGAGCCATTCAGAGTGACCAAAGTGAGAAAAGATTAGGAGACTCTGTACATCATTAGGTGCACACCCATGTAATGAAGGACCGAGCGAGGATGCTCTCTCCCAGACAACGAGAACTCCGCTTTGCAAGTGAGATTTTGGCGAGCCCAGCCGCAAAAGCTCTCCATGAACACAGCAAAGCTCGATTAATGATCTGGCTGAACGCCCAGCAAAGAAGAAATCAAAATGACGAGCACATTTCAAATACGACAGGCTCTCTACTTTGATAAAATAACAACGAAGAAAATTAGGTGAACACAGCACCCGTAGGCAAGATTCCTCTGTTAGCACAATATAGGCGAGCAAAGAATACCAGAGTCATGCCTTTCGGCAGTGGCTATCAACGCTAGTGAGCACAGAATTCAAACTACTAGTTCGCCCATTAGAAAAAACTTTGGCGAGCACATATAAATTTGACGATCCAAGCGCACGCCCAAGTGCGGGATCTGAGCGGAATGATCTAGAGTCTTCTAGAGCTAGTATGCGCAGTAATCCGACAGAATGTCCAAAAGCTTCCTTCGGCCCATCTGTAGATCGTCTGCACATAAGCTTTCAAGAACTGCTCTAGCAACCATCTAGAAATGGCTTAAGAGCCACACACTTGACCTATTGACAACCACACATGTGAAAGAGGGTTTGTCTATATAAAGGGTGTGTCAGCTTCATGAGTCCTTTAAGCGAGACAAAGATGTGCCAGCTTAGGGTGTCGAGATCAAGGCTGTGTTTCCCTTGTAAGCCCCTATACATAGCATTCTTGAGTATCAATACAAGTGAGTGCTCGGCACAACAGAAATTGCAAACACACTCAAGCAGAGACATACGGGTGGTAACTAAATTTGAAGTACTCTCATACAATGTTTTCTATTTTTCTGTCCACTCTAACAATTGTGATTGAATTAGGCAGGTGTCCGAGGTAGGCACTAGCCACTGTCGTGAAAGGCAGCAAGCCAGGAAGAGCTTGGTTCAATCGAAAACAACTTGTGGTAAGCTCGTGAAGATAGATTGCCGGTACCGAGGCACGACTTAGTGCACAATCCATGGTTGACACCAAAACATCACAGCACTCGTACCTTATAGATTTTTCAAAGACAAAGACTTGGAATGGTACTGGTGGTAAACATTTGCTATTATTCTTTTAACATTTGTTGCAATTATATTGTTACTTATTCCACTTAATTGAAAATACTACATTATGAAACGAAAGGCCAGTTATTTTTATCTGTACTATGATAATCTTCCATGTTTGATAGACATGCTGCAGGAATAGAAGAAGAAAAAAACAGAAGCTGGCCGAAGACGTGAGACGGGCACAAATAAGTTCCTAAGCGAAAAATGCGCGAGACGGGCACAAATAAGACCCTAAGCGAGAAGAAGGCGCGAGACAGGCACAAATAAGTCCCTAAGCGAAAAATGCGCGAGACGGGCACAAATAAGACCCTAAGCGAGAAGAAGATGCGAGACGGGCACAAATAAGTCCCTAAGCGAAAAATGCACGAGACGGGCAAAAATAAGTCCCTAAGCGAGAAGAAGACGCGAGACAGGCACAAATAAGTCCCTAAGCAAAAAATGCGCAAGACGGGCAAAAATAAGACCCTAAGCGAGAAGAAGGCGCAAGACAGGCACAAATAAGTCCCTAAGCGAAAAATGCGCGAGACGGGCAAAAATAAGTCCCTAAGCGAGAAGAAGACGTGAGACGGGCACATATAAGTCCTTAAGAGAAAAATGCGCGAGACGGGCACAAATAAGACCCTAAGCGAGAAGAAGACGCGAGAGGGCACAAATAAGTCCCTAAGCGAAAAATGCGTGAGACGGGCAAAAATAAGACCCTAAGCGAGAAGAAGGCGCGAGACGGGCACAAATAAGTCCCTAAGCGAAAAATGCACGAGACGGGCACAAATAAGGCCCTAAGCGAGAAGAAGATGCGAGACGGGCACAAATAAGTCCCTAAGCGAAAAATGCGCGAGATGGGCAAAAATAAGACCCTAAGCGAGAAGATGCGAGATGGGCACAAATAAGTCCCTAAGCGAAAAATGTGCGAGATGGGCAAAAATAAGACCCTAAGCGAGAAGATACAAGACGGGCAAATCAAAAGTCCCTAAGCACAGGAGGTGTGAGACGGGCAAAACAAAAAGTCCCTAAGCACAAAAGGGTGCAAGATGGGCAAAAATAAATCTCTAAACGAGGTACGTTACAATTTTATCATTGGATATGCGTTACAATTGATTGACAAAGTGCGTTTAACGTATTATGTTGGCATTCCGGATATAAAAACGATGTTATAGTCTTATCATTTCTATAAAGGCCCTATGCGAAAAATACGCAAGATGGGCAATTCTCTAAAAGTCCCTAAGCGAAAATGCGTGAGACGGGCAATTTTATAAAGTCCTTAAGGAAAAAATAAACGAGATGGGCAAATTGTGAAATCCTCAAGCAATAAAGTGTACGAATAAATGCAATACGCAAGTACGAATTCTTCTTTAGATGTAAGTGCTTCATAAGAAGAGCTGGGGAGCACTATAGATTAATTTCTGCATTAAAAGGAGTATCGAAACTAATAGGCACCCATGCATATGTGTCCTAAGGTGCTGTAATGTCAAGAGCTTGATCCTTAAGAAAATTAGTCTCTGGATTATCTAAATAATCTTCGTCCAAACTTGTGAGAACCTCGACCATCTCGAGTCGACAAAAAGGCTTCTAAGAGCTGGTAAGATCAGATAAATCTTTACAAGTGTCTATCCTCAAAGAAGGTTCCAAATTCTCAGCATCTAGATCGAGCTTCAACCAATCGAGAGCATGCCGAGTACAAACCACATCTGATGAAACCAGATAAGAACAATATGCATCCCAGGAATATTGAAGTAAAGCCCTCAAGTAAAGATGAAAAGATTCTTGTGATAATCCCAGGAAGAGGGCAGCAAAAGAATTTGAAAAGCCCATTCTTTATATACTCTTTCACAAGGTAAACCTTGTAAAAGAGTGAGGAGCAATTGATGTGGACTAGGTCAATTATTACTGGGCTTTTCTATAAGTCAAGTTGAAGACCATTGAGCAAAATGATAATCTAAGCCCAAGAGGAAAGAGGACTCAGAAGGCCCATAAATGACCCACTAGGTTATTATTTAAGCTGTGGGACTTAAAGGTAATTACGCGCAAAACAACTCCTATAAATAGGTCACAGGTATCATTCTTAAACCCTAAGCTCTATTTACCTGCAAAAACCTGCCAAAACCCTGTTTAACTTAAGCATCGGAGTGCGCACGCAGGGGAAAATCCCTGCGCCCTTCTGACTTTTCCTATTTCGCAGATTCGTTGGAGACAAACAAAAGAGAAGATCGAGGATTTGACATCAACAACCTTTTATGAGGATTTAATCACCAAGATTTTTTTTAATTTTTTTACTATTCAGTCTTTAATGAGGAATATGAAGTGATTTGTCACATATATAACATTATCTTATCATATTCAACGTGTCACGCGACTTGACAAGCTTCAAAAATTATTAAAAAAAAATTACACGACAAGCTCAGTCATCAATCTATGGTATTTGACGATTCCCCACATTCATGACAGTTGGTATGAATTCTTTCCTCGAGCTATTTTGGCTTGATAATGGGTGATGAATGAAAACAATTGGCACAAAAACACGAAGTTGACAATTCAACCCAAAATGTGTTTTCAACAGGTGACAGGATTCTGGAAAGATTATTTCCTTATGGAAGCCTTAGAGGAACAGTTGATTTTATACAACCTTACAAGAAGCTCAAATGATTTTTGCTGATCCTATTGCTGATGACTTTCAATTAATTAGTTAAGTTTCCAGAAAGCATAGTTGTAGTTCTACAAAGAAGCCTGCAGCCCATCATCCTTCCGTGTACTAATGGTAATATTACCAGAATTTGATCAAGAGAAAGTCTATTTATACTACAATTTCTAGTCTATACACTACACCAAAAAACAAAAACTAAATCTACCTCATTCATTTACAATTTTAATCCTATAACAATTTTAAAGTTCCAATGTCCCGTGCAAGGTAACTTGTGTAGGGAGCTCATCCTAATGCAAGTTGACTTGCGCGAGGACAAGTTCTTTGTGCAAGGCAGCTTGCGCAAGGACAATTTTAAGACTCCCAATGTCCCGCGCAAGGTGACTTGCGCTCGGATGACATCTTCACGCAAGGCAACTTGCACTTGAGTCTCTTCCCAGTGCAAGTCAGCTTGTGCTAAGACAATCTTCTGACACGTCCACACAAGGAGACTTGCACTCAAATGGGATCTCCATGCAAGGCAAGTTGCACATGAATCTCTCTTTAGTGCAAATTAGCTTGCGCATAAGTCTCTTCCCAACGTAAGCTAACTTGCAGTGAGACTAGCTTCAAGCACAAATTTGGTTGCGCAGGAAGCAAAACCAAGAATAAAATATAGCTACCTTACCTCTTCTTCTTCACATTCAGCTCCTTCACCTTCAATGCTTTCATATCCTTCATAGCTCTCACTTATATTTTTCATTTTTTTTGTGAAAGAAAATAGAATGTAGGGTTTGGAAGAAGAAGAGTGATGAGAAACGTAGAAGAAAAGTAACATAAGAGAAGAAGAAGGGAGGGAAAAAAGAAAGGGAAATACGGGGATGAGTTTGTTGGGTATTAATGTCATTTTACATAAGGGTGTTTTGGTCTTCTAAATAGTTGAAATATGAAGAGTAAAAAATGTGATAGATTTAGAATTTTTCTTTGATCAATTGTTTGCTTTTAGATTAGGTGGGTCATCACCAATCAGGTTTAGAAACCATTGACTTCTTTGATGGTTATCCAATGGTAAGGTAAAGGCTTACTGAAATCAAGTCAAGATCCATGACATATTACCAATAGTTCTGTCATTCATTAAAAGGTACATTTGTTCATGGGTGAATTTCACTGGGATCCTTAAAATTTTACTATAATTCAACTCTAACCCATAAGTTTTGAAAATGGACACTTTGATCCAAAATCACAAATAATTTTAACATATATCAGTCAATTACTAAACTTAAATTAATAATAACACATTCTTAAGTATCAACAATGAATTTTATTACTATTTATTATTTTTAAGTAATATTTAAAAAAATTATTTTATGTAAGATTTTTATTTTTTAATACTAAAAAAGAATATTACAGAAATTTTATGAGTAACAAATGTTTAAGTTAATAGATTTTTTTACTAGTAACTTAATAGGACAATTTTTTTGTACTGTTAAATTTATAATTTTGGACCAAAATATCTATTTCTCATACTAATGAACTAGAGTTAAATTATGGTAAAATCCTGAGGACCTTAATAAAATTTACCCTCTGTTCATATATATAGTTTCACATGTTTTCATGAGAACAAATGAACATCTTAGATAAATGGTGGAGTTAGTGAGAGCAATTGTGATGATATATTATCAGTCCAAATTTATCAAATCAATGTGATTGATTACATGCTAAAAGGTTTAGCAATAAAATATCTATTAGACAGAATAAAGATGTTAAAAGTGTTTAACATGCTAAAACAAGTAAACGAATATTAAAAGCTGGTAATTGTAGTCATTATTGTAGTGGAAGTAATTCATTTGAAAGAGTTTCAAATGAGAAGTCATTGTTAATCTATGTCCAAGTTCAAAATACAATCCATACTATTTAAGGCAACAAAAAGAGATGATTTAGATCTTACAACTTGCGAAGCTCTAGAGGATTCTTTAAGCTGTTAAAATTAACAACTATTCTTTTAAGAAAGAATCCAATCTCATTAGGATCTAAATCATTATTACGATCTATGATAATAAAGATTATAAAACAAAGCATATTTCCCAACGAGAACCTAGTTTTGTCCTAAAAAAGACACAATTACTAGTCGAAAGAGTTCGAAATTGGATACGTTAGTGATTGGCACTACTGTAAGTGGGAAATATTAGTGTATGCCCTAAAGCCAGCACACTTGGCATGAGGCATGGTGCCAAGGCCATATATGTTTACTTATGGTAAGTAATATAAAGGTTTTCCTTCACCATTTGGATTGACAATAATTATGATTATTAGTCACTAAGTGAGGCGTAGCCTTTAGAACTATATAAGCCTTGCAAGGAAATTGTAAAGAGTTACAATTATGAGAATCCCTGTGCATTAAAGATTTATTCCTAAAATTTGTACCTAGTCATTGAACTATCGAGATAAGGTGTTGATAATGCTCAATAAATGACACATGCTAAGCCTTCTTACTTTTGAAGTAAGCAACCTATCTCATAGGTTGAAATATGGGATATTTGAGGATAGCATGTGAGTACTTATAAGAGAATAAATTCACTAAACATTTCCTGCTACGAAAGCTCTATTTGCTGGTGTAACTTAAATATTTATGGAAATGCTCTCACATGTTAGTAGTGCAAGTGATCCTTTGAGTTGAAATGCCAAGCCATCTTATACGTGTTTCATCATACTTTAATTTCACCCCTACAAGTTTGGATTGCCAACACTCACTCAGGGTGCTTTTGGGTATGGTGAGAAGTCTATAAAAAAGAGTTATTTTCCTACTTAATTCCTTAATTATTCCTTAATCCTCTTGTGAAATTTGTTAATTATCTCCCTAACTCGTTTACTTTCCTCAAATTATGTATATAAATAAATTCAAGGAGAATTTCGGTAATTTTGGTGGCAATTGGACAAATAAAGAGTAAGGCCTGAGTCGAGTCATTGAAAGACAAAAGAGCAAGCCAATTCATCCTGTAGTGCACATCATCTCTTTCATCCACCTAGCAGTCCACATGGCAATATCTTATGAATTTCTTGGAAGTACATGGACCACATGAAGGACACATTCCAACATGGTGGACACATGCCATTGCCAACATAGATGCACAATCGTACAATAAGACATGGAAAGTGCTTTTGGCTAAAAAAAAAAATTACATGGAAGGTGCTAGAAGAGACGAGGTGTCCTTGAGCTGATGTGGAGGGGTTAATGAAATGAAAATATCTTCCACAGATGGCCAATCAAGTGAAGACAAGTAGCAAGGGTGCAAACTCATCAACCTTGTGCAAAGACTTCTCTACCCTTATATTAATGGCTTTAAATAGAAAATGAAGAGGAGGGAGAATGGCATTGGTTGCTAAGGTTTTATTTAGGGTTTATTTCATTTCAATTTTATGTTATTTTCATAGTTTAGGGCAACCACCAATTGCTTGTTAAATATCCTTTTAAATTTTCTTGTTAAATTTTATTGTTTTCTTACATTTCCATTTCCAACAATGATGACAAGTTTTCTTTTCTTTTTTTTTTTTTTGGCTAAGCCACAGATATTATTAATAGTTTACTGCTAAAGCCAGTAAACCATGAAAGAACACAATCCATGAAGAGCCAAGTCACAAAATAGTAACCAGAAAAAGAAAATAGGGAAAAAATAGTTGAAGACATGAAGAACTAAAATTATGGTGAAACCCCCAAGAAACTACCAGCTTGCAAAGAAGAATTCCACCGGAGAAACACTAGCTTTAGCTAATGCATTTGCCATCCCATTAATATCCTTGAAAATATTCGAAAAAGTCACAAGAACAATAACGCCATTTAGCTTTTCAATTTCCTCAAAAATAGACCATAACTTCCATTGGCAAAGAAAATGTGATTGGCACCAAGAAATGGTCGTAATTGAGTCCGATTCAACAATGAGACTAGAAGAACCCCTTCTATTGGATTTACGAAAGAAATCCAAACTAAACTTAATACCAGAAAGTTCTACTTCATTGGAGTCTTTAATGCCTAAAGGTCCAGAGAAAATCACATAAACATTGCCAATTGAATCCCTGAAACACCATTACAACCAGTAAGACCTGGTTTACCAATAGCAGACTCGTCAACATTGAATTTAAGGAAGTTCAAATCAAGATGCATCCGAGAAGCAAATCTTCTTCTATCAATTTTTGGTGTTAGAAGAGGTGCGCATGCAACAAGATCAATCCACCAGAGGGAGTCTTAAATAAGGCAATTCTCTGCAGAAGACTTAACCTAATAGATGGATCGAAGTTTAACCAAGAACAAAATTTCCTCAACAGTCCCTTTTTTGTTATCAAACATTGATTCATTTTGTGCAAGTCAAACTGACCAAAGGGCTGTGTAGAAAGAAGAGATCCACCAGGAACGTGGAGAACCAAAAAATGGACAGTCAAAACCATTCAAAATAAAGATATGCAATGAAACTAGAAAGAACCAATCAATACGCTACCATTGAAAGAAACCACACTAGAAAAGGAAGATCCAATCACAATTGAAGCGAAGATGTTGTTGATCTTCAATCACAAGACAACACCAGGGGCAAAGCTGTTAAGCGGTGGAAAGGTTTATGCCATTGCTGATAAGAAAGGATTTGGTAGGTAACCTTCCAAGAGAAATCAACCAAAGAAATCCATGAACTTTTGGAGGGACATGAAATCTCCAAAGTTTACAAAATTCACCAAAAATAGCAACCTCATTAGAAAAAGATAGTAAAATCGAAAGTTTCTTGATCGAGAAAGAGCTGCATTTGTCATGATCCGGTCCTTTTTTAAAGGGTTGATGGTGAAAGAGTCCAATCTAGATACAAGTTCCTTAAGCTACAAGGACTCATTCTTAAGAAACCTATAGAAAAAGAAGTCCAATGAGAGTGGTTGAATGAACCAGCATAGGAGAGATCAATCACTTTGGCTTGTTTATTAGAGGCTAGAAAGAAAAGACGGGGAAAATATTGACAAAAAGGATGAGAGCCACACCACTTATCCATCCAAAACAAAATATCATGGCTATTTTCCAACATCCATCTACAACTATTTAGACTAATGAAATTCTTAATTGACTGATCTGAGTCTAAGAGATAAATATCTTTCCAAATGATGGACATTTTGGAAACTTTCTTACCCAAGGGCAATCGAGAAATTTCATTCAAACCATACTTAGCCGAAACCACCTTATGCCAGAGAGAATCCAGTTCATTAGCATACGTCCACAACCAATTGGCAAAGAGGGCACGATTCTTAACACATAAGTTTGAAACACCTAAACCACCTTGAGATTTAAGCAAGCAAACAGTAGATCAACGAACTTTTGCAAGTTTTCTCCATTGGTTATTGCAATCCTATAAGAAGGATCTATGAATCTTGTTAAGTTTTTTCACACTTCCCTTCGGAATTTTGAAGATGGACATGAAGTACAAGGGAAGAGAAGACAACACTTAATTAAAGTGAGTGCACCAGCAAATGATAGAAGTCTTCTTTTCCCAAGTGAAAGTCTAGATTTAAACTTTGCGATAATAGGGTCCCATGTGAGATCCACATTTCCTACTACTGTACTATAAGTTATTGAAGTGAGATATCTCATAGCTATTTTGGTATTTGGGTTTTATAGGTGTTGTTACCTATTTACAAAAAATATTTTTGATGATGTACAAATCTCGATCTGTGTCTTAACCTGTCTTTAAGAACTCTGCAACAAAGAAAATGATCAAAGGGCGTAGGGGCTTTCCCTGTGCGCGTACTCTGATGCTTAAGTCAGACAGGATCTAAGTAGGGTTTCAGTAAGCCAATAGAGATTAGGTTTTTAAAATGATACCTGTGACCTATTTATAGGAGTAATATAGCACGTAATTACGGTTAAGACCCATAGCTTAAATGATAACCTAGTGGATCCTTCGTGGCCTTTCTTAGTCCTCTTTCCTCTTAGGCTTAGACTACCATTAGGCCCAATGTTCTTCAACATGACTTATATCAAGGCCCAATGACCTTTAGTAAGACTCTCATCAATTGCTCCCCACTCTTTCACAGGGTATACCTTGTGGAAGAGTATATAAAATTTTTTTTTATTTATTTAAATCATGTCTATGCATAGCCTACTTCGAGCACTTTTTGCTTCAGGCCTTTTTCTTCTTGTGCATGACTTACCTCGCTCATTTTTCACTTCAAGCCCATGTGTTGCCTATCTCGCCCATTTTACGCTTAGGGACTTTTATTTAATTCACAGCTTACCTAGCGCATTTTTCACTTCAGGCCCATACGTAGCCTACATCGCGCATTTTTCATTTCAAGCTTTTTTCTTTGAGTGCGTGGCTTACCTCGCGCATTTTTCACTTCAAGCCCTTGCATTTTTTGCCTTCATGCATGACTTCATCGCGCATTTTTCGCTTCAAGTCCATGCATAGCCTACATCAAGCACTTTTCGCTTCAGGCTTTTTCCTTTGAGTGCGTGGCTTACCTTGTGCATTTTTTCGCTTCAAGCTCTTACACTTTTTGCCTTCATGCACGCACTTTTCGCTTCAAGTTCATGTGTAACCTACATCGCACATTCTTCGCTTCAAGCTTTTTTCTTTGAGTGCGTGGCATGACTTACATCCCGCACTTTTCGCTTAGGGACTTTAACTTGCCCGTCTCGCACCTTCTATGCTTTGGGACTTTTGGTTTGCCCGTCTCGCACCTTCTATGCTTAGGGACTTTTGATTTGCCAGTCTCGCACCTTCTGTGCTTAGGAACTTTTGATTTGCCCATCTCGCACCTTCTGTGCTTAGAGACTTTTGATTCTTCTATTCCTGTAACATGTCTATCATGCATGGAAGATTATCATAGTATAGATAAAGATATGAATAACTGGCCTTCCATTTCATAACATGTAAAATAACTGCAATAAATGTTAAAACAAAAATATCATGTGCTTACCGCTAGTATGGTTTTGAGTGATTAGCGTTCCAAGTTTTTGGAACCTTCTTGCATTGTAAGGCCTTCAAAGGACAAGTGCTTGGTCTGATCACCTTTCTAATCTTGTAAGCTCTTTCCCAGTTCATTCGAGTTGGCTAGGAGTGAAGGCCTATCAACCCAAGGTGATCAAAAGTATGACCTCATCGCTCGAGCCCTGTCTTGCACCCTGCCATAGCCTCGCACCTTGCTGTAGCCTCGCACCTTGCTGTAGCCTCGCACGCTGCTGTAGCCTCGCACGCTGCCGTAGCCTCGCACCTTGCTGTAGCCTTGCACCCTGCCGTAGCCTTGCACCCTGCCACCAAGGGATACCATGTCGCAGCCTTGCAACCTGCTGCAAGCTAAGGCATTCTACTGCATGCCTGTCGTGCACCTACCAAATGCTTGCCACACGCCTAACATGTTTTTAACCCTATCACAGGCCTGCCGCGAGCCTGCCGCCCATTGCACTCTACTATGTGCCTACTGTGCGTTGCATCCTGCCGCGTGCCTGACGTGTGTTACACCCTGCCGCACACCGACTACATGCCTGGCACGCCTATCGCTCATAGAAGCACCCTGTCGCAGGCCTCATACCATCAGGCCCTGAGGCACCCTACTACTGGTTGTTACCCTGCTGTAGGCCTCCTACCTCGGTTTGCCACCTAATCTGCCATAAGCTTCCACATTCTACCACAAGTCTCCACACCCTATCGCAGAACGTGTTCTCGTTATCTTTTATACTTGGATTTTTATTTGTTTCCCACAGACGATGCCAATTGTTGTTACCTGTTTACAAAAAATATTTTTGATGATGTACGAATCTCGATCTGTGTCTTAACCTATCTCTAAGAACTCTGCAAGAAAGAAAATGATCAGAGGGCGCAGGGGCTTTCCCTGCGCGTGCACTCCGATGCTCATGTCAGACAGGATCTAAGTAGGGTTTCAATAAGCCAATAGAGATAAAGGTTTTAAAATGATACCAATGACCTATTTATAGGAGTAATATAGTGTGTAATTACGGTTAAGACCCATAGCTTAAATGATAACCTGGTGGATCTTTCGTGGCCTTTCTTAGTCCTCTTTCCTTTTGGGCTTAGACTACCATTAGGCCCAATTTTCTTCAGCATGACTTATATCAAGGCTCAATGACCTTTAGTAAGACTCTCATCAATAGGTATAACTGAGAATTCAGGCTTTGGGTCTCATTAAGACTTACACAATCTTGATGAACATGAGACTCCACAGTATTGATATTTGGAGCAAAACAATATGATGGTAAGTTTTTGTAACCCAAAATCATCTGTTTTGATCATTTTTGGGAAATATGTAACAAATTTAAAAATAAATATTAAGCACATAGGTTGGATGACTTTTTGTAAATAACGGTCAAACCAAGTAGACTTTTGACCAACCAACAGAAGTATGATAATCTACATGTGATAGAGTTCTATGCCATGCCATTAGATAGACTAAAACACGGGCGAAGAATAAAATCTACGTGATTGGCCCGATAGGGGTATTTCCATAATTTCACCCTTACGGTCAGTCAAATATTAATAAAACCACTTCCAATGATTAGAATATGTTAAATACTCATATTTTAGGAAAAAATAAAATATTTGAAAGTTAAATTGACTGGTTAATAACGTTATGGAAGCTTAACGGCAAAATTGCACGAAATCTTTAAGTATAGGGCATTTTGGTAATTTTCATTAAAATATGATTTTTTGAAAGAGTTTTCTGGTTTCTTCTTCATCTTGGCTAACATTCCTCTTCCATTTCATACTCTTCTAGAGCTAAAGCTTAAAGAGAGAGAGAGAGAGAGAGAGAGAGAGAGAGAGAGAGAGAGAGAGAGAGAGAGAGAGAGAGAGAGAGAGAGAGAGAACACCTTAAACCCTGAGCAAAACACACTGAAACTGAAAACTTTCTTCACCAAACATGTGCAAAACTCAGTGCTCTTCAATTTGGTACCAAAATCTCATCCAAAAGAGGCCAAAATCAGGGTGTGAGGCAGCCAACCAGATTTGGTCATCACTAAGAGGTGAGAGAAAGTGAAGTTTGTCATGGCTTAAAGGCTTCATACTATGTGTTCTTCATGTTTAGCTAAGTATTTAAGCTTAATTTGAATTAAATCTATGTAAATCACACCATAAGTGTTTCAGCCATCATGCTCCCTATAAGTATGAGTGGTTTTTTGTTGAATTATGGGTGTAGAAATGATGAATAGCATGTGTAAAGCATGAATACAAGCTTAAATAAGCTTAAATTGTTGAAAATGGTTATGAATTTATGCATGTACTATTTGGCCAAGTGAAGGGATACCATGAATGATACTCATTTCAATATGTTCTGGGTACAAGAAGAATGTATAAATTAATAGAAGACTACCAGTGAAATCAAAATCGAAAACGGAGTAGTTTTGACGCTAGTTGTAATGTTAGCATCAGTATGAAATAGACCGGTTTAGCAACCGCAATAGACAATGTAATAGCTTTTAGAATGGAAAATATTCTTTTAGAGGCAATATAATGATTTGATTTTATTTATATGGAATTTTTGCAGCTCAGAAGTGAGTGATGCGATTCGAGTGCAATCAAGTTTTTCGATAGAAACCGAGAGGTAAGGAATATGTGTAGAAGACGCTGGGATACTATGATTGCATATTGGCTTTGAAAATGATTTGATGGAATTATTTTGGAATGATTTGGATTGGAAATTGTGGAACTACTACTGGGTTATAAATTGTGTTTTTATGCAAGAAGGTTAGGATAAACTTAGCCATTATACTACCAAAATTTTGAAAAATATTATTTCAAATCTAGTATTCTTGACCAAGGATTTTGAAGTTCTTTGAAATGGAATTTGTGGATATCTAAGAGATTTAAAAATCATATAGTTAGCTAAGAGCATAAAATTACAATTCAATTTTCGAGTCAGATTTTGTTAGTTTTCTCTAATTTTGTGATTTATACAAGTGACAGAAATGATTTTATATGTGAATAACTTATTTGAAACTTTGAAATCTGAATTTAGAATATTTTACAAATTTTTATTTTTCAACTGCTATTATTTTGATTTTGATAAATTTATGATTCGTTTGAAAATATTGATTTACTGTTCTGAATCTGAAAATGTATTTGCTCTGAAATATACACAGTTTTGAGACTGTTGGCCCTATAGTAACCCTTGGGCTTAATCATGAATTTTGAGTGTTTAATTATATGCTATTAGACGTGCCAAGTCTCCAGCCCCGTACATGTCACCTAGCAAGTGTACACTGCGAACACTTTCGGGATATTATTATAGCATGATATACCTATGGTGTTGCCTGGTCTCCACTATACTGCTATTATTTACCATAATGTCTACTGAACTATTTGCTGGTACTGAGTTGCTTATTAATATCAAGTTTTATACCTACTGTTTACAAAACTGTTTATCACACTATGTTTATGGATATCGAAATGAACCTTATCATGGAAAAAGGAATATTTATTTGTTCATTAAATTATTTTGCTATGAGATTTTGATATGTATTTCATGTGGTTATGATATAAATTCAACCGGTTACTCCCTATAGTCACTTCGATTTACTTTTATATGTTCAAGCGCTTATGTACAGTACTACTGTTATGTAAATTATATTCAGGGGACGTAAATTCTAAAGAATTACTACTTATGTAAATAATTTCTATTTCGTAAATTGGTTACTGTTCAAAGCAAATGAGTGATAAAGGCATCGTAGACAGCCCAACCATCTATGGTATGTGTAAAATACAATATTTACTGTATACAACAGAATGTGATAGTTAAATTGGAATCAGAGCAAGGTTAGTCTGATGTCTTTCATTGTTTTTATGTTTGAATTGGAATATATCTCCTGTAGTACTGCATAGTCTAAATATATAAATGATTCAAGTCACTGAAAATCGTTTCGAATGTCTGTGCTGTGCTGAGTAGACATAAGGGTCGACGAGGTACAGGTCATGGTAAGGCGGCACCGATTCCAGAGCTAATACCAAAACCTACCCCACTCGCACTCCCTCCGTAGCCCGAGACCCGGAATACCAGATTTGATAGAGTGGAGCAGATGTTGGCAAATTTCATTGCCATGTATAATGCTAATCGAGCTGCTAATCGAATAGAGAGAGAGAGAGAGAGAGAGAGCAACAATAGCTCCAGTAGCGCCACCCCAACCTCAGCTAGTACAAGCACCAGCACCTCCTAAGCCACAGCATGCTCTTCAGCTAGCACTGCAGGCACATGCCGTACCACCACCGCCACTAGTACGGCCGCCTAGAGATATAGAGTCACACTGTGATGTTAATTTAGTGTGACAGTTCAAGAAGTTGGATCCTCTAAACTTTAAGAGGGATAATGATCCGTTGGTAGCAGAGCAGTGGGTTAATGCTACAGAGAAGTTGTTTAAGTATATGCAGTGCTTTGAGACAGAGAAAGTGGGCCTAGCAGTGTACCAGTTGACTGATGATGGAAAGCATTGGTGGAAGTCGACTTAGACTATATTGTTAGCCCAGCATCAGGTGGTGACCTGAGATATATTCATTGATGCTTTCTTCCGACAGTACATCCCTGATACATCACATAAGAATTTATAGTAAGATGTTTTGGAGTTAGTACAGGGGATCATGACGGTGGATCAATATAAGTCATGATTTACCACCCTCAGTAGATTTGATTCACAAACGAGGGTTGATGAGCGGCATAAGATAGATAGATTTATGGCTGGGTTAAGGCCTTCTATCTGGACTAAGTTAGTCCTACTCGATATCCGTACTTATAATGAGGTAGTGAGGCATGCACAGTTATACGAGCGGGACTACGAGTAGTTTCATTCTTCTGATATGGGATCTAAAGGCAAGGTTAAGGGTAAGGAGAAGGTGAAGAGGAGTACAAATGACAAATCCGGTAGATGGCAGCCTAAGAGGACCAGGACATCGGGTATTTAGATTTTCGAGGGGAGATCAACTCAACCTACTTCTACAGCCCCTACCACAAGCCCTAGCACTACCCAGAGAGGTACCGCGACTGGGTGTGCATTGTGTGAGAGGTCTTATGGTATTCGACCCTGTTACATGTTTTCTAAGGCATGTTTTAGATGTGGTCAGACGAGGCATTTAGTTAGGGACTGCCCAATGTTGAGAGAGGCAGCTACATTTACAGCTCCAACCATTATTCATCCTCCAGCAGCCCTAGTACAACCTGAGTTAGAGAAGGCGACGCCCTCACAGCCCAAACGTGCTACAGCAGTAGAGAAGCGTAAGAAGGCTGTGACACAGGGACAGGTGTTCGCATTAGATCAAGAGGCTGTTGACACTTTTACATATCTGATTAAAGGTAAGATTTACATTTTTGACATTTCAGTACTTGCACTGTTTGATCCTGGTTCTACACATTCCTTTTTGTCGCCTACTTATGCTAGTAAAATACCAATAGAACCTGAACCCTAAGGGTATACTTTGCATATTAGTACACCTTTTAAGGAGTCCCAAATGACGGACATGGTGTATAGAGATTGTAAAGTGACAATAGGAGAGAAAGAAATGACAGCTAACTTGATTGTGCTAAATATGTTTGATTTTGATGTAATCCTAGAGATGGATTAGTTAGCTACGAATTATGTTAGCATAGATTGTTGTACTAAATTTATTACCTTCTCTCATCCTGAAAGATATATTGTAAAATTACTTGATAAGTAATAAAAGTGAAGTATTATTACTAAAATTGTTTAAATGTATTTGTGATGTGATTGAAGGTTTCATTGCCTATGTGGAGGACGTGGAAAAGAAACATTCAGAGTGATCTGAGATTCCTTTAGTTAGGGACTTTCCCGATGTATTTTCAGATATTTTACCAAGGTTACCATTGGATCGGGAGATGGAGTTTAGTATTGATCTAGTACCCGGTACCGAATATATTTAAAAGCCCCTTTATCGGATGGCATTGATGGAATTGGATGAGCATAAGAAGCAGCTCCAAGAATTACTGGATAACAGCTTTATTCGCCCCAGTGTGTCTCCATGAGGTGCTCCAATGTTATTTGTCCGGAAGAAGGATGGCAGCTTGAGGTTATGTATAGACTACAGCTTGCTTAATAGAGCTACCATCAAGAATAAGTATCCTTTGCCCAGGATTGACGATTTATTGATCAGTTCAGGGTCCACAGGTGTTTTCGAAGATTGATCTCCATTTAGGGTATCATCAATTGAAGATACAGGAGAAGGATGTCCCTAAGACAGGATTTAGGACTCGATATGGTTATTATGAGTTCTTAGTGATGCCATTCAGATTGACTAATGCCCCTACAGCTTTTATGAGTTTGATGAATGAGATCTTTAAGACATACCTGGATCAGTTTGTGATACTATTCATCAATGATATTCTGATATATTCGAAGTCACCAGAGGAGCACGAGCAACATCTTTACATAGTCCTGCTAATCCTTAGAAACCAAAGGCTATATGCTAAGTTCAGTAAGTGCAAGTTTTGGCTAGATCATATTATCTTTCTGGGACATGTGGTATCTAAAGACGGGGTATCTGTGGATCCATCTAAGATCAAGGCAATTATTCAATGGGAGAGGCCTTAAATAGTTACGGAGATATGAAGTTTCTTGGGTCTCCCCGATACTATCGTCGATTTGTGAAGGGGTTTTCCAGATTAGCTGCTCCATTGATGTGCCTCACACGCAAGGATGTTAAGTTCCAGTGGTCAAATGCGTGTGAGTACGGTTTCTAGGAGTTGAAGAAGAGGTTGACTATTGCTCCTATTCTTGCCCTTCCCAGCGAATCCGAAGGTTTCTTAGTCTACAGTGATGTATTCGCATTGGGATTGGGATGTGTTCTGATGCAGAATGGTCGGGTAATTGCTTATGGTTCCAGATAGTTGAAAGAGCATAAGAAGAATTATCTGACTTATGACTTGGAGTTAGCCGTTGTGGTGTTTGCATTTAAGATATGGCGGCATTATTTATAAGGAGAGAGATTCGAGGTAAACACAGACTATAAGAGTCTAAAATATTTATTCTCGCAGCGGGAGTTGAATATGAGACAGCACAAATAGATGGAGCTGTTAAAGGATTATAACTACAAGATTCTTTACATCTGGGGAAAGCAAATGTGGTGGCAGATACTTTGAGCCGTAAACAGATGGGTATGGTAGCCTACATGATGGTTCAGGAGTATGATTTGATTGAGCATTTCTTGAGCCTCAATCTGAGTAAGATTTCCTCTAAGAGATATGGATTCACCGCTAGTTTCCAAATTGAGCCAGATTTGATGGACAAGATCAAGGATGCTCAAAGGAGTGATGACTATTGTATAAAGATTGCCAGTCAGATAAAGATGAGAGTACAGTCAGATTTTGGGATTGGCAGTGACGGGATACTAAGGTTCAAAGGCAGGATATATATTCCCGAAGACCAGCAGCTAAAGCATCTGATCTTGACAAAGGCCCACACCTCCAGGTACACTTTGTACCCAAGCAGTACTAAGATATACCATAATTTACAAAGAGTGTATCGATGGCCTAAGATGAAACGAGACATCGCGGAGTTTGTTGCTAGATGTCTCACATATCAACAGGTGAAGATTGAGCACCAAAAGCCTACGAGTTGTTACAGCCTCTACCGATTCTAATGTGGAAGTGGGAACATGTTACTATGAACTTCGTGATGGGTTTGCCGAGGACCCAGAGAAATTATGATGGCATATGGGTGATAGTTGACCGATTAACTAAGTTCGCTCATTTTCTTGCCATGAAGTCTACTGATTCCCTCAGTGCCTTAGTCGATTTGTATGTTCGGAAGATAGTTAGGTTACATGGTGTTCCAGTGAGCATCACTTCTAATAGGGATTCTCGGTTTACTTCACATTTTTTGAAGAGATTTTAGAAGGCTATGGGATCTCGATTAAATTTCAGCACCGTTTTTCCATCCCCAGATTGATGGGCAGTCCGAGCACACCATCCAAACGCTCAAGGATATGTTGAAAGCATGTGCATTGGATTTAAAGGGCTCCTGGGACAACCATTTACCACTAGTAGAGTTTGCATATAATAATAGTTATTAGTCCAGTATCGGCATGGCACCATATGAGGCGTTGTATGGTAGACGATGTAAATAACCAATTGCATGGGAGGAAGTAGGTGATCGTAAGATCGTAAGATATTAGCTCCCGATATGGTAGAGCAGGCTTCCCGGGATGTACAGTTGATTTGTGATAGATTGAGGATAGCACAGAGTTGGCAGAAAAGTTATGCAGATACCAGACGCTGACCATTGGAGTTATCAGTTGGGGATTTTATCTTTCTTAAGGTTTCATCGTCGAAGGGTATCATGAGATTTGGCAAGAAGAAAAAATTGAGTCCTCGGTATATCAGGTCATTCAAGATCGTAGACTGTGTGGGAGATGTTGCTTATCGACTAGCATTGCCTTCGGAATTATCAAAGATCCATAATGTCTTCCATGTGTCGATGTTGAGGAGGTACCATCCAGATCCCTTTCACGTAATTCAGCAAAAGCCGTTGGAGATCAGGGAGAATATGAGTTATGTGGAGAGACCTATTCGAATCTCGGACAAGAAGGATAAGGTATTACTGTAACATCCCGTTACCACATTTTTCACGTATTTCTATATAACTTTTTCAGTTAGGCTGTCTGCGATGCCATTCACACTCAACAGTAATGATAATCATTTATTTAACAAATACAGAATATGAAATTCTTTTCATTATTCCTTACATCCGACATCCCCTATTCTCTTTATTTTATTAAAGTAGTACTGTATACTTATGTCTGAAATGTAAAAGAGAAGAGATTGTACCTGTCTCGTTTAACATAATGTGCCTCAACGCTTTATACATAACTATATCCATCTGGGAGCTAATTCTCTCAACTCCGTATCTTTTATCTGTGGAGTTAAAACAAAGGGGTGAGCGAACTACGCGCTCAGTAAAGGAAACGTATGCTTCTTTAATTAAAGCAAAACTATATACCACAATTTATTTGTTTTTCCTAAAATCAAACCCCAAGTAGGAAAACAGTGGATATAGTAAACCGCCTCTCAATACACCATCCCAAAATTACATAATAACCAGTTTACTTTAAAATGCAGTAAATAGTAAATAGGATTTCACAAATCCCCTCAGTAAACAGAAATCAGTAAGTTGAGACTAGGCATCAAACAAATCATGCTCTCATTGTTCCCCCAGGAACACAAATAATCCGCTTTTGGGGTGCACCCGTAGGCCATCGCCCATCGCAGCTATCTCAACTAGATCTATGGCCATAATCTATAGATGGTCCTCGGGTCCACTTGCCAAGTGGCCTCGAGACCGCTGATGACTTGGCGGGTCCATCAGCCCTGTGACGCCTTGAGGTGCACCCGTGGTCCATCGACCCGAGCCACCGCCCCAGGTGGGTCACGCAATAGTAATGCATGAACTCAGGGCCTAAAGTCTCAAAAATCACTTTTATATCTCATGAAAACCTTTATGGAATTATCTCACCCATATTATCATTTTCTCAAAATGATTTGATTTTCCAAAAAGGTTTAGGCTTCTGTTTACAAAACACCTCGACAACCTTTCAAAAATATCAACATTTAAAACCTGTTCGCCCATGGTCTGCTCACCTAATATGGTTCGCCCATGGCAGCTCGCCCAATGCGGTGAACTGGTGTTCGCCCGCCAACCATTGCTTTTAAAAACAACAAGCAAAACTGGCTCGCCCTCCGTGGCTCGCCCATGACCAGTTCGCCCACTGTGGCATTGCCATGGTCAGTTCGCCCAACTGCAACACTTCCATGGTCAACTCGCCCAATGGGATACTACCATGGTCAACTCGCCCAATTTTATAAAAACATGGGTCGTACGCCCAATTTATAATAAAAGGGTTCGCCCATTCTGGCTCGCCAGGATTTCTAATTTAAAATAGGGTCACTCGCCCAATTTGTCATAAAAAAAAGGATCTTCGCCCAAAACAACATAAAATGAGTTCGCCCTTAATTGGCTCACCCGAATTTTATTAAACAAGGGTCGCCCGCCCCAAAACTTAAAAGGTTAGTTCGCCCAAAATATTATAAAAGTTTGGCTCGCCCGCCAATACCAATTTGTCTAGAAATATCATAAGGGTCGGCTTAGTAGCTCGCCCAATATCAAATAAGTTCCTCAAACAATGCATGTCATAAAACAAACAATTTCTCAATAATTTCATAAAATTTAACTCCACAGGACATGCATTTTACTTCACATACAACTCCCTTACCTGATATTACGAAGCCTTGCTTCGCCTTGCTTCCTGCTCGCCAATAGCCATTCCCAATTCCCGGCTGCAAATAATATATAATTTCCATTAGTATTTTCTTTATATATTTTTCCATTAATTGGGCGAGACTTGAGATAATCAACCAGCTCGCCCACAGACATTTTACTAACTCGCCAATCCGAGCTCGCCATTCATCAAATGGCTTACACGTGGGAGCTCGCTCGCCATTATTCGCCATTCATATATTTGGGAGCTTGCCAACATTCAACTCGCCAAGCCTTTGCTGGCTTAAATGTGGGAGTTCGTCCACATTTCTACTCGCCCTGTTTGAGTTTGTCATACATACTCAAGTTAGTTCACCCGACATGGCTTTTTAGTCTAAGGTGGGCTCACCAAAGACTTAACATGTGGCAACCTCGCCCACAAACACACTTCACATTATTTAGTTCGCCAATTGTAACACACTAGGGTGCACTCATCGAGCCACTGCCCCAGGCGATTACTCACCCGTACTGTCCGCTTTGGGTGCACTCATCGAGCCACCGCCCTCACGGTTTTCTTTCACGTCCGTAGTGACTCGAACACTTGACTTCCTCAAATGTCAAGTTACTACTAACCATTAGGCTATGGTTAGTAGTGACTTGACATTTGAGGAAGTCAAGTGTTCGAGTCACTACGGACGTGAAAGAAAACCGTGAGGGCGGTGGCTCGATGAGTGCACCCAAAGCGGACAGTACGGGTGAGTAATCGCCTGGGGCGGTGGCTCGATGAGTGCAACCCAGTGCGTTACAAAAAAATGCGCGTTTTTTTTTGTAACGCACTGGGGTGCACTCATCGAGCCACCGCCCCAGGCTATTACTCACCCATACTGTCCGCTTTGGGTGCACTCATAGAGCCACCGCCCTCACAGTTTTCTTTCGTGTCCGTAGTGACTTGAACACTTGGCCTAATGGTTAGTAGTGACTTGACATTTGAGGAAGTCAAGTGTTCGAGTCACTACGGACGAGAAAGAAAACCGTGAGGGCGGTGGCTCGATGAGTGCACCCAAAGCGGACAGTACGGGTGAGTAATCGCCTGGGGAGGTGGCTCGATGAGTGCACCCCAGTGCATTACAATTACGATCTAAAACGATTCCATTAGTGAAAGTGCTCTGGCAGTACCATTTAGAGGAGGAGGCTACATAGGAATTAGAAAGTCTCATACGGGAGAAATACCAAGAGCTCTTCTAGTGATAGGTTCGATCAAATTCGGAGGGTCGAATTTCTTAAGGTGGGAAAAATGTGAGAACCGTGTATTCAGGTACTATTCTACATGTAGGGACACTCACCATTATTCATTTCCTATGTATTTCATAAGTACGAGCCGGTATAGTAAGGTGGGGCCCACATACTCTACAGTGCCTGGATGCACGTGAGATCATACCGACATTATTCAGAGAGTCCAATAAGCCTACAGTAAGAATCCAAACCTTAAAATCTCTTATTTAGATTATTTTTGGGAAGTATGAAAACAAATTAGAAAATGATGATTACGTCATAGCTATGTGGCATTTTCGTAAATTGTCGTCAAACTAAATGGAATTTTGATCTAGTGATTAAAGCATGATATTCTACATGGGAATAAGTTCTAGGCTATGTCAACAAATGGATTGAATCAGTAGTAGAATTAGAAATTTACATGATTTACCCGCTAAGGGTAATTTCATAATTTCACCTTCTCGATTGGTCCAACCCGATCCAAACCACCATGATTCATCAAAATACATTCAATAAGAATTTTCGATGATGAAATCTAAATTTTTGGAGTGAAATTACATAGTTATAAAAATTATAGAAGCTTAAGGGCATTTTTGTCCAAAAATCTCATAACCAAAGGCAAAATGGTCATTTTGCCATATCAAGAAGCTTCTATATTTTCTCCCAAAGTCAGCTGACCACTATTCCCTCTTCTTCCACCCCTATTCACGTGGACTCCATAGCCAAAACAAGAGAAAAGAAAGAAAAGCTTACTAAACCTCATTAAAATCACCTTATTTCACCAAACCACTTCCTACAAACTTGTTCTCCTCACCAAGCTCTATCTATCCATAACCATAGCTTAGTATAAAAGTGACAAAATCAAGGGGAAAGATAGCCTAAAGAAATCAGTCAAGGTGAGCTATCTTCATGCTTATGGTTTCTTTGAATTTCAATGATAGGAAATGATAGATCTAAGTTCTCTAAACTTGAATTCAGCCTTAGTTTGGAGTTAATCTTTCTCAAGCACTCCCTAAGGTTGTCAACCATGCATGGAAGTATAGGAAACCATGTTGTTTGATGCTTAAAAGAAATGCCAAACGAAAGGAAATTAAGGTTTAAACATGAATTAAAGGTTAAATGGATGAAAACCCATAAATAAGGCACCTTGTACCATTCGACCTTGAATAAGGGGAGATGTTGTTGTGCTCAATTTGATGAATTTAGGATGCCATAATACTATAGAAATTAGGAGGAGTCCACCGGTGAAGTCGGATTTAAAATCGAAGTTGTGTAGGCGAAGTTGTGTTTTACTACCAGTGTAATTTAGACTGGGATAATATTTTCTACTAACAATATAGTAGAATATAATGAAGGAAAAATAATTAAAAATTGAATTATGGTGAATAATGGTGTTTGGTATAATGTTTGCAGCCCAAGAGCTATGAATTTCGAGCGGTGCTATCGGGTGCATTGATTTAATCGGACAAATAAAGGATGAGTGTATAGACTATAAGGATACTATGAATGCATGATTTAATTCACTTGAATTTATGAAGTGATTTGGAAGTCAAATACTTTGAAATTGGTGAAATTGTGGATACTAGTTGGTGTATAAACTATATTTTCTATGCAAGAAGGCTAGGTTAGAACACAGCCATTATTCTGCCGAAAATCATAGAAATTCTATGAAATTAATTCTACTATTTTCAAAGGATAGAAATAAGTGGAATTCTAAGTGATTTCCATGGTATTTATTAAAATTGCATTATATTATTATTTACTGAAAAACAATATTAAATATTCATGTTAATAAATTTCAATTACATGAAGGTATTAGCATTTGCTTCTTACTGCTCTATAGATAAATAGAACATTTTCAGAAAAGAATACAAAAATGTGAATATTTTATGAATTTTTATTCATAAGTTGAAGATATTTTCAATATATTTATTTATGGACTGACTGAAGATAGTATCAATGGAATTGATTTCATAAATGGTGTTTCTACTAGATATACACTGTTTTGAGACTGTTAGGCCCCGTATCAAGCTTATGTGTCACGTGTTACTGTTACTATACTGTTGCTGATAGATATTGATCCTATTATCAGTGTCCCAGTGTCACCTAATCAGTGCACACTGTGGACCCCATAGATTATGGCCATACGTCTCATGTGTTATTATTTCTCCCCTTTCGGGATTTTATTTAGCATGACATACCTTGGGTGTTGCTTGGTCTCCACTATACTGCTATTATTTACCATAATGTTTACTGAACTATTTGCTCGTACTGAGTGGCTTATTAATATCAAGTTTTATACCTATTGTTCACAAAATTGTTTATCACACTGTGTTTATCGATATCGAAATGAACCTTATCATGGAAAAAGGAATATTTATTGATTCATTAAATTATTTTGCTATGAGATTTTGATATGTATTTCATGTGGTTATGATATAAATTCAACCGATTATTCCCTATAGTCGCTTCTAGGAGCCAGAACACGACAAGTATTCTAAATTACCTTCCATACTCCATCCGGTTACCTAGCTAACTATAGTATTCTTCCTTGTTTGTACCTTAGTACTCTGTAGGATCCAAATGTTTTAAGCATATAGATTTCATAGTATCAGTTTTACATACGATTCTCTTACTTAGCACGTTAGCTCACTCCTTATTTTTATACTCCACAGATTACCTATAGTGATACCATTCCACGAATTTAGGCTGCACTATCGATTCTCGAGGCAACTTGAGTGGATACTAGAGGTATTTCGATTTACTTTTATATGTCCAGGCGTTTATGTACAGTACTATTGTTATGTAAATTATATTCAAGGGACGTAAATTCTACAGAATTACTACTTATGTAAATAATTTCTATTTCGTAAATTGGTTACTGTTTAGAGCAAATGAGTGATAAAGGCATCGTAAACAGCCCAACTGTCTATGGTATGTGTGAAATACAATATTTACTGTATCCTACAAGATGTGACATTATTAAATTTTTTAATTAAATTTTCCAACCTTTTAATTATAAATGGATAAATCATAATAAATTCCATCTAAGTTATTGAGGTTTGAACACTATTCAACTTTAGTCCATTAGTATTAAAAATGGACACTCTATCCCGAATAATTTAACATCATTAACAAAAGTTAATGGAATGTGAGCAATTACAAAATTGCCCAACAATAAACTTTTCAATATAAATAATTCTTCATTCTTCTATTTTTCCTTTATCTTTTATGATTCTTTACTTTTTTTCACTATTTTTGACGAGCATTTTTTCAATCCATGATTTTCTTGTCAAATATATTAGATTTAATCTTATTAATTATTAAAAATAAAATTATACATAATTTAAATTTTAGTAATTTCAATGAATGTTTCAAATTTTAAATTATTTTGATTTTGAATAATTTTAAATATAATTCATTTTATGTTATGTTTTTTTAAATTAAGTTATTTACATTTTTATTAGAAGTAAATAAATAAAAAATAAATTAGAAGTAAAAATAAATAAACAAAAAATAATCTTAAATAAATAAACAAAAAATAAATTAGAAGTAAAAAAAGAAAGAAAAAGAAAAAAAAATTTTCAAAGCTCAATAGCTCTTTAGCATTTTTGTCATTTTTGTTTGATTTTGAGTATTTGAAGTATTCCAAATGATTAGGGGTAAAATTATCTCAAACTTAAGTTTTTAACCATTAACTAATAGAAGGACTTATTTGTCTTGCAAAATTGAAATGTTAGGGGTAGAGTATTCATTTTTTATACTAATGAACTAACATTGAATTAGGTGTAAACCTCAATGACTTAGATGGAATTTACACATAATTCAATTTAATTAAAAGGGTTTAATTAAATTGTGATCTCTTTAATTCATTAACATTGTTTTAATGGATAATGAGCAAGTAGTCATTATTAAAATAAAATAAAAAATAGGTTAGCAGAATTAAAACACTACCAACCTATAAAAGAATAAGCTATGATCTGCTAGCAATGATGAATCATTGAGCAAGTGCTTACTCAAGCCCTAATAGTTTTCCTGTTGAAATCAGCAAGCCCTAGAAAAACCTTATGGACACTACAACAAAATGTAGTTTTAGCGATATTTTTTTCGTTATTTAGACGCGTTTATAAATGCCGCTAAAAAGTCACGGTATTAGAAAAAAACGCCGGCTTTTCTAACGTCGGGAAAAATAGTGGCGTTTTCTATAAAAATGCCGCTAATTTTGCAGCAATTTTACACCAATTAGCGGTGGTTATATGTGCCGGAAATTAGTGGTGTTTTCTATTGAAACGCCATGAAATTAGCGGCATTTTTTACAAAAAAATGCCGTCAAGTTAGCGGCATTTTTCGAAGAAAATGCCGCTAAATTAGAACTTAGCGGCATTTTTTAATAAAAATGCCGCTAAGCTAGGCTTTTTTGGATATTTTTTAAATTTTAATTATATAATTAGATTTTATTTTTTTTAGTTATAAATTCAATTTATATTTTTCAATTTGAATATATGTTTCATAGTTTGTCTTGCACCGTACCAAATTTGGTATGCCTTGAGATAAAAGTATGGCCCATGGGTATCTCTTATTGTTTGCTTTAATGCCTTTTAACGACAATATGTCTTGCACCATCCTTCCAACCACACATAATAGCCACAACTTATACCATGCTTCACAGAGCCATTAATAAAATAAGTTTAATGTAAAAATATATTTATATATAAAATACGTCTCCTATTTTATATAAAAATAAATATGTCATAAACATTTGAGTCTATCAACATCTAAATAAAGAAAACATGTATAAGAAAAAAGAATTCAACAATCTTGGGAAATCAATTATTGGAACAAGAGGAGATAAGCATTTCTCTCCAACTTAGCATTCACTTTCCAACCAATATTCAGAGTTAAGCTGTTGTCAAATGGCAGTTGATTTACTCGCAAAGTAACCAAAATGAAAGGGCCTTGCTCTAACAACAGCTTTAATCTGAAAGTGGTAATTAGCATCTCTTAAGTATTCAAGAATATAAACAAGCATCTATTTCAGAGAGTTTAGCATTTTTCTACAATATGCTTTCTTTAGCTGTCACCTTGGGACCAGCTTAAACAATAATTAAAAAAATCAAAATCTGTAACTTTGCAGCAACTCAAGATCTGTAACTTTTTTATTAAAAAATCAAAAGCCAATAAGAAATTTTCAAAGCCAAAAAACAAAGTCTTAGTAGAGCAATTCAAAGCACAAAGGTGTAAATATGCTAAAGCTTTGCCAGTATAGAGAACCCTAACCTTAAAATTCACTAAAAAAAAGCATCCAAACGAAGTTCAAAGGCTGTCTGCCCGGCTCTGCAGTGCGCATGCAGCAAAACATGCACAGCATTATCAGAATAATGAATCATAGATACATACAAAGACAGAAATCACAGTATATGCATAACAAACAAGTTAGGACTTATGACAGAAATATGGATAGATAATGAATGGATGTAAACATGAAAGGCTGGCATCTTGATTCATAAGATAGTGCCACTGAAAGCACCTGCCAGAATCATCATAAGGAAAAAAAGTACTAAAAATGTAAAAAGAATGAAAAATATCAAAACAAATTAAAGCAAATATTAATCAAATGACTGGAACAATGGCATAAACAATGCTTATTATCTGGTAGCCAAGAGTTTGGGTCAATACTAATCAAAATGAAAACAAAACTAAGTTGGTTTGACAGATATTACAGAAATAGAAACTTAAAGAGTTTATTGACAGAATTTAAATAATTTAACTGGATTCAAAAAAATTAAAATTTCATAGCTTGCCTGATTTTTGCTATCATACTTCATGGAAAAAAAGTTATGATACTTACATGTTCTGTGCTAGGAATGTCATCAGACATTTTAGACCAACTTCTTTTGCTGATGCTCTAGCAAGGTTTAGGTCTTTAGCCTGCATTGTTAAAATGAAGAATTTTATCCATCATCAGGATGAGTCCTCTAAAAAACAAGAGCTGGGGAAATAAAGAGTCCAACATCAGAGAAGATACATTTACATGAAGATGATCACATATATAACTGACCCTACTTAAGTTGAACATAAGAATTTTATTATTTTAGTTTTCGTATTCATCTAAAAAGACCTTCTGTTTCCCTCGTACACAACAAGGAGATAGCAAAAGTATAAAAGACAGCATAGCAAGCTAACCTAGCTGGGCACCAAGCTCAATTACATGCAACTTTGATGTAATCTGGCCAGCATTAAAAGACTTGGTAGCAAAGGAAATAATAATGGAAGGATTCTAATTTCCTGGAACCTGCTCAACACAAACAAGCATACATGATAAGCTGCTTATTAGATCAGAGTATACAATATCCAAAGAAATATAGCAAAGCATAAGAAATCCCCTGACCTTAAATTGTGCAAACAAAGCAGCATGTGCTTCAAGAGCTTGACTACGTTGCTGATCAACAGAGAAAAGTTGCATGTTCCCCTTAACCAATTGTGGCCTCTAAAAGAGACAACACACAGTCAAAATCAAAACTGTATAGTGCCAGCAAAAATGATTTTCTAAAGAAAAAATTTCATAACTAATAATGGTTATGGAAAGAAATATTCTAAGAGAGACGGAATGGGGAAAAAGGAAAAGGAAAGGAAAACAAAAAAAGGGGGGTTAGAAGGATGCAAATCCAAATGACACCCCAAGAGACAAAATAAACCACCTTGAGTTCATAAAATAACTCACAGTGATCAGTTTAGCAATTTGAACCATGGGCTACACAACAACCACACTAGCTTGAGGAACTACGTAGGCCAAGTTAGCTTTTCAAAGTTCAAAAATTCCTTTTTTTTGGTATGCAACAAATTTTACTTTATATGAGGCAGTTTTCAAATTCCCAAAATTAATTCAAACGAAGCAACATCCTCTCATTCACAGAAAACGATAATCACCTTTAGAAAGCATTAATAAGGCAACTACATACCTCAGATGCACTGGAGGCAATTCTAATCAAAGCCAACCACTTCTCTGAAGGATCACATTTATAGTTTATTATCTGATTATTCACTAAATTAGCTGTTCTCTCAAACATCTTAACTGGTTCAGAATCACCTGCCAAGCATAAGATGCAATGAGACACATAACACCAAAGATATTATACGATATATAAAAGTTTGTTCAAAAAAGATGCTTTTTACAGTTGAACTTTAGTAGAATTCATAACCGCCATTGAAATTGTGATCAATCATAATTAATTAACTTTTGTGGCTAAACGAGAATGAAATTAAGTAAATTAACTTTGATTCCATTTTGTTTCTTCTTTAAAAAATACTTTTTTTTTAAAGGCAAAGTTTGTTTCTGAAGCCAGAGGAATACAAAACAGTGTGTAAGTCAAAGCAAGACTTCACGCAGAAGGAAAGTTGAGACAAAAAAACAGAAGGCTTGTCCCGAGTGCACAGTCAGACCACTCAAGCCAGTCAAATCCGTAAGACAAAAGCAAAAACACTTGAGATGCATTAGCAAAACCTTAAGGACCGATACACCACTGACACAACCCAGCCAAACAAAACAAAACCGGACACAAAACAATCAGAAACAATAAGTCAAACTAAAAACGATCAAACCATTTGATGGAAACACCAAACACCAATATCGTGCCACGTCGATCCAGCGCAAACAGGGCAACCAACCCACAACTCAGAGCCGAGAGTGTCCAGACAGCTTCTTAAAAAATACTTTATGCGTGATTAACCATGTAAAAAAAAGATCTACTAATAAAATTAAATCTCATTATAAAAAAATAAACAAAACAATTGAAAAATAAAACATAATTAAAACAATGAACTAGAACAAAAAGAATGGAATGCAAGCGCCACATTACATTGTCAACTCCAAAGAAATATTCAAGCTAAACAATTAGGAACCTCAAGAAATGACAACACAGAAAGCTCAAACAGACCAGAATTCAATGATTACTTTTAAGCTTTACCATATCCAAACCCGAACTCAGTCAAAACTAAAAGCAAATGAAGTATAAAATCAGACAATAAATTAGCTACCAAGTCAAAATTAGAAGCAAATGAAGGTATTAAAATGAAAATTTTTTAAACCTTGAATCGACGAGAATCGAAGAATCCCATCCCAGCGCTACTGAAGTTCAGAAGCTTGAACGCCTAGAAAGAGAATTTGAGAGAGATTTTAAACAATAAGAGAGAATCGAAAAGAGAATCGGGAAACATGAACAACATTGTAAAATCGAAGAGAGAATCAGGAAAATTGGGAAATGAGGGGAGAGGCTTTTGATCGAAATGTTTAAGAAAACGTTTTTTGAAGAAAACTCTTTTTTATTGAATTTTTTATCTAATACATTTGTCGTAGGTTTATTTTATATATTTAGTTTTAGTATAGCGGCGTTTATGAAAAACGCCGCTATTTTTTTTTTACTTTTTTCTTAAAATATATATTTTCAAAAAAAATTAAAATAAATATTTTTAATTTTGATTTTAAAATATAGCGGTGTTTTTAAGAAAAAAACTCCGCTATCTGATTAATTTAGCAGCATTTAATCATATAAACGCCGCTATTTGCTAAATTTTACGGCGTTTATACGGAAAAATGTCATGACTGGATTAAAAAAATGATATTTAGCGGTGTTTTTTAAAAAACGCGCTAAAATAGTGCCGCAAAAAGCTATTTTTTCTGCAGTGGGAATTCTTTTTTAACTGGGCATTGTTATCTACATGTGGCCTGCGACAAGCAAGGGATTCTTCCTGTGACTTAATGGCTACGTACAAGCAATTTATCCTTAGTATCATTTGATGATTACCTATGATAGTGCACGAATCCTTTCTATTCAATGCACTCAAGTTTGACTTGAAGCAAACCCTAAAAGTTTCCCTGTAGAAATCGAAAAGCACAAAATATTTGTGTCTTCCCTGTGCTGGTTTCCCTAAGTGATTCAGGATTTGTTTTCTTGCCCGAGAAGGAAGGTATTTCTTCCCCGTGTCAAGATCAGCAATTGGTTCTGGATTAAAGATTCAAGATTCAGAATCTTAAGTGGTGATTTTTTGAAATTCAAGATGCTAGCACAGTAACAACCATAGTCCAACTCAACCTTTGGGAAGGTTCTTCTATTGCTTGTGTGGATTATCATTAGAGGCAGACACTTGGGCAGCTTGGTTTGTGACAACCTTGCTTTAGCGTACATGTAGAGCAAGAAGGATCAAAGTCTTTTGATTATGATATCATTAGATAAGGTAAAATTTTAAAACCCATCATTCGCATAATCCATTCCTAAAAACCAATTTCTTTGTCTTAATCAAGTTGATCCTTCAAGTTTCGGTATTTCTATATTTATTTTTTGTTGCGCTTACTCTCACTATGTATGTTTGAGCATAAGCCAAAACCTGCCACTAACATATGCAGGTTCAAGAATTGTTTTTGAACTCATTAAAAGACAAAGAAAGTTTGCGAAAGTTTTCTTTTGAAGCAAGACTTGCTAGCACAAGTTTAATCATTCCTTAGAGAAAGTTTTGGTAGAGTTGCAGTATGGATAACCATTAAAGACCAATATACATGAGGTGGTTTGTTAATCTTAAAGGAAGACAAGCATCAACAAGAGGTGAAACAATAGATATCAATATCTAAATGTTAGTTATGCGATTCTAACTTTCTTTTGTGTCACTCTAGCATTTTCTATTTGCATGGTTCGAAAATCTCGATTAAACAGACGTTATGATTCGGTTTCTTGGTGTTTTATTGTTTTAATTCTGCTATAAATCTTTAAGATTCATGGGATTGTGTGTTGTTGCATGAGCCTTGAAACTGAAAATTGGTATCAAATCTCCTTTGATCAAGTTTCATGTAATTAGAGTTTGTTTCGTTGTTCATTATTTCAAAACAATTTTGATTATAATTTGTTTATTGAGTTGTAAAAGTTGAAAATCATGCTTAGCGAATTCATTTTTATTGTAATCTTTTAAAATAACAAATTATGATGTCTTAAAATAATTAGGTTAATTTTCATGCTATTTGGACGTGATTCTAGTATTTTAAAATATCTTGCATCTTAATCTATCTTAAAGCATGAAAATTGTTTAATAGTAATAATCTGAAAATTGCTTCTTTATTTAGGATATTCCAATGGGAATAAAAAATTGATACAAATTAATGTGCATATTAAGGAGTGTTGTGTTAATGTTGTAGAATTTTTTTTGCCTTGATTTGTTCGTTCAAACATTGAGCACAAAATCTGCCAGAGAATTTGTTGTTATTGGCATGAACTAACTTTTAGGATGAAGTTGAGTTTGTGATTCTTGTTTGGTACTTTGGCTTTCTCGATGAAACTGGTTTTATTAATTATTAAGATGATGAACAACATGTTCACATAAGTTTTATGTAAAGCTTACCTTTGATCTTGACATCGAATCTTTTTTTAAGTTGTTCCATTGTTGCAAGATTTTGTTTTCTTGATCATTTTGATGCGGACTGTATTGTTTGCAACTCAAAAATTGTTTCATAGGGAAGAAAGCAACGAATAATAGGTTGAGTTAGGGTATTCTAGGGCCTTATGATCATAAAATTGGATAGAGAAGAGGGTTTAATTTTCTGGCCAATCTCCTTTCTCTTAACCTAACCGAACTCAAAGTTAATTACAGTTCTAGTTTGACTAGACTTGCCTTGTCCTAAAGACAAGTCCTGTCTTGTCTAATTTGGCTGTCCTGTTAGAAAGTTAATTTCTAAGTTGTTACAAAATTAAATTAGAATCCGGAAAGAGTTCAGGACTCCTAATTAAAACATAGCACTATTTCTAGTTAAATTAGAAGATTACAAGTACACCTAGCAAGACTAAGAGTTCCTTTAACATATAATTTGACTTGAAATTTAATTATTTTATCACCCGAAGATTTTAGAATATATAAGTCAGAATAATTAAATATTTAAATTGAATTAAAATCTTAAATGATTTAGAAAGTAATTACAAATTATTAAGACATCAAGTAAACAAACTTTAGTCATGGTCTCCTAATTTTGGCCAAAGCATGATTTTGTCATTTCGATAATAGCCACATTATTTGAATTAATGATTAATGTGTGATATTAATGTTAAGTTCAAAAGTGACATGTAAGATTAAGAATTAGAACCAAGCATGTTTATTGTCGATTTTCATATATTAATATGATGAAAGCATGAAGGATGCTTATGGATTTTAGGATTCATCATGCATGAATGGATGGTTAAATTTTTTATGCTTTTATGGATTTTCCATTTCGGAAATAAGCCTTGCATGCCTTGCCTTATCTGTTTAATTTCGAATTTGTACACTTGTTTTCTCGTCTTACTCTCCTTAAATGTAATTTAAGGTTTATCTACAATACGTAATAGTTACATAGGCCAAATCTAGATAAAAATTAAGATTCAAATTCAAGAATCGAAGATTCAAGGTACCATGGAGTCATAAAGATAAATTGACAATAAAGCTTGGGAAACTACTAGATTGCATTCATTTAGTTTAATCATTTAGCTCTCTTTGGCTCAACCTTAGAAAAGTCTATAATCATCCTTAATAGTTGGCAAGTGACAGATTTATATTTTTCAATATATGTGATATATGAATATGATAAATGCTATAGTTGTTAAAAAGGACAACCAAATTCCTCAGTAATTATTGAGTTACATCTTACAGGCTATACATGATAAAGTTGTTTTCTATATCATAGCAAGATAAGTAAAATTCTTTTAGGTGGAGAATACGTGAGTCACTCACAATCAAACTTTTACATGAATATGTTTCCGTTATTGAGTGTGAGTTTTACTCAACCAATACTCTATAGTTTGAATGCGTAAAAATTTGAGATTATGAGAATTAGAGGCAATAATTAGGTGAAATGCATATGATACATATAGACAAAAAGTTGTCATTTAATCGATCTAGAAAATGCATTGGGATGCAATTGATAAACTAAGTAATCTAATTTAACTAATAACACCATGTCTAGTTAAGTCGCTCAAGTAGAGGTGTCAAACGGGTTGGGAGGCCTATGACACAACATGATTCGGCACGGTATGGATTGTCCTTGGCACGACCCATACTTAAATGGGTGGGCTGGTCCAAAAACGATATACAATTGTGTGCCGTGCTAGGCTAGAGGTTTTTAGGCACATGGATTGGCACGGCACGCAAGCCCATGTGCCGTGTCATATTGGCCCATTTATATAAATAAAATTATATTTAACAAATCTAATTATAAAGTATTTCAATTATTGATATATATAAATTTATAATATTTTCATTCTGAATATAAAATGTATGATATATCACATATTTTGTATATAACTTTTTATTAAATACACTTCTAATAAAAACTCATCAAAAAATAAATTATTAAAGATTATTTAAATGTAGAAGTTGAAGCACTAGATAAACCATATTATATAAGTAAATAATTAAGTGAAGAGAATGAAAAATAAAATAATAATATTTTATGTTTTATAGTTTTGTATTTGTGTATGTGTGTGTGTGTGTTTTTAAATATTATGATTGTAAATTTCAAAGGAAAAACATTGGTACAATGGTAAATATTGTTCTTTTGTAACTTGGAGATCACGAGTTCAAGTCAAAATACTCTCTCTTAATGCAGAGAGAAGGCTATATACAATGACCCTCCCCAGACCCCACAAAGTGGAGCCTTTTTTATTGTGTTGCTTTTTTTTATAGGATTGTAAATTTCGATATCTTTATTAAGTAAATTTTATTATGTTTTCTCATGGAGATAGACATTTTGCCTTTTAGGATTGTAAATTTCAATATATTTATTTAATATTTATTATTATGTTTTCTTGTAGATATAGATATTTTGTCAAAGTGAATTATGTGTCTTTTTATTTATTTTTATTTATCTTGCATGTTATTTAAATTAATAAACATTTAAAAATAATAAAAATGTAAAAATTTATTAATGGGTCGTGCTCGGCACGAAAAATAATGTTGGGCTTGGTCTAGCACGACCTATTAGTGCTATGAGCCATGTGCCGTGCTGGGCCACGTCCTTAAAATTCATATACCATGCCAGCACCGCTCATTAAAAAATAGTATCGTGCCAGCACGAATTCATTAACATATAGGCTAATATTTAAATGGACTGTGCTGACCCAGCACGACCCATTGAACACCTTTACGCGCAAGGTCATGATGTGATAAACAAGATCTTAACTCACTAAGAGATTTAAGAGTTAAAATGTCGAAGTAGTAAACAGTGGCTATTATCTTGACAAAATACTGAGAACAATCATTTATAATTTGAAACCTTATTTTTTATATATAGACACTAATGAAACAATTTATGCTATTTATAGTTCTGTACCAAAAAAAATTTATGCTATTTATAGTTGACAAATTATTTTGATAGCTAGCGATCTACCTCTTCACAGTACACTGGCTTCTATAAACTTATTTGACTAAATTTTATTGATTGGTTCCACAAAGTTAAAAGTGCCCTTCAGCAAGCAGACTGTCCTAATCAACCTATGATTGATGAAGCCATCCCTAATGAACCTAATCATATCATGAAACTAGAAAAAGAGGCCTAAAGGGCCTGCCACGTAGTTCTATTTAACATCTTTGAATATCGAGAGTTTAGAGACTACTTGTTTTATGAAATTCCAATTCCTTCTACCAAAAAATAAAAACTTCATTAATTCTTGCTTTAGCAATTTATTTTATACCTTTATGCAATAGGACAAGTACAAATAGCAAAAATATTAAACAAAAGACACTACATTTCTTCCCAAAAGTAAGGGCAAAGACAGAATCAGCCGGACAAGAGTTGCCAAAAGTAGCAAATTTAGAATGAGAAAAGCTAAATAATTACGACAGAGGCCACAGATGACGAAAAATTGACAAAGCAACATGATACACACACACTACAGAGGGTTTAGTTTACCTCATCCTCTGGTCCACCATTATGGACTTGCACTTTAATAATGCAATCCCATAAGACTAATGCGTTTCAAAATTTATTAACAATTAAAAAAAATACTACTTAATGTACAAACAACAAAATATGGGGGTATGACACCTTACAAAACTTAATCTATTTGTTCACTGTTCCCGGTTTCATCAGTTATAATCTCATCTTTGACGTTATTAGTATCAAAGGTTGTTTCTGTCTTATTATCCTCTTCCATCGGTGTCTTCTGGTGTAGCTCCAGCTTCAGCCTTTTAATTTCCTTGTCCTTCTCTTCTAGTTTCTCCTGCAAGATAAAAACCTGCAACAAAATATGACCTAATTAAAAACTTGGTTTTTAATCTTAAGCAATTATAACTGCTAGCTCTAATTGAAATTGATCTGCCAACTAAATGTCAGATGAAATACTTGATCACCCTTCTCTTTTTAGCATTTGGTAAATGTAATAGACCATGAAACATCTAACTTCGACGATGTAGTCATTTAACTATGCCTACATCATTTACATCAGTTACAGCTCAGTTGGCTATTATACTTGAATCTATTAATGTCTCTAGCTATTCATGAACCTAGCTATTCTTTAATCTAGTTATCCATGAACCTAAATAATGCTAGAATGAACCTAGATTCAGGAGTCATTTCAGTTTGAAGTGACTTCCTCTTCCCTTTTCATCTGTGTAAACTTTGTGATAGTTCACTACCTTTGAACAAGCTCATCATCTTAGTAAGGTAGTTTGTGAGGTGGGTAGCCACCATTCATGGCCGTCTTTCACTACCTGAGGGTTGAATACATACAACCATGGGTTTAGTCTTCAAGAAAATGGCACTGTGCTTTTCCTCCAACCGCATGATGTACTTGTATTACAAAGATTATAAATTGAATAGTGATAAACTCAATGTATAATTTTTTCGTCAGTTGAGTACTGTGGGAAACCGTGTTATTTTAGGAAAATAAATATTTCCTAGAATCAAATGTATATATTTAGTTGTAATTATGTATTTATTGAGATCCCGTAAGTTTAGGGATTTCAATTAGTATTAGGAGTAGTTTCCTGATTTAGTGCTAGAGCCCTTGTGTATATAAACAAACATATTATTCAATAAACAACAATTCAAACCCTAAACATTAACATGGTATCAAGAGCTTTAGGTTTTTTCTTGAAAATCAGTCACTTTTTTAGCCTTCATTGCTGATATTTTCTGCAGTTTCTTTTTCAACCTTCATTGTTGATATTTTCTGCAGTTTCTTCTTCAGCCTTCATTGCTGATTTTTTGCCTTAGGCCTTCATAGCCATTTTCTCATCCAGCCTTCATAGCCATTTTTTTTTTGGCTCTGTTCTGCTCTGTTTTCTAAAGAAAAAACAGAGTATTTCAAGTGTTCGTTTTCCAGCCTTCATAGCTGGATTTTTCCTCTATTCTTCATCATTGGCGATTTCTCTTTGTTGCCTGGCCTTCGTTGCCGAATTATCCCTGATTCTCACTAGTCTTTTAGCAAGTATTGATTTGTAAAAGATGTCAGTAGTTGCAGCAACAACCACTGCAGCACCAAATAAACCAGCAAGTCTTAACCAAGAGGAGGTGGAAAGGGTGAGATCATTCTTAAGTAACCTCGAGAAACCTATAGGTACTTGTACTTCGGCATATTCAGGTAAGCGTCTATTTTCATTTGGATTAAATGCCTCAAAAACACCCTTTACTCAATATTGGATCATGGATTCAGGAGCCACCGATCACATGACCCACTCATCCAAACATTTTTCCACATACTCACCATGTTCAAGCAATAAAAAAATAGCCACAGCTGATGGATCCTTAGCAACCGTAGCTGGTATAGGAGATGTTCGAATAAACCCATCCATAACCCTGAAAAATGTCCTTCATGTTCCTAAGCTATCCACAAATCTTGTCTCTGTACAGAAACTCACACAAGATTTGCTTTGTAATGTGACTTTTCACAGTAGTTATTGTTTATTTCAGGACAAGGATTCGGGGAGGATGATTGGACGTGCTAGAGAACGGGATGGTCTTTACTACCTTGCGGAATCAAACAAGTCAAACATATTCGAGAGCAGATCACCCCACTCATTCATGTCCAAGTCTATGTTATCTAGTAAGGAGAAAGTTTTTCTTTACCATTGTCGGTTAGGACATCCATCATTTAGGGTTATTAAAATTCTGTTTCCTTCATTGTTTACAAAGTTGGATATTGAGAGTCTTCATTGTGAGGTGTGTGAACTTGCCAAACACAAGCGTATACCTTTTCCAATAAGCAATAAAAGAAGCATTTTTCCTTTTTATCTTGTTCACACTGATATTTGGGGTCCCTCTATTGTTGCTAATGTGTCAGGGGCACGATGGTTTGTGACTTTTATTGATGATTGTACCCGAGTTACCTGGGTTTTCTTGCTTAAACATAAGTTAGATGTTAGCACTGTGTTCCCTAATTTCTTCTCCATGGTAAAAAACCAGTTTGGTGTGAGTATTAAAAAACTTAGGTCAGACAATGCCAAGGATTATTTCAATCAAATTCTTACCCCTTTTTGTCAAAGAGAGGGAATAATTCACGAGTCTTCCTGTGTGAGAACACCACAACAAAATGGAGTCGCCGAAAGAAAAAATGGGCACCTTCTAGACCAAACCCGAGCACTGTTGTATCAAAAAAATGTGTCAAAAAGTTTCTGGGGAGAAGCAGTTCTCACAGCCACTCATCTCATCAATAGATTACCCTCTAGAGTTCTAGGATTCAAAAGTCCAATGGATGTGCTTTCTTCATTCTATCCGAACCTCTCTACCACAAACAATCTTACACCTCGCATTTTTGGGTGTGTGTCCTTTGTTCATATCCATAGTCAAGACAGGGGGAAGCTAGACCCTAGAGCTCTAAAGTGTGTTTTTATTGGGTATTCTTCAACTCAGAAAGGTTACAAGTGTTACCATCCTCCGTCCAAGAAATTTTATGTGTCACGAGATGTAACATTCAATGAACAAGAGGCCTATTTCACTCAACCTTATCTTCAGGGGGAGAGTCTTAGGGAAGATAAGGAAGGTTTTCTTGGGTTGCCTGATCTTTCACTTTTGTCTCAACCCAATCATATGCCCCAACTGTCTGTTGAGCCATCTGTTGAGTCTGAACCTGAGTCAAATGCCCCAGTTGTTGGTTAACCTGAACCTAAGTCAAATGAGACCACTCCTACAGCACCAAATGTGTCTGAACCTGAACTAGTACCTAAACCCGAATATGCTCTTGGAGATGTGAGATTTGGTAAAAATTTGGTGTACTCAAGGCAGAAAAAGGCCAATCCAGGATCTATGCAAGTTCAAGAGTCCAACTCAAGTCCTTCAAATGAGGTAACAATTACTAACTTTCCAGCATTACAAAGTGAAACCAAAGCCCAAATTACTGAAGATGACCAGGACCTTCCAATTGCTATTAGAAAAGGGACCAGAAAGTGTACAAAACAGCCATTATATCCTCTTTCACACTACCTATCATTTAAAAATTTCTCACCAACTTACAAAGCCTTCCTTATAAGCCTAAAGAACACCACCATTCCTACTACCTTATCTAAGGCATTGTCTAATGAAAAATGGAAACAAGCCATGGATGTGGAGATGGAGGCTCTAGAGAAGAATAAAACTTGGGAGTTGGTGAAGTTACCAGCAGGAAAAAGGCCGGTGGGGTGCAAGTGGGTTTATACTGTGAAATACAGGGCAGATGGGTCAATTGAGAGATACAAGGCGAGGTTGGTAGCTAAAGGGTATACACAGACTTATGGGATTGACTACCTAGAGATGTTTGCTCCAGTTGCTAAGATGAATACAATCAGAGTAATCTTATCTCTAGCCGCCAATTTTGGTTGGGAACTACAGCAATTTGATGTGAAAAATGCCTTCTTACACGGGGAGCTTAAGGAGGAGATTTATATGGAGATTCCACCAGGTTATGGAAGGAATGTGATTGCCAATACTGTATGTAAGTTAAACAAAGCTTTGTATGGCCTGAAGCAATCTCCTCGAGCTTGGTTTGGAAGATTTGCTAGAGTCATGTTGGCCATGGGATACAAACAAAGTCAGGGGGATCATACATTGTTTATCAAACATTCAGCTTCAGGGGGAGTAACAGCACTGTTAGTATATGTGGATGACATTATATTAACTGGAGATGACAAAAGGGAGCAGCAAATATTGAGTCAATGCTTGGCTAAGGCGTTTGAAATTAAGACTTTGGGAAAATTGAAATATTTTCTGGGAATTGAAGTTGCGCACTCCAGAAAAGGGATTTTTATATCCCAACAGAAGTATGTTACAGATTTGCTCAAGGAAACGAGCAAAACTGCATGCAAACCCGCAAGTACTCCTATGGACCCAAACCTTAAGCTAGGAAAAGCAGAGGAAGATGCCACAGTGGACAAGGAAATGTATCAACGTCTCGTGGGAAGACTGATTTACTTATCACATACCAGACCAGATATAGCTTATGCGGTGAGCTTAATCAGTCAGTTTATGCATAGTCCAAGAGAGGTTCATTTGCATGCTGCCCACCGAATTTTGCAGTATCTAAAGGGAACACCAGGAAGAGGAATTCTGTTCAAGAGGAATGGGAGTAAGACACTTGAAGCCTATACCGATGCTGACTATGCAGGATCGATCATCGATAGGAGATCAACCTCCGGGTACTGTACCTTTCTTGGAGGGAATCTTGTGACATGGAGAAGCAAGAAACAGAGTGTAGTAGCACGTTCTAGTGCTGAGGCAGAATTTCGTGCAATGGCACAAGGCGTGTGTGAGCTACTTTGGCTGAAAATCATCCTAGAAGACTTAAAGATTAAATGGGAAGGGCCTATGAGGCTCTACTGTGACAATAAATCAGCAATCAGCATAGCTCATAATCCAGTACAGCATGATCGAACGAAGCATATCGAGGTGGATAGACATTTCATCAAGGAGAAGTTAGACAGTGGCTTGATTTGTACTCCATATGTGTCAACACATGGGCAACTTGCTGATATCCTCACCAAAGGGTTGAGTAGCATGGCATTTGAGAGAATTGTATCCAAGCTGGGAATGGAAAATTCCTATTCACCAGCTTGAGGGGGAGTGTGGGAAACCGTGTTATTTTAGGAAAATGAATATTTCCTAGAATCAAATGTATATATTTAGTTGTAATTATGTATTTATTGAGATCCCGTAAGTTTAGGGATTTCAATTAGTATTAGGAGTAGTTTCCTGATTTAGTGCTAGAGCCCTTGTGTATATAAACAAACATATTATTCAATAAACAACAATTCAAACCCTAAACATTAACAAGTACAATAGATGCCAACTGCTTAGTGATTATTATCAAAATCAAGACTTCCAATTTTGTAGACACAGATATGGTTCTTGGGGTATCCAGTACATCGTCACTTAAGAGAAAATATTACCTATTTTGGCCTTAATAAAACGAAAAGAATTTGCCAACAGCTGCGTGGTTTGTTGACTGCTATACTCTTACTTTTAATGATCAAATCAAACCTTGGCAACCTCAAATATAGACAAAAAGATAAAAAAGTACAGAATTTCCCGAAGCCAAATCATCTTATGGCAGATGCAATATACAGTCAAACATAGCATAAAGTTCATTTTCCTTCCACAAATTCTTTTCTTTTCTTCTCTGCAGCAAAGTTAGTAAGATATCAAAAGACAAAGAGGCTATAGTACTCAGAATGAGATCCTATTCCATTAAGTTTTAGCTTCTTTAATGCAAATGCCAATCATCATGAGTAGACAAAGGGGATGCACTATAGAACTCAGTATGATTGTTATTCGGAAGTCTAGCGACATGGAATGGCAGTTCCACTTCAACAAGGGCAATGTAGAACAGATAATCCTAAAATTGCAGATATTACTATGCTAAATCTTTAAAGGCAAATTTCCATCTGTTCCTCATTTACAGTACGATATGTGATGATTCACTTTAATGAGAAAAAATTAAAGATGAGAGATAAAAACCGTTTCATTTGATCTTTCTGCATCATTTGTCAGCCCCTCCATTTGCTTGTATAGTGCTGCAAGCAACAAAACAATAATGATCAAAGATGGCATGAACCAAAAATTTTCAACCATGGAATAACAATTTCAATTAAGAAATGGAAAAGAACATATTCAAGTTCTCATTATAAATACACAACTTAGAAATCCATAATCTGATTTGTTCAACCCAAAATGCACAACACACTTAACACGGACCTTCAAATTGACTTCTGAGTTCTGCATTTTGAGATTTCTGTAATGCAAGTTTCATGGCCAATTCATGCATCTGCAGAAACAAAGAATCCAACAAAAAATCAGTGAATCAGATAAATAAAACTCCAATGTCTCAACATGATTGAATCAGATGCAGCATTTTTTTTTAGAGATAAAAGTGATTTTTATTAAAAAAACAGAGGATACAAAATACATCATTTCCAGCATTGAAAAACATTTCTAATCTATTTTAGGATTCTTTCATGCTCAAAGCACAAAGATGCTTTTATGATGTAGCTGAACATTTTCACAATCCATCCATACACCTCCCCCTAATTTTAAGTAAGATGCATGGATCTATACATTGTAGACCTAATAATTAACGTATATATTTCATGTTCGTGTCGTGTAAAACACAAAAAATTCTTGTCAAAATTCATGTCAACACACCAAACACTATTTTTTAGCTTTTACCAAATTCATATACAAGTTTTTACCAAACTTTAGCTTGTGTCACCTTCGTGTCTTTTTTTCGTGTTGCTTTTGTATCGCGTCATCATGTCATGTCTAAGATTGTCAAGTCCAATAAATTGGCATGCACCCAGAAAAGAATACATATGCAACTAGATACCTTTCCTTCCTCTGCTTGAGTACCAATCTCCTCATTTTCCTCTTGCAAGGTTCTGCACTTTGCTATCAGAATCTTTCCCATTTTGCTTTGTGGTGTAAAACTAACAGCGGCGATATTTTCCTGCAGCTCCTTAACCTTCTTGTCCTTTTCCTCGACCAAATTCTATCAGCAGTATAGTAGAAAACCATAAATAACTTGTTAATAAGAACAAACAATTACTTAACAGCAGATATCTCAACATCTGAATTGTAGCATAATGACGTTAAAATAACTCTGACTGGGTAATCTATAAGCACAGAGCACAATCTAACAGCGGATTAAACTGATTGACCTCAGCCTTTTAAATCTTAACCTTGTAGTATGATTACCACCCAAAAATAAGGAACAAGGGAAATTGGATATGCATGAAGTTTAAAAGTGGAAAACATGACAGCCTAATCAATAACAAACACCTGCTTAGTCAAAATTTCCAAACCATCCTAAGACACAAAAGCCCAAAGATTCATTACAAATTGTAATATTACCATAGTCCTTCCATGACTGGCAATACAATTCACAAAAGATAAACACGTCACTCCCTTTATGCTTCCTCCCTCCCCAATTTCATCCCACCTCATGTTGAGAAGAATAGACATTCTTGCAATGCATATTAATTAATAACAAAATAAGCAATAAGGAGCTTTCAGCACAAACCTTCAAACGTGTAAATTCCTCATGAATGGCAGGATCTAGTAGTAACCTTCTAGCCTGTCAAATAAACCACAAAGAAAAAACTAAACAGGTAGCAACGTGCAAATAGTATTTAGTTGTAGGCCTTGTAATAAAAATGTTATCAAATCATCAGACAAAATTCCAATTAATTGGTCAAAACATTTAGAATAAGAGAAGTGGATATTTGATTCAATCACGGTCTATAACTAGAAACAAATCTGCATGGCAGAAATTTTTGGAAATAGCAGCAACAATTCACCTAAATGTCGAGGAAGGTATTGGATTGGAAATTTGGAATCATTAAGACAACTTATAGTCGAAAATCATACCTCCTACCATAAAAAATGTCTTGTTTCCATAGCTATATCATAACAAATTAGACACATTTGAAAAGAGAGTAAAACTATTCCCCAAAATTTTTCAAATTACCCTTCACTAATTTTTTATACCTTTTTCCCAGTCGAATTAATAAATGTATGCAAAGTTGAGCACTCAATAAAAGTTCAAAATCATTTTCTTAAACAGTCAACAAAATCAAACTGCTCTATTTATAGGGCAGCAGGAGTGTTTGAAAAAGTATCAGAACAACCACTGTAAACAGATTTAAGAAGAGAATAAAAGTAGTGCAAAGAAAGGCATTTATGGCACTATATATATATATATATATATATATATATATATATATATACACAGTAGAATTTATTTTATTTCTTTGAACGATTCAAATTACCAAACGCATATGTCTGGAATCACCATGAATGCAGTGCCATCAAATTTTCTTTTTCGATAACTAGAAGTACCATCTATTAAATCAGCTAGATATAACAACATCAAATTATTGGTATGCCTAAAATATGGGCAAATGTATATACAGGTATGGAAAAAAGACGAAAACCTAACAGGTTCCAACCCACCCTGACTCAACTTTTTCATGTAATTTAGATTAAGAAAACAAACTATTTCATGAATTTATATTAAAATTAAATTATAAAAATAAATTTTTGGGTTGAGTATTAAAATTCATATCCCCTTTCAGGATGCATCATATTCAGCTGAAGATGTTATGGAGTCAGATCAGGTTTGGGGCAGGCAAAAAACCACTTGCCCTGCACTGTTACCATCTCCAGGTATATACACTCCATAGCATTTAAGAAACACGTTTTATGCATTTTTCTTCATGATTGTCTTCAACAAACAAAAACAAAATAGAAGCAAAGAAATTTTTAATATCTAGAGCAATAGAAATAACTTTTTTTTTTCATTTTGCTATAAAATAAGCAGTTTATATACCTGCATTGAAGGTGGCTTCAGTTGCACTTTCAAGTCACGAACTGCAGACTGGAAATTAAAAAAGATTTTGGTCTTAGATGGCCATGCTACACGGGACATCAAGTCCTTGTAATCATTGCACTAAATGGGCATAATGCTTTACAAGAAAAAAAAAACAAATAAAGGCTCAAGATGGTGGTATAAAAGTATAAAAAAATGGTGAAGGTGCCCTTGCAAGTTCTTCCAGAGCCGTGAACACGAAAGGACATATTAGAAGATCATGATGATAATCTTCATTCCAAGCAACAGCAACAAAAGGCCCCAGAAGGGTGACTTTAAAGGATTGTATATAGAAGAGCCAAGAAGAATTATCACTCCACTTGAAGCAAGAGTAGAATTCCTCTCCAAGTTGAGAATCAACAAAATCTATAAGCAATGGTATTAAAAGTGGCAAAATTAGAAACTATGCAGTTTCCTCAAGGAAGTAGTGCAGTGGACATTTGAGACAACAGATTCATCAGTAAATCCTGATGCTGAGCATTTTGAAGCTAAACGACAAGCTATTTCTGTAACACGCAATAACTGAAGTGAAATACAACTCAAGTTTTTTATGACCATCATGACTGCACATTCATATACTTTTTTATTATCTTTCTAAGAAATCTCCTTCAAAAATGTATCTCATTCTTGCATATTCCACCACATAAAACAGAAAATTGCACACTAAAACAATGTAAGATATAGATACATGCTGGGAGGGCATGGGCAACACAAAAGAAAAAGATGTTACCTTCAAGTCAGCTATCTCCTGCTCATGCTTTTTAAATATTACAATAAATGCAGCTTCGTTTTTCCTTGCTTTTTCGAGCTAAAAATAATAACAAAACATGCATCAAGTTCTGCATGACAGACTAGACAAGTTAATGCAGAAAAAATATAGGGGGATATAAGCAATATCAAGCTCTTACCTGTTCTTTCAGTGCTTCCTCAGAGGATTTCAGAGTTTGAAGATAATTTACTACTAACTTGGGTTCTACAGAAAATGGTATAAAACAATTGCTTAATAAAGAAAGAGAGAACACATAAAAAGATCATTAATTCAAAAGTACAAAAAAAACAAAAAAGAAAGAAAGAAAAAAAAACTTTGAACAGGAAAAACCATCAAGAGGTCTAGATACATGAAACATAAATATGGAAAACACTCTTAAAAAAGACTAACCAGGAGTTGTTCCAGCTGGTATGAAGGGCTCGTTCCGAAAGACAGAATGCCATTTTTGAATCTCTGATTTTGCAGCTTCAAGCTCCGTCTAAAACAGTAAATATCATAGTCAAATAATCCAAAAAATTAAATTAAGAAAAGGAAAAGGAAAGGGGAAAAATCACTGTTTATGAATAACGCTGTGAAAGCTCAAGCAGATGGCATTAAATTCTTCAACCATAAAATCTATGGATTACACTAATTCTAAATCCTTATATACAGTAGAACCCCTCTAAATTAATCTGCTTTAAATTCATAATCTCTCTAAATTAATAAAAAATCATGATCCCAAGTCGAGCCAATATAGAAAATTAATAAACCCCTATATCGTAGTAATTAATAATTTTGTTTTAAAACCTAATAAATTTTGGTCTCAACTCTCGTATAAATTAATAATTTCATAAAAATGCAAAATATATTACATAATATTCAAGAAATAGAAAAGCTTTTCAAGATATTAATTTGCAAAAATGTTACCATGTTTGAGAATTTTTATTTCAAGAGCTAGAAAATTACTAAATATATGGCGTAAAAAACATGAAAAAATGGGCTTGGGCTAAAAATTATTCCCGCAAATTCGAGTCGGATTAGGTTTGGACTCAATATCAATCCCTTAATACCTTACCAAAACCCGACCAGGCCTCTACTCCTCTAACTGAAGCATCCACAGTTCTACATGATATGTGTCTAAACCAATATAAACGACTATCACTCATCTTATTTTCGATAAGTACCACTCAAACCATCTTACAAATGTTTTCATTTCTCATTCTATCATTTTTCAAACTAGGCAATTCATGTGTATAATTTGTGTTCATGAAATGTAAATCGCATTCGTATTGTTTAAAATACAAAAATTTCATATCAAAAATCAGTTTGACACACCAAATATAACCTTTTTTTTAGCTTTGTCATATTCATATACAATTTTTACCAAATTTTAGTCTGTTTCACCTTCGTGCCGTTTTTGTGTTGTGTCATGATGTTGTGTTTAAGATTTCCAAGTATACCTTTCTCGTATACTCGCACATCCACCTCAACATTCACATTTCAACTAAACTCATCTTCTATGAGTGTATTTTTTTAGTCGCTCAACATTCACTACCATAGAGCAATGTGTCTAACAATTGTCCTATAAAACTTACCTTTCAACCATATAAAAATATCTTTATTGCACAGTACATCTACGGTGCCTCTCCACTTGCTCCAGCCAAACTGGATCCTATGGCTTACATCATCATCAATCTCTCTATCCATCTATACTATTGACCTCAAATATTGCAAATAATCCCACTTAGGGATTGCCTTCCCATCTAATGTCACTATGTTTTGATCTTCGTTTTCATTTGAACTGAATATATTTTTCATGTATTCAATTTACACTCTGCTTAGTATGAACCCCCTTCGTTCTAACATCTGTCTCTACAATTCCAACTTTCCGTTGACCTTCGCTCTAGTCTAAGCAATGAAAATAATATCTTCTGCAAATATCATACACCAAGGTACCTTATTTTGGATAGTTTTTGGTAGTTCATTTATTACTATAGCGAACAAAGATGTATTTAATGCCAATCCTTGATGTAGTCCCACTGTAATAGAAAATTCGCTTTTTTCTCCTTTACATGTTCTAACATTTGTTTTTGCCTCTCAATACATGTCATTAATTGGTTCGATATATTTCATCATATACTTTTTTCCTTGTTAAAGACCACTATAGCACCTAACTAAACACTTTATTATATGATTTCTCTAGATGTATAAAGATCATACGAAGAGCTTTACCCTATACTCGAGAGCTCTCTATATGTTGTCTAAGTAAGTGTATTGCCTTCATAGTTAATCATCTAGGCATAAAACCAAATGGATTCTTTAATATTTCTACAAACTTTCTTAATTCTTTTCTATCACTTTGTCCCATAATTTTATCTTGAGACTTATAAGTTTTATGCCTCGACAATTGGAACAACTCTAAATATCTCCCCTGATCTTATAGAGAAGTATAAAGACATTCTTCTTTCATCTTTCAGGCATTTTGTGATTATGCCAAATCTTGTTAAAAAAATTTGTCAACCACCTAACTCATACTTCTTTAAAGTATTTCTAAACTTTAATAAGAATGTGGTTAGACCATATAGCTTTCTCTACCTTCGTCCTTTCTAGCGTCACTTTTACTTCTACCTCTCTAATTATGCACATAAAGCACCGATTCAACTCTTAAAAAGGCACCGAGATATTGTTCGATATTTAGTTTTGTCCATCGTTAAATAGTTTGTCGAAATATTATATATTACATATGTACAGATTACATAAAAACTCCGCCTGTGTGAGTTAACGCAGCCAGTCCCAAGCCCGGGTAAAGGAGGAGGGTGGTGGTAGGTTTGGACAACCAACCTTAAAAACTAGTCCAATCTCATGAAATAAACCAATCTTTTTTTAGCCTACCCCAATCTATTGGGATAAAGGCTCTGATGATGATGATGATGATGATGATGTATAGATTACATAAAGAAACAATTGGATGATATAAAATAATAAACGAATACATACTTGGCATGTTGCAAGGGTGTCCTTACAATTCCGAAGACTGCAAAAGATGGTTAGAAAAAAAAAGATAAGTCTCATAAAAATTGAAAGCAAACAACCATAAACATAATAATTTGTCAGCTATATGTCATTTTATGCTTTACACCTTTCACGAAGGGACAAAATCATCCCCGTCGCTACACCAGGGGCAGTTTCTTCTACCTGGGAATTGCCCTGCGATACAAACAGAAAAAATTCCTCTTATAAAAAAACACTAATAAATTTTGTTTCTCCACAAAAGGCTTCTCAAACTCAAGTGATATATGAGTCGCAATTAAATGAGATAAGGATGTCAAATTAGAGCACTAGGGCTCCATCTTTACAATTTCCTTGAATTCCATTGAGTCTAAATACGATAACTACCTTTTTTGATCCAAAAATATCATCCTCGTCATCCTCAAGATCACCAAAGCTTCGTTTATTACCTAAATAAGTACCTCAACGACAAAATGATATAATTGCTAATTTAAACAAAGAATTTAACAAAAAAGTATTAAAAAATGAGATTGACCTGAATGCCTGGTATTATGACTTCCGGGAAAATCGACGCCAAAATCGTCATCCTAATCCCCAAAACATTCCACTTTTGTCATTAAAAAGGAAAAGAAATTATAAACCCTAAAATGGAGTATATTAAAGCCATATTGTAATGAAAAAGATGCAACTTACGTCGTCGAGATGAGTGTGAGAAGCCATCGGAAGCAGAGACTTTTGGGGACAGAATCCCAGAAATTTTATTTTGAGTGAGAAAAGGGAGGGAGAAGATGAAATTTTCACTGTGTGATGCTTGTAATTAGGAATGAAGAAGCTGAGATCCCCTGCGAGCGGTCTTAGGATTTCGAGTTTGAGGAAGCCAATCCAAAATGGCCGTTCAACATTGTGGAAATCTTGCTGTGTAAGATTATTGTTGACGAGAATGAAAGTTATAAAAGCGATTACATTGACTAACGCAGTACTGATATTCTGATAAATTCTATTCCTATCCCACGTTTTACAATTCCTACTCCAACCCATTTTTTTCAACAGTAAAAAATTAGATAAAATGACAAAATTCGCCCATCAGATAATCTGGCATGATGCGCAAGTCTTACTTGCGCGACCAACACGCGCAAGTTTCACTTGCGCGAAAGTCAGAAATTCGCGCAAGTTTACTTGCACGAAAGTCGCATGTTCGTGCAAGTGAAACTTGCGCGAAAATGTAGCGCAAGTTTATCTTGAGCGAACTAGTCGCGCAAGTGAAATTTGCGCAACAATATAGCGCAAGTTTCACCTGCGCGACATTTGCGCGCAAGTGAAACTTGCGCGAGATGTGGAAAAAATGTGTTCTGTGGTTAAAAAATATTAGGCGTTTGTTGTTAAAAGTATAACTGTTGTAAAAAATATTGCTCTTCTGCGTCTTTTTCTTCTCCTTCTACTTTTTCTCTCTTTTTGTTCTGTTCATGTGTTTTCTCTTCTACCATTTTTTCTTTCTCACGAGCCCACTCATTCCCAGTTTACATTTCATGGAAAATCTTCCTGATGATAGCTATTATGATAGTTACGAAGAGTACGAAAGTTTTGTTGAAAGTGTAGAAGCCGACGAAGAAAGAGAAGAGGTTAAAATTTGTCTTCTGCAAATTGAAATTCGGAGCAATTGCGCCATATTTCAGTGCAAGTCACGCTTGCGCGAGATTTACGCGCAAGTGGATCTTGCGCGGGATTTCCGCGCAAGTGACGCTTGCGCGTGATATCCGCGCAAGTGGCATTTGAGCGGAAATCCCGCGCAAGTAGAGCCCGCGCAAGTCAGCTTGCGCGAGAATTCCGCGCAAGTTAGCTTGCGTGGAACATGCCTGGCTTGCACAGATCTGTCTTTTTGTGCGCTCTTTTACTAAAATTCAATCTTAATTTTTTAATATATTATTTATTATAATAATTATAATTAATGAATTTGTTTAATATTTGCAGAATGATAAAAGGATAGTGTATAGCGGAGAATCGAAAAGTGTCCATGAAGAAATATTTGACTGTACCGATGCATTTACTACTAACCAAGTAAGTAGTTTTAAAATTAATATAATGTTTTAATACAAATCTAGTAGAAAAAATTAATTATTAAATTTATTTTGTTTCAGGTTTTCAATTGTCGAAATACTTTGATAGCATGGGCTAGAGAGCTTGGAAAAGAGTTAGGTTTTGTTGTTGTGATAAGATTATCGGAAGTTGATGTTCCTCGAAGAAGACCTAGAGTTTGACTTGTATGTGAAAGGTATGGAACATATAAGTCAAGTACGAATGAATCGCATCACTTGGGAACGGGAACAAAGAAGTGTAATTGTCCATTCGAGTTACTAGGGGTGAAATTGGACGAGATTGATAGTTGGGCAGTGAAAGTAGTATATGGGATGCATAATCATTTGGTTGCACAACAGCTAGAAGGACATTCCTTTGCTGGTCGATTAACAGTGCAAGAGCAAAGTATGTTGGGTGATATGATAAATGCTATGGTAAAACCAAGAAAAATTTTAATGATGTTGAAACAACATGATAAGAAGAATGTAAGTACCATCAAGACCATCTACAATGCACGACAAAAATATAGAATGGATGACAAAGCTGGTAGATCACAGATGCAACAACTCATGAAATGCTTGAATGATTGTAAATATGTTGAGTGGCATCGGAGTGATGAGTCAAGTGATTGTGTTAGAGACTTATTTTGGGCACATCCAACAGCTATAGATTTGTTGAATGCTTTTTCCAATGTATTAGTTATGGATTGTACATATAAAACTAATAGATATCGACTCTCACTCCTTGAGATTGTTGGTGTAACATGTACAAATCTAACCTTTTCAGTTGCATTTGTTTACATGGAGGTTGAGTGCACTGACAACTACACTTGGGCATTAGAGAAGCTGAAAAGTTTGATGTCTTCTGATTCAACACCTTCTGTCATTGTTACTGATAGGGATTTAGCATTGATGAAAGGAGTACAGACAGTGTTCCCTAGCGCAATTAATCTCTTATGTAGATGGCATATATCAAAAAATGTACTTGCTCATTGTAAAAAGTTTTTTGAGAGCATGGAGAAGTGGGAGGCATTCATGTCATCTTGGGGCGTTCTTGTATCCTCTTCAAGTGAGTATGAGTATGAAGCAAATTTAAGTTCAATGGTCTCTCATTACCGTTCTTATCCTAGAGCGCTCGAGTACTTAAGAGATACTTGGCTAACTTCACATAAAGAGAGATTTATTGCTGCTTGGACAAATAAAGTAAAGCACTTTGGAAATGTTACAACAAATAGGTATACATGTTTACAAAGTTTGAAAGTTCTTATTTTCACAACTTATACAATTTATTCATTATAATCAAACATTGTTCGAATGTCATGTAAGGCTGAGAGTGCACATGCGAAGTTAAAGAGGCACCTTGGATCGTCCCAAGGAGATTTTGATTCATCTTGGAAAGTTATCAACTCTCTGATTGAGCTACAACATACGGAGATAAAGGCTTCGTTCAAGAGAAGTGTTATTGTTGTTGAACATAATTTTAGACCAGCTTTGTTTAGGGAGTTACGAGGATTGGTGTCTAGGACAGCGTTGAATATACTTTTGAAGGAGGCTCATCGAGCAAATGATACCGGCATTGACCATCTTATTTGTGGTTGCATCATTAGAAGCACGCATGGGTTGTCTTGTGCTCATGAGATTGCGGAATTCATGAGGGATGAGAAACCTATTCCCTTATCTGTTTTGGATCCTCATTGGTCGAAGTTGGACTTGAAGAAGAAAAATGTTGATTATTTGGCTTAGCTGAATCTTATGCCGAGTGGGAGCTAATAGTGAAACGCTTCAATGCGTGTGATCTCTCAGGAAGATTAGCCTTGAAGAAAAAATTAAGAGAACTAGGTGATCCAGCAACTACATTCCTTATTCCTCCACTCGAGAAGGCTAAGAGCAAAGGTCGTTCAGACAAATCAACTCGACGTGCCCCTTCATACTTTGAGATTGTTGAATCTCAACATAATAGCACATCAACACCCGCAAATTTAAATTCAGCAACTAAAAGGATGAAGCTACCAGTTAATCGAAAAAAGAAAGTGAAATTTATTGATTCTTTCCCTTTAGAGATACGCCCTTCATACGCTCTACTGTGGATGTTGAGTCAGATGGACATTGTGGCTTTCGGGCTATAGCTGGGTTGCTAGGCATGGGTGTTGATGCATGGGCGAAGGTGCGACAAGATTTGATTGACGAGATATGTGATTTTCGAGCTTACAATGTTTGTCTCTATGGATCCATGGAGCGTGTTGATGAATTGTTAGAGACATTGTCATATTTCAACATACCGGCTCCTTATGATAAATGAATGACTTTACCCGATATGGGTCACTTGATAGCAACAAAGTATAATGTTGTGCTCGTCCATTTATCTTCGAGACAATGTTTGACATATCTCCCGCTTAGAACTGCACCACCTCTACCGCTACAGCATGGATTCATAACAATTGGATTTGTTAACGATTCTCATTTTGTTGAGGTATTGATAATGATATATATGTCACACTTTAGATATTGTGTATTTCATTTATTATGCGTTTAACAATGCTATTTTTCAGGTATTTATGGACCCGTTTGCGCCAATACCTCCGATTGCATGCAATTGGTATCGGTATCGATGTGACTTTGCTTGTGAGTGGGAGCTTCCATATGTATCTCGCATCGAAGAATTTCAAAATTTATTTTCGAGATCAGATGTTGTCATTAGAGAAACCATTGACTTAGATGACATATGATATTTTATTAAATATTACTGTATTTGATATGTATGCCTTGTTAAGATTGTATTATCGATTTATACATTATATGTTTTAATAACATTATCCAAATATCATAAAGATAATCTGTATGTTTAAGAAACAAAAAATCACTAAATATCATTACTAAATTATAAACAAAAATCACTACATATTTTAATAACATTATCTAATATCATAAACATAAATTGTATCTTTACAAAACAAAAGTCATTACCAAATTTACTAATACATTAATCCTCTGACGCATCCGATATAATTGCCTTGCCTCTCCTCCTCCCGATCCTAGTATAAAAACGTGTAGGCGGAGGAGCTATGTCTGATGTAACTGGTGGAGCTGTCTCCAAGGAAATAGGAGCTCATGGAGGAGCTGGAGGAGGTGCATGTGATGGAGCTGGATGAGGAGCTGAAGATGAAGCAGCATCTGACGACCCAGTTAATATGTCATACAGGTCGTGAAGTCCCTTTGCCAATGTCTCCACATCTTGGTTGCCGCACATGAGTAATTCAATGTAAGAAATTGCCCTCGAATTGCGCCGCAAGACAATACATGAAAGAAATTTTATCAAATTAAATAGTATGAAAAAATTTTATTCACTTGAGATTTAGTGTTAATAACTTACGCTAAAATAATCGGACTCGACAAGGGGAGCTTGAAACCTCGATCTGCGTGCTGGGTTTTGCACGAATCGATGAGAAATGGCTTCATACCAAGCCATATAACCTGGAGCTGTCTTTCTTGGGATCACACATCTTCGTCCTCTATTCTCTTCTGTGAGGACATACATAGGTCATCTCTCCCATATATTATTCATAAACTGATAAATGACATCGTAAGTGGTGCTCGTACTACCTCTCCGTGCTCTAAATGGCGCCAAAGGTCTTGGAGGTACGGTCTGTACATAGCCCCACTGCCGTAACACTCTCTCTGGATGATACGGCTCCACAACATCCCCAGCTTTCAAGCAGACGGTGAAAAATGTGATCGGAGGCAACGGATGATGTCTCCGACTATCTGCATAGGGATCCCAGCACACCTGGTTACACTGAAGGTCATCTAGCTGCTCTCGCAAGACCTTCACATCCTGGCCATAAGTACGTGGCTTCCATCGTCGAGCTCGAGGCATACTCTCCTTGTAGTTAACGTTCACCTCCGAACTTAATGACGAAAAGTGCTCATAAATCCAAGCCTACATCAAATAAAACATTAATCATTAATAAATTATAAACAATTAATTTATAATTAACAAGCTAGATAAAGTAAATTATAATACCTGTAAAAGGGTCATATAGCCGCCAATCGATGTGACTTTTGACCTGCTCGCAAGACCCAGCTGTCTATACATATAAGCAAGAGCACCTGCACCCACGCATATTCACTGATAGCCGCTAGCTCCTCTAAACAGTGCAATAATGACACGGCAACATGTGACCCACTCTTATCTACAAAAAGAGTGCATCCAAGCAAGTGAAGCAAGTATGCACGAGTAGTATATACTATCTCCTCATCACTGGAGCTGTCGGTGACATGGCTAAAATTTGTTCTCAACCACTGCAATGTCACACTGGACCCACGACTGGTGCTCGTTGTCGCTTGAGCCGCGGAAATAGAGACTCCTAACAACTCTACTAATACTCTAACAGCTTCCTTCACAGAGATGTACCGGCAAAATACGATCGCCCGGTCACTGGTATGCCTAGGAGGGTAGCTACATCATCAAGAGTGATCGTCATCTCTCCAAATGGCATATGAAATGTATTCATCTCTGGCTGCCACCTCTCACAAAAAGCAGAGATGATGGTGTTGTTGCATGTGCGGTAACTACAGTCAACTAAACTAGCTAAGCCGGACTGCATAATCGAGGAGAGAATACGAGATCTATCATCATCTAAGATCCACTGAGAGATTTTGTTGCTATGATTCAGGACCTTCAAATTGTCTCGCTCCTATATCGAAAACAACAAACAATAAGTTATTTCAAAAGCGTCATGTTATCACATATTGCAAAAACATATTACCAAAATTTTGAAAGGAGAATTACCTGCCCATCCCATATTGCAAAAGCAACATGTAATCTAAAACTTCTAAGAACTGATGTATCGGTCGGACCTCCAGGACAAGGCTCGACTTCCTCCTCTACATAATCTGCATCTAGCTGCTCAGCCTGCTCGACCTGCTCAGCCTACTCGTCCTGCTCGACTTGCTCGACAGGTTCGACTTGTTCAGCTTGCTCGGCTTGATATCTCCTAACTTGTCGTCTCCTCTCAGAGCCGGTAGGTCACTGTCGTCTTCCTTGAGATGAATCTCCACCTCGTGTATTAGCCATGTCTGAAAAAAAAATATTTAAAAAATTATCAAACATATTAAAAGCCAAGACACTAAGTGCAATAGTTGAGTGCAAGTGTGTGAGGAAGTAAAAAGTGTACAAGTGAGTGGAAGTGTGAGTGAGTGACGTGAGATGTGTGTCGTGCAAAGTGAGAGTAAGTGAGAAATAATAGTGTCAAGTGTGTCTACATTGTCAGCAAGTATAAATAAGCAGATCATGACAAGTGAGCCTATAGTGCTTAAATAGAACATAGCATGAAATATATCTGACAATGCTTAAATTGAACATAGCATGAATAATATATCACATTATTTATTTGATAATATATCACACCTCTTTGATAATATATCACATTATTTATTTTTCTGACAATGCTTAAATAGAACATAGCATGAAAACATTAACATAAATCAAGCACATACCTGATGGTAGAAGTCCTACAGTGCAATAGCTTGTACAGATTGATGGCAGCAATCGAAGGGTGATGGTGGCAATAGTCTGTATAATTATAAACTTTAGTCAGCTGATTAAATCAAAAATCATAAAAACCAAGCTTGTAGAATGTAGTCAAAACCAGAAATAATTGCAAAGGAAGTAAAACAGAATGTAAAACACCCGCGCAAGTGAGACGTGCGCGGGCTCCTCGCGCAAGTGAGACTTGCGCGGGGTTCTCGCGCATGGTGTGCTCGTCGCTTGCGCCGCTCGACCTGCCCGGCCTCTCGCAGGCATGCCACCTGCGCGGGCCTGGCCTCTCGCAGGTGGTGGGGCTGGCCTCGCGCATGTGTGCCACCTGTGCGGGGCTGGCCTCGAGCAGGTGGCGGGGCTGGCCTCGCGCAAGTGTGCCACCTGCGCGAGGTTGGCCTGGCGTGAGTGGCACACCTGCGAGCGGCGCGAGCGGGACACCATGCGCAAGAGCTTCGTACTGCAAATCCTTTTTTTACCTTAACAGTAGGAGATTCGTACCAGGAAGGAGGAAGAAGGAAGGAGGAGAAGGAGAAGGAGACGGAGAAGGAGGAGTAGCCGGTGTGTGTGGTATGGGTAAAATTGTATTTTACTTTAAAGGGTTGTTTGGGGTGGGATAGATTTAGTAAAAAATGGGGTACGAATAGAATTTCTCTGAGATTCTTTATTATAATTATGAAATTAAAATTAAGAAACATATAACGCGAGAAAAAATATAATAAAAAAAGAAAATAGTTAATAAAATATTAAATTAAAATTTAGTATACATTTCATATTTGAAAATTTAATAAACAATTAAAAATTATTAAAATTATTGTATATTCAATATTTAAAAATTATTAAAATTATTTGTGATGAATTTAGGTACTTTAGCCAAGTGCTAAGCTAGTCGAGCAACTGAAAGTTGAGCTGAAGGGAGCTGAGTGCAAGCTAAATTGAGCTGACAACAGTCATTGGTGAAAAAGTTAAGGCAAAGACAAGCATAATAAATTCGTACAAGATATCAGTTGGTTATTTGGATTCTTATGATATTTTTAATTTTTATTTTTCCTTTTATGTTATTTAAGTTACAGCTCAGCATTGTACTGCTCAGCCATATATGAGCCTACGTAATGTATGGATGGGCATGAATGGAAAAATCAATTTTTCTCTCCTAATTCTTCTTCTTTTTTGCTTCTAAATTCCCTTTTTGCATTCTATCTTTCCTAACATTTTCACAGTCACTCAAACTATGACATATTTGCTATCAGAACCTGAAAAATTCACTACATTACATTTGGAAGAACTAAGAGAAACGTAAGAAATATGACAGGTGGAACATGCCAAAATGCCCTGCAAGAATTGCTGCAAATGATTTAGAGTTAACTGAAATCTTTGCAGGCAACTAAGAATAGTGTAGCTAGATGGTGGGAAGAACAAAAGAGGGCAATAAAATCCCAACTAGCTGAAAACCAAAACTCCCTTAGTAAAATGATTCAAACCTTACTACTGAAAGATGGTGCCTATGTGCAAACTGATGCAAGCAGTAAACTTGCTTCAAGTAGCTCTCAACTAGAAGATGGGATCCATAGAAGGGAAGGTAAGAACCCTATTGAGATTTCTATTATTGATAAGCACGGCAAATACAATTTCAAACCTCATAAACCTAGCCTTTTACCTAAGTATCCACCACAAAACACCCAAATGCACCTTAATGAAGGAGTGATGAAAGTAAGGAATGTTGAGACACTTAACAGACTAACAACTGCCAACCAAAATATTTTCTCTCCCAGACCAAAAATAAAACTTCTTGTGTTTAAGGGTGATAATCCCAAGAGTTGGGTTAGAAAGTGTTAGAAATATTTCAATATTTTCGTTGTAGATGAAGTTCAAAAACTGAAAATAGCTTTATGTATTTATCTAGCAGAGTTGAGACCTGGTTTGATGGCCACTTGCTATAAAAACCCAGAATTACATGGCCTGAGTTTGTGAATGACTTGTGTCGAGGTTCTGTGATAGGACTTATGTTGATGTAGTAGAAGAGTTCAACAAATTCGTGCAAAAAATCCTCTATAGAGGATTACCAAGATAGATATGAAGAGCTTTGGCCCTATATGCTTCAAACTAATCCTTACCTTGATGAAAGCTACTTCATGTCCAAGTTTATTAATGGCCTTAAAGAGGAACTTAAGCATAGAGTTAAGGCTAGTCAGCCTATGTCCTAAGCTGCAGTGTACAGTCAAGCTTAATTACATGAGCTCTCTTTGGAAATTGAAAGTAAGAAGCATAGGCAATTCAGCAAGCCATACACCACACCTACCCTTAATACTGCATCCAAAAACTCCTACAACTCTTGGAACCAAACAACCAGAAACAACAATACCACCCTTAACCAGCCTAATAAACAAGCCTTGTACGAACAAAGGAGAGCCCTAAACTTGTGCTAAAAGTGTGGAGAAAAGTTTGGCCCTATACACACTTGTAAACCAAAATTGTTTCATGCCATCTCTGGAGAGCCAATACAGACTGAATTAGGGGACACTACAAAAGAGCTTATAGAAGGTGCACAGTGTAATGGAGAAGAATTAGATTCAAATGAAGAAAACTTGGAGATTTCAATTAATGCCTTAACAAGGAATGGTGGACACATCACATTGAGTATTCAAGGCCATATTAAAGGTAGACTTCTCAATGTACTCATTGACAGTGGCAGTACACATAACTTTATATCACCAAGGTGGGCCAAAGATGGGGTTGAATTGGTGGATAGTGCTCCCTTATGCATCACAGTTGCAAATGGTGAAAAGCTCTACAACAATGCTAAATGTAAGTAGTTAGAGTGGACAATGCAAGGACAATCCTTTAATCATGATCTTAGAGTCTTACCACTTGGAGGCTGTGATATGGTTTTAAGAGTTGATTAGATGAAAAGGTACAGCCCTCTTATGTTTGACTTCAATAAAGTATCCTTGACATTTACTAAGGAAGGTCAGGAGGTGATTTTAAAGGGAAGACAACCAAGTTCTATACTTAAGTTGATTTCTAGGAAAAAGATGCAAAAGCTAGCTGATAAAGACCAAGAACTGCTATTAACCATTTATATGCTCAATGCAAAGTGTGATGAGAAAGAAACTTCACCCCAACTCAACAAGTTTCTTACCTCTTACCATGACATTTTTGAAGAGCCAACTTGCTTACCACCAAGAAGATTACATGAACATTGTATCCTACTCAAACTTGTGGCTCAACCAGTAAATCTCAAGCCCTATCAATTTCCACACTACCAAAAAACTGAAATTGAAAAATAGATTGTTGTTATGCCATCCTCCTCCTGTCATAACGTATTAAATTTTTAGAGAAAACCTAATAGCTAGACACAAAGATATGGAGTCGCCACCAACCATTCTAACCTAGGTGTGATTGGTCACCTATTCGAACTAAGGATAAGGCTTGGTCTACGTTAAAAGTTTTGAGTTCAAGAGTACGGTTACGTGTGAGGAAGGATTAGCGCCCTCACAACGCCCATCCTAAAATGGTACCACTTAGTTTTAGGTCATTTGCTAAATTTGCTTATGTTGATCTTTAATCTCGATATAATTATTATTGAAAAAATATTTCTAAGTGTCCTCCATTAAGCTGTGGGACAACTCAAAAATCTTTCTCACCTCAAGAGTATTCAAGTAGTACTATGCGACTTGCTTGAAGAGGCTCCGTCGTCGGATTCATTTTAATATTTTATGAGAAATTCCTAACTTTGATTCCTTCTACCCAATTTATTCTTACCATTATATTGTTTTATTAATTCTTAATTTTATTTGTTTATTTTTATGTGAAAATGAATATGAATTATTTTTATCAAAAAATTCCCTTTAGATCTTCCATTAAGCTGGTGAGACCGAAAAGAAATTTTCTTACCTAAAGATATCCAAATCGTTACTTAAGCATAACTCTACCTAGAATCTCATCATAGGAACAATCAATATTTATTCTCAATAACTCCTATTTATTATTATCCTTTTATTATTTCATCAAATTTTATTACTATTTATTATTGTTATTTATTTATTTTAGTTAACATGAATTATTGAAATTTTTTATCTTCTTAATTCATCACTTTGATTTTAATTTAATAATATATTTTTTAGATACAAATAACTTATTTTATACTTTTAAAAAATGAATAAAAATCACTTATTATTGAAAACTATCTCTAGGCCATCCATTAAGCTGGTGAGGCTTCGAAAATAATCTTCTCACCTAGAAAATTTCAAGAAAATAACTTATGCGTAATCCTCTCGATATTTCATCATTGGAGTAATTCGTATTCACCTTCATTATAATTTTCATATCTAATTTTTATTCATTCCATTCCTTATTTTGTTACTCATTATTATTTCTATTATCATGGATTATTAATTATCGTTTCTAATTTTTATAAATTATTCTTGTTTTAATCCAATAACAAATCTAATAATCATTCATATTTTAATTTTTAAAAAAATGAATATAAATTACATTTTATTGAAGACCCTATTTAGACCTTCCATTGAGCTGTTGAGCCCTTGAATAGAACTTTCTCATCTAGAAATCTTTAAGAAAATTACTTAAGCGTAATCCTCCTAATATTTCATCATCGAAGCAAATTATATTCATCTCCATTATTATTTTAATATCTAGCTCTAGTTATTTTATTAATTTCCTTCCTTGTTTTATTCTTTACTACTATTATTTTTATCATATCATTAATAATCATTAATATCTTTCCTAATTTCATAACTAATTGTTTTTACTGTAATTTTATAATAAATTTATTTTATTTTTATTTTTTTTAAAAAATGAATATGAATTATTTGTTATCAAAAATCCTATTTAGACCCTCCATTAAGCTGGTGAGGCCTTGGATAGAATTTTTTCACCTCAAGATCCCTAAAAGTACCACTTGAGCGTAGTCCCTTTAAGAGTTCCATCGTCGGAATAATTTTTGCACATCTTCTTGATTTAAATAATATTTTATTTATTCTAATTTTCATATATTAAATCTTCCTATTTTATCTTCTATTTTATTTAGATTTTTTTGTTTTGAAGAATTTTCACTGTAGTCTCTTAAAGGGATCATAAATAAATAAATAAAATTTGACAAGGCTACAATCATATTCATATCTCAATTTAATCATGTAATGCTAATAATTTATTCATATTATACAAATCAATTATATTGACCCAAATATATTAACTCGGACCATGCCAATATCGTACAAATCATATCATGCCCATATAAATTAAATCAGTTAATTTAAACATATTAAAGATATTAAAATGATATAAAAATATAAGATAATCAAACCTTGCAATTGTAGGTCACGTGAGCCCTCTTATTCCCAGCAATTTATTTCCTTTCTTCGCTCCTTATCTCATGGACAGGATCAATTTTGCTTTATTTCTTTCCCACGTACAGTTTTGTTCTTTCTTCTTCCTTCAACCTTGTTCACGTCACTCTCCCTTACTCTTTCTTCAACACACAACAAACGACACCAAGGGAAAGAAACGATAGGACAAGACGCAGCACAGCAAACACACAACTTTCACGTAGCAGACAAGACGCAGCACATCAAACCCAAACATATAGCTTTCATGCAGTGGGAGGTGTTGAATAAGCAGTGGCAGCAGTGAAGATGATGATGGTCTCGGCTCGGGCTGGAACTGGAAGATGGTGACAATGATGGTAGCTGATGGAGATGATGCGGGAGACTTGGGGCAACAATGGTGAAGCTAGGTGAGGAAACTGCAGAATTGAAGATGGTGAAGAGGCCACGAACAAGCGGCTCCCAGAGAAGTTGACGTGAGAAAGCTTGACAGTGATGATTGGCAGAACTACATTAATGGACTGTTTAAGGTTGCTGAGTTGGTAAGGAACACTGGGACGTGAACGGTGGAGGAGGAGAATGTGGTTTTGGTGTAGAAGATCAAGGCAGTAATGCAGCGGCAATGGAGGATGGCAAGAGCGATCTTCGTGAATGAATGAAGCCTCTGCAAAAAAAAAAGGAAAAAATAGGGTTTTCTTTTCCAGCTTTTTTTTCTCTAGGGTCTTTTCACCGTGTGTTGTTCCCTTTTTTTTAAAACCAAAAACTCCCCCAGCGGCTGGCCCCCTTTAATAAAAATCAGATCTGAGTATTTCGGAAAGTCATAAATCAAATCTCAGATCTGATTCTGATTTAACTTTTTGAAATCGGATCTCAAATCCGATTGTGATTTGGCTTTTTAAGTCATGATTTTAAACTCCTTTTTCTCTGATTTCCTTGCAGATTCTGAAGACAAGGCATTTCCTTTTTCGTGTCTGGCGGCCATTAGGGTTTGGATTTCATTTTGGGGTCACGGTTTGGTTAGAGTTTGGTGTGGTTTAGTGGTTTGGATTAGGGTTTGGTTTGGGATTAGGGGTTCTGTTTGGTTTAGGGTTTGGTTTGGGGTTAGGGATTCTGTTTGGGCTTTGGGGTTTCAGTCAAGGTTAGGGATTTAGGTCTCGATGAGGGTTTGGGTTTAGGGTTTCATGGATTGGGTTTCTTTTTTACATATTTTTCGTTTTTTGTCAAAAAGAATAAATATACAAAAAAAAGGAAAGATAAGAAAAGAAAAGATAAAACAAAATAAAATAATAATAATAATAATAATAGAAAAAAAGAAAAAATAATAATAATAATAATAATAATAACAACAACAAAAAATGATAATATAATAAATAAATAAAAATAAAAAAAATAAATAAAAAATAAAAAGTAAAATAAAGTAAAAATAAATAAATAAAAAAATAATAATAAAATAGAAATAAAATAAATAAATAAATAAAAAAAATAAAATCAATTATTCAAACGTGGGTTTATTCCACCTTCAATTTTTAGAATACGCGTCAAGTGACTCGAGATCCACAATTTCGTACTGCTCAGTTCCGGACAAAAATTGGTGTCTACACCTCCATTATTCAAAACATCAACAACCCATTTGCTTTACCATGCCTTTGAGTCAAATAAAAGGATGAGAGTTGGAGGTTATGTGTGGATTATAGGCAACTTAATGTCTTGACCATCAAAAACAAATTCCCTATACTTGTTGTGGAGGACCTGATAAATGAATTGAAGGGGGCCAGCTACTTTTCTAAAATTGATTTAGGATCAGGCTATTAGAAGATCAAAGTCAAGGAAGAAGACATTCCAAAAACTGCTTTTAGGACTCACCAAGGCCACTATGAATTCAAGAAAATGCCTTTTGGACTCACAATTGCACCTACCACCTTTCAATATCTCATGAATGATATTTTTTCTCCCTATCTAAGGCAATTTGTGTTAGTTTTTTTTTATGGTATCCTAGTGTATAGTCTTGATCTTGAAAAACATGTAATACATTTATCTGCTATGTTTGAGCTTTTGAGGACTACCAAGCTGTGTGCAAAAAGAAGTGCTTCTTTGGATAGAAACAGGTAGAGTACCTAAGGTACATCTTATCTGCTGAAGGAGTTTCCACAAATCCTTCCAAGGTAAAAGTCATGCAGTAGTGGTAGCAACCAACCAACTTGAAATTCTTGAAGGGCTTCTTGGGTTTGACAAGTTACTACACAAAAATCAATAGAAACTATGGCATCATTAGTAAACCTCTTACTAATATGCTAAGGAAGAATAGTTTCCGAATGACTACTAAAGCTTTAGAAGCCTTTCAAAAGCTAAAAAATGCCATGAGTACTGCCCCAATAATAGCTTTGCCTGCTATAGTAGCCCATTTTGTCTTGAAATTGATGCTAGTAATTGAGGAATTGCTATGATTTTATCCCAAGATGGCAGCCCTATTGCCTATTTAAGCAAGGCTTTAGGGCCAAAGCATGTTGATGTCTCTATTTATAAGAAAGAATACCTAGCCATTTTAATGATAGTATGTAAGTGGAGACATTATTTAGAAGGAGGCCCCTTTATCATCAAAACAGATCATGAGGCCCTTAAACACTTACTAGAACAAAAGCTTACTACTATTATACAGAAGAAAAGGCTAACTAAACTTGTTGGGCTAGATTATCCCATCTAATATAGAAAAGGGAACACTGATAAGGTTGCTAATGCACTCTTTAGATAGTTTGAGGAAGAAGCACACTATTGTGAACTGCATTTTGTTACTTTGATTCCAGATTGGGTGAAAGAAATAGAAGAGAGTTATAAGAATGATCTATTTGCTCAAGAGAAGATTTTAGAATTGGTTGTGCATCCAGAAGGTGTGTCTAAGTATTCTTATAATAATGGAATACTTAGATATAAGGGAAAAGTTTTTGTTGGCAGTAATAGAGATCTTAGAAAATGGTTGTTAAAACAACTGCATGATGCTCTACAAGAAGGCTACTCAGGTTCACAAGCTACCTATTACAGAGTTAAACTATATTTTGACTGGCCTAGCATGAAGAAGCAGATTATGGAGTATGTCCTACATTGTGATGTTTGCCAGAGGAACAAAAGTGAGAATGTGGCTTACCCTGGCCTCCTACAGCCTATTCCTATACCTAAACAAGCTTGGGAAGTCAATACCATGGACTTTATTAAAGGACTTCCAAAATCCAGAAACCACGATAGCATCCTTGTGATCATTGATAAATTCACTAAGTATGCACATTTCTTACCCTTATCTCATCCCTTTTTGCCATTGACATGGCTAAGCTATCCTTAAATCAAATTCATAAGATGCATGAACTCCCAAGACTACCCTTTTTGATAAAGATAAAGTATTTACAAGCTTATTTTGGAAATAGTTTGTTAGCTTTAAATTGACATATGTATTTTTAAATGACAAAAACTTAAGTAATCTTAAATGTTTGATTCATATTGTAAATTTGCTTTATCAATTATGATTTTCACAAATCATATTAAGTGCTTTTATCAAATATAAAACCATGATTTAATTGATTATCTTTATTGGTTTTAATCAATTTAGAAAACATTTTTAATTATTGGTTTAAGTAGTTTTCTTATGGAATTATTGAATATATTTTAAGAAAATTATTTGATAAATTTTTGGACTCAAATTCATGTTTTCAAAGTCATGTCATATTTAAAAATATTCAAAATTGGCATTAGAATGTTTTTAATGCTTAAAAAAACCTAGAAAAGACAAATGAACAGTGCAAGGGATGAATCCCTTGCCTGAAGGGATGGATCCCCTATTGGTAGGATAGTTCAAGGGATCGATCCCCTATACCCAGAACACCCCTAAGGCTCACCAAGGTTGAGAGGATCAATCCCTATCATAGAAGGATCAATCCCAATAAGGTAGAAGCTCAAGAAAGTTGTCCCAAAGCTTCAGGATCGGTTCCCTATGTTAGCTTTAAATTGACATATGTATTTTGAAATGACAAAAACTTAAGTGATCTTTTATGTTTTGATACATATTGTAAATTTTCTTTATCACACATGATTTTCTCAAATCATTTTAAGTCTAAGATCATGATTTAATGATATATTCTTATTGGTCTTAATACTTTATAAAATGGTTTTGAATATTTTCATTAAGTAATGTTTTCAAGAATATATCTGAACACAACCTTAGAAAATTACTTAATGAGTTTTTGGACTATGTTTTCAATCGAGAAGGTCAAAAAAAACTCCCACAAAATTCTAAAATGTTTTGGGATGAATTAAAATCAAAGTCTACATCACTTCTAACCCAAAATGGCTCAGAAAAGTGCAGGAAAAACATGAGGGATCGATCCCGTATTGGCAGAATGCTTTGGAGGCGTGGAATGAAGCATGGGATCGATCCCCTATGGCATAAGATCGATCCCTTAACACGTGAAAAGCCTCCAACGACCAGTTTCTGTGAAATACAATGGTAACTTTCGTTTTTGGCTCCAACCAACTTCAAGAATACATCCAAGAAACTATAAATAAAGGATTGGAAGCTCAAGAAAGAAGTGAGAGCAGCTAAGACATATCATTCCTCAATTTCTTCATCTTCTCCAAGCACCTCAAAGATTACAAGAGCTAAAATTCAATATCTTCTATCATTCTCATCTTCCTTGTATAGCATAGCACAAATATTGTATAGGATTTTCCTTGTGCTTAAACATTGTAATCATTTGCCTACCTAGAGGCTTTTCTTTGATTACATTCCTTGTAAACTCACTCATACCTTGTAAAGGGGAGGTTTCTCTTTAGCCTTAGAAAAAGAGGGAGGTTTCTTTTTAGCCTTAGAAAAAGAGAGAGGTTTCTCTTAAGCCTTAAAAAAGAGAGAGGTTTCTCTTGAGCCTTGAAAAAGAGGGATTTTGTAAAGAAAAATTCAAGTTAGTGAATTTGGGGAAAATCCTTGGGAGCGTCTCAAGGTAGAGGACGTAAGCAAGGTTGCTGAACCTCTATAAATCGCTTGCATACATTTCTCTTTTCATTCTCTCTTTATTTACTTGCAATTATATTTGTGTTTATTGCATTGAATTTGAATTGCATGCTTGCATAGCCTAGAGAACTTAGAAAACATTAATATAGGCTAGTGAATTTAGAGGAATTGAAAAACAACCTTAAGGTTAGTTAAAAATCGATTCACCCCTCTCTCAGTATTGTTATAAAGCCAACACCCTACTGAAAGGGATCGATCCCCTATGCTCTGGAAGCCTCCAACGACTATTTTTTTGTGAGAGCCATCAAGAAAATTAGTTTTAGGCTCCAACAAGCTTCAACAACCATTCAAGGGAGTATAAATAGAAGTTTAAGACACTCAAGAGACTTCATTTTTCATCTTCTTCAAGCTTCAAACTCATTTCAGGTGGTAGAATTCCAACATCTTCTATCATTCTCTTATTTTTTGTATAGCATAAATCTTGTAAAGTTTTCTTCTAGAGCTTAAAGTGTAATCACCCACCTTCTTAGAGGTTATCTTAGATTATAACTCTTGAAAACCCATCCATATCTTATAAAGGGGAAAGTACCCTTGAGTGCTTTAATGTAAGTGAGATTTTGGTAAATAAGGTTACTCCTTGAGCCCGTAAAAAGGAAGGGATAGGTTTCTCTTGAGCCTTGAAAAAGAGGGAGGTTTCTCTTGAGCCTTGAAAAAAAAGGAGGTTTCTCTTAAGCTTAGAAAAAGAGGGAGGTTACTCTTGAGCCTGCAAAAAGAGGGAGTGTAATACAAATTCAAGATTAGTGGATTTGGAGAAAATCCTTGGGAGTGTCTCAAGGTAAAAGACGTTGGCAAGGTTGTCGAATCTCTATAAATCACTTGCGTACAATTCTCTTACCCTACACTCTTTATTTACTTGCAATTATATTGTGATTATGGTATTTAATTTGAATTGTATGCTTGTATAGCCTAAAGAATTTAGGAAACTGTAATATAAGCTAGATAATTTAGAAGAACCACAAAACAAACCTAAGAGTAGCTAAAAACCAATTCACCTCCCTCTCGATTAGGTTATAGAGCCAATAGAGTTGGTAAAACTGTTGGGAACAAAGGTAAGGCTCAGCACAGCTTATCACCTTGAATTTGATGAGTAATTCGAGAGGTTAAACCAATATTTGGAGCAGTACTTGAGGTACATGTGTTTTCTTAAACCCAATGCTTGGTCCCAATGGTTATCCCTTGTAGAATGGTGGTACAACACCAACTACCATATTGCTTTAAGATTAACCACCTTTCAAGCCCTATATGGTTAAACACATACTAAGTTAGTTTGGGATGCTAGTATCTTAGCCAAGGTATCTACTGTGGAAGAAATGTTGAAGGAAAGAGAGCAACTTAGTAAACTTATGGTGGAGCAGTTGAAGAGAGCTCAATAAAGAATGAAGTTTTATGCTGACAAGCATAGGAGTGAGAGAGAGTTCCAACTAGGGGATGAAGTCTACTTGAAATTGCATCCCTATAGGCAGACTTCTCTTGCCTTGAGAAAAAACCTCAATCTACATCTAAATATTATTTTCCTTATATGGTGATGTTGAAAGTTGGTCCAATAGCCTACAAACTACAATTGCCACCAACTTCAAAGCTCCACCCAGTGTTTCATGTTAGTCTGCTGAAGAAGAAAGGTAGGAAGCAAAGTGGTACCAAGCATTGAACCTCTCGAAACAGGGCAAGATGGCCAACCTCTTGTGTATCCAGCAAGAATCCTAGATAAAAGGATGGTTAAAAGAAACAATCGTGCAATGATAAAACTGCTAGCAAGAAGGTTTAATTTAGGTCCTGAGAATGCTACATGGGAAGACTATACTATTTTAAGGTCTCAGTTCTCAACTTTTGATCCTTGGGGACAAGGATCCACTAAAGAAGGGGAAAATGTGATGAATTCTAATAATTTAGCCATTGTCAAAGAGGTTGATGATGAGCCAAGAGTGGAGCTAAATGCTGAGCTAGTCAAATAGTTAAAAGTTGAGCTGAAGGGAGTTGATTGCAAGCTAAATTGAGTTGGCAACAACAACTGGTGAAGAAGTTAAGGTAAGGACAAGTATAACAAACTTGTAAAGGGTGTCAATTGGCTATTTAGATTGTTTAGACATTTTTAATTTTTATTTTCCTTTTATATTATTTAAATTACAACTCAGCATTGTATTGCTTAGCCATATATGAGCCTATGTAACAGATGGATGGGCATGAATGGAAAAATCAGCTTTTCTCTCGTAATTCTTCTTTTCTACTTCTAAATTCCCTTTCTGCATTCTTTCTCTGACATTTTCACAGCGACTCAAACTGTGACATTATTTTTAATCAAATAATTTTTATTATAAAATATTTAAATTATTTACCTTTATTTATACATAATTAAAAATTATTTGCACATATTTATTTAAATAATAATTTATATATAAATTTACACACACAAATATAATAAATTTACTTATACTTCAAATAAATATATTATTAAAAATATCAAAATAAAAAAACAAAATGAAAATATTTGAATTAATAAAAAAGCAAAGCATTTAAAAGATTTAAGTGTTAAATTGATGGGATATTCAATGAACTTAAAATCATTTCAAAAATAAGAGGGGCATTTCAATTAAAAATGGATTTAAGCACATTAAGGCCAAGGAATGATACAATCCAAATCCTTCATAGTACGAGAGTGCAATGGCACAAATTATATTAGATTTAGATTAAAAGAAACTAAATTAAAAAATAATTTTTTTATTTGAATAATTTTAGATTTAATATTTCAAATTTAACATTCATGTTATTTGGATTTTAATCATTCAATTTGAATCATTTAAAAAACAAAAAAAGATTAAATTTCATTTTATTTTTTAAATTAAATCAATTTGAGATCAAATTTGACGAAGTTATATTATTAATTTTTTTTATAAGTTGAATTTCGTAGGCATCAATCCCCTCTTATATTTTAGCTTGTTTTTGTTCAGGGTTTGAAGGCAGGAATCGATCCCCTACATGAAGGTATCGATCCCCTTAAGTCAGGAGGCTTCCAATGAGTACTTTTATGAGTGTTTCAACGGGATTAAAAGCATTAAATGCTTCACCAACCATCTTCAACACCTATGGGCATATAAATATCAGCATTGAAAATCAGTAATAAAGAGAGAAACACTGTGCAAACTTCTTCAATCTTGAAATTAAGAGCATATTCATCTTACTTTGTACTCTTCATTTTGTAAACTCTTACCATTGAGAGGTCATTCATCGTTTATAAATCACTTTCCAATTCATATATGGTGTAATCAAGAGGAGAGTAATCGTTGTGAGGAATTATTGTGAGTGATTCTGTAGTCACTTGATAAGTGTTAGTGTGGTTTCTTCCTAAGCCTTTAAAAGGAAGTGTAAAAGGTCTCACTAACTGTAGACACTGAATTTCATCTAAGAAAAAATAATGTTATTAATAATTAAAAATTAAAAAATAAAAATAAATAAAAAATAAAATAAAAAAGTCATTTCTCTTGGTCAAATTCTCTAACCCTAAAATCCAATGCAAACCTCGTATAAATCCCATGCAATTTAAGGAGATTTGGTACCAAATAAAAAGAGTTGACTCGGGATGACTTATTGCCAAAAAAAATTAAGGCAATCGGCGGCAAGAAGGGAAATAAAATCTGAAAATTTAGATGCCAAAAATAGAAAGAAAATTTCATGAATTTCGCCACTATTTAGGGATTTAAATAATTCTCTTCCCAAATGAAAAATGAGGTTTGGCTATAAAAAGGAGGCTAAGCCGCTTGAACGACACACACTCATCGACAACCCCACTCAAATCGAGAGCAACACAGCCCCCAACAACCAGAAATCACCCTAGCCGAGCCTCCCCATTGGCAAAAACCAGCAACTCACGACCACCCACGCCTTTGATATCATTCTGCATCTTCATTCTCGGTTTTATTTAGTTCCTCGGCCACTATCCTTGCATTTTTCTTGGCTTCCCATCATCTTCCTTCCTTGCTCTGCAAACGGCTCCAACATCATCATCGTTCCCTATCCTATTTGGCCACCACCGCATTAGTCCACCTTGCCTTTCCCTACTCTGTATTGCTGTCAAAGCCACCACGGTGTTGCCACTATCCTTGCTCAGCTTCGTTTTTGTCGCTACAACTGCACCATCACTGTCACAAAAACCAAACCTGCATTGCATCAAGCCAGTCCTGCACCAGCGTACCATCGCATGACCCTTGCTTACTATCTTGCCGCTGCTGCCACTACAGCAAAATGTACTTTTAGCGGTGTTTTTTTCGTTATTTAGCGGCATTAAGTCGCGACATTAGAAAAAAACACCGCAAAAAACGTCGGCTTTTCTACCATCGGGAAAAAAAGCAGCATTTTCTATAAAAATGCCGCTAATTTTGCGGGCAATTTTACACCAATTAGCGGCGGTTATATGTGCCAGAAATTAGTGGTGTTTTCTATTGAAACGCCACGAAATTAGAACTTAGCGGCATTTTTTAATAAAAACGCCGCTAAGCTAGGCTTTTTTTGGATATTTTTTAAATTTTAATTATATAATTAGATTTTATTTTTTTAGTTATAAATTTAATTTATATTTTTCAATTTGAATATATGTTTCATAGTTTGTCTTGCACCGTACCAAATTTGGTATGCCTTCAGATAAAAGTATGGCCTGTGGGTATCTCATATTGTTTGCTTTAATGCCTTTTAACTACAATATGTCTTGCACCATCCTTCCAACCTAGACTTGGCAATCCGTGTCTCCGTGTCATGACACGACACGACACGAGTTCAGACACGACACGAATTATCAAAACACGAACACGACACGAATTATAAAACGTGTCTAAATAGTAAACACGAAACACGACACTTTTTTATACGTGTAACACGTGACACGACACGACTGACACGTGATAATTAATCGTGTCACACGACACGACACGACACGACACGATTTAGATAAAATAACACGAAATTGACACGACACGAATAGACACGACACGAATGACACGATTAAAAATAAAATATAATAAAAATGATAAAAAAATATATTTTTCCATTTTTTTACATCTATATTAATTAACATTCAAATATTAATTACAAATATAACAAAATAATAATATTTTCAATCCATACAATCCATAATATACTATGTATTGAAAATTACAAAAACATACAAATAAACATAAATAGTTAACATTAAGTCAACGAGCATAAATAATTTATCAAAACATTCAAATATTAAGTCATTGATCATGCAAGTTATGTTAACTTAAGAAGTTAACATAACTCAAAATGATTCAGTAACTTGAAAAGAACTAGAACCCTTCAATGATGTGGAGTCTTCTTTACTAATATCCAAGTTGAAAAGAACAAATCATATATATTTTTTAATTTATATAAATGTTATTATACAAAATCATTTAAAGTAAATGTTTTATTATAAATTTTAAAACTATAATCTTAAGTTCTCAACTCTAAAACTAAGTCTCATAATCTTATTATATATAATATCATCAATTCATCATCATCGTATGACTATAAATCTATAATTTGTATGTTAATACTAGTATTATGTTTGTTACTTTGTTTTAATATCTTGTTCTTATTATATTAATTTGTATGACTAAGATTTGTATGTTAGTACTAGTATTATGTTTGTTAGTTTGATTTAATATCTTGTTCTTATTATATTAAGTTGTATGTTAGTATTATGCTATTTTAATTTCTTATAATGTGATAATTGATATATAATAATATCATCAATTCTACTATTTTTATTGTATATAATATCACCAATTCATCGTCATCGTATGACTATAAATCTATAATTTGTATGTTAGTACTAGTATTATGTTTGTTACTTTGTTTTAATATCTTGTTCTTATTATTTTAATTTGTATGACTATGATTTGTATGTTAGTACTAGTATTATGTTTGTTCGTTTGATTTAATATCTTGTTCCTATTATATTAATTTGTATGTTAGTATTTTGTTATTTTAATTTCCTATAATGTGATAATTGATATAGAATAATATCATCAATTCTACTATTCTTATTATATATAATATCATCAATTCATTGTCATCATATGACTATGATTTAAGATTAAGTATATAAAATAAATCAATAAATCATTAATAAGTAATTAATATTATTCTTACTATAATAATTTGTATGTTAATAGTATGTTATTTTATTTTCTATAATGTGATAATTGATATAGAGTAAATTAATAAACTATAGAATCTCTTAGTATACTGAATAATGTAATTCTGTAAAGTTTAAACTCTTAATTTCTTATCAATATTATATGATACAGTTAGTGTCCGTGACATAAAATAATTAATTAATTATACAATCTTTTATTAGTATAATACAATATTTATATTTTATACATTATAATAAAAAATATCATATATATTTATACATTATAGTATTGTATTTAAGTTCTTCACTGAAGTTTTTAATACTTTATTTTCAAAATTTATAAAATTTTATTATCTTAACCATAATTAATTAATTTAATTTCATAATTAAATTTATTAGTTTATTTTATTGCAATATTTATTAAAGCATTAGTTTGTTTTAATAAATTAATTTTCATAACACATTATACTAATTTATTACAATTGTTCATTTGGTAAAACACTTATGTATTTTACTTTTGGCCAAGGTTCAATTCCCACTAAAAACATATATGATTACCGTGTCTTATACGTGTATCCGTGTATTCGTGTATCCGTGTAACACGAATTTCTTTAAACGTGTTTTCGTGTCGTGTACGTGTTAATTGTGTATTCGTGTAACACGAATTTCTTAAACGTGTTTCCGTGTCTTATACGTGTTTAGCCGTGTCAGACACGGCTAAACACGAAAATTACCGTGTCTAAATTCGTGTCGACACGGATAAACACGAAACACGAATTTCCCAAACACGTACACGATTTTTTCGTATCGTTTTCGTGTCGTGTCACCCATGTCGTGTCTAAATTTGCCAGGTCTATTCCAACCACACATAATAGCCACAACTTATACCATGCTTCACAGAGCCATTAATAAAATAAGTGTAATGTAAAAATATATTTATATATAAAATACGTCTCCTATTTTATATAAAAATAAATGTCATAAACATTTGAGTCCATCAACATCTAAATAAAGAAAACATGTATCAGAAAAAAGAAAGGAAGAACAAAAATTAAGGTTACAAAATACTTGATCTTTTACATCCAAAAGTTGCCCTTTCTTTCTTTAACAAGTTCCCATATAACAAAGACCACAACGTCCAGTCTGCAACTACAAAACAGTAAAGAAAACACAATTATTAGAATTAGCATTATCCTAGAAGAGCATAAGTGTAACTAAAGCACAATTTTATGTGTAAGGACAAGGATTTAGCAACATGCCTGCACTACAAAATGGTCAACAGACAGAATTTCTGGGAGGTGGGAGCTATTTCTTTATTAAACTCAAGAATTCAACAATCTTAGAAAATCAATTATTGGAACAAGAGGAGATAAGCATTTCTCTCCAACCTAGCATTCACTTTCCAACCAATATTCAGAGTTAAGCTGTTGTCAAATGGCAGTTAATTTACTTGTAAAGTAACCAAAATGAAAGAGCCCTGCTCTAACAACAGCTTTAATCTGAAAGTGGTAATTAGCATCTCTTAAGTATTCAAGAATGTAAACAAGGATCTATTTCAGAGAGTTTAGCATTTTTCTACAATCTGCTTTCTTTAGTTGTCACCTTGGGACAAGCTTAAACAATAATTAAAAAAATCAAAATATGTAACTTTGCAACAACTCAAGATCTGTAACTTTTTTATTAAAAAATCAAAAGCCAATAAGAAATTTTCAAAGCCAAAAAAAAAAAGTCTTAGTAGAGCAATTCAAAGCACAAAGGTGTAAATATGCTAAAGCTTTGCATGTATAGAGAACCCTAACCTTGAAATTCACTGAAAAAAAGAGCATCCAAACGAAGTTTAAAGGCTGTCTGCCCAGCTCTGTAGTGCGCATGCAGCAAAACATGCACATCATTATCAGAATAATGAATCATAGATCCATACAAAGACAGAAACCACAGTATATGCATAACAAACAAGTTAGGACTTATGACAGAAATATGGATAGATAATGAATGGATGTAAACATGAAAGGCTGGCATCTTGATTCATAAGATAGTGCCACTGAAAGCACCTGCCAAAATCATTATAAGGAAAAAAAAGTACTAAAAATGTAAATAGAATGAAAAATATCAAAATGAAAACAACACTAAGTTGGTTTGACAGATATTATAGAAATAGAAACTTAAAGAGTTTATTGATAGAATTTAAATAATTTAACTAGATTCAAAAAAATTAACATTTCAGAGCTTGCCTCATTTTTGCTATCATACTTCATGGAAAAAAAGTTATGATACTTACATGTTCTGTGCTAGGAATGTCATCAGACATTTTAGACCAACTTTTTTTGCTGATGCTCTAGCAAGGTTTAGGTCTTTAGCCTGCATTGTTAAAATGAAGAATTTTATCCATCATCAGGATGAGTCCTCTAAAAAACCAGAGCCGGGGAAATAAAGAGTCCAACATCAGAGAAGATACATTTACATGAAGATGATCACATATATAACTGACCCTACTTAAGTTGAACATAAGAATTTTATTATTTTAGTTTTCATATTCATCTAAAAAGACCTTCTGTTTCCCCCGTACACAACAAGGAGATAGCAAAAGTATAAAAGACAGCATAGCAAGCTAACCTGGCTGGGCACCAAGCTCAATTACATGCAACTTTGATGTAATCTGGCCAGCATTAAAAGACTTGGTAGCAAAGGAAATAATAATGGAAGGATTCTCATTTCCTGGAACCTGCTCAACACAAACAAGCATACATGATAAGCTGCTCATTAGATCAGAGTATACAATATCCAAAGAAATATAGCAAAGCATAAGAAATCCCCTAACCTTAAATTGTGCAAACAAAGCAGCATGTGCTTCAAGAGCTTAACTACGTTGCTGATCAACAGAGAAAAGTTGCATGTTCCCCTTAACCAATTGTGGCCTTTAAAAGAGACAACACACAGTCAAAATTAGAACTGTATAGTGCTAGCAAAAATGATTTTCTAAAGCAAAAATTTCATAACTAATCATGGTTATGGAAAGAAATATTCTAAAAGAGACGGAATGGGGAAAAAGGAAAAGGAAAAGAAAACAAAAAAAGGGGGGTTAGAAGGATGCAAATCCAAATGACACCCCAAGAGACAAAATAAACCACCTTGAGTTCATAAAATAACTCACAGTGATCAGTTTACTAGTTTGAACCATGGGCTACACAACAACCACACTGGCTTGAGGAACTATGTAGACCAAGTTAGCTTTTCAAAGTTCAAAAATTCCTTTTTTTTGGTATACAACAAAATTTACTTTATATGAGGCAGTTTTCAAATTCCGAAAATTTAATTCAAATGAAGCAACATCCTCTCATTCACAGAAAACGATAATCACCTTTAGAAAGCATTAATAAGGCAACTACATACCTCAGATGCACTGGGGGCAATTCCAATCAAAACCAACCACTTCTCTGAAGGGTCACATTTATAGTTTATTATCTGATTGTTCACTAAATTAGCTGTTCTCTCAAACATCTTAACTGGTTCAGAATCACCTGCCAAGCATAAGATGCAATGAGACACATAACACCAAAGATATTATACGATATATAAAAATTTGTTCAAAAAAGATGCTTTTTACAGTTGAACATTAGTAGAATTCATAACCGCCATTGAAATTGTGATCAATCATAATTAATTAACTTTTGTGGCTAAACGAGAATGAAATTAAGTAAATTAACTTTGATTCCATTTTGTTTCTTCTTAAAAAATACTTTTTTTCTAAAGGCAAAGTTTGTTTCTGAAGCCAGAGGAATACAAAACAGTGTGTAAGTCAAAGCAAGACTTCACGCAGAAGGAAAGCTAAGACAAAACAACAGAAGGCTTGTCTCGAGTGCACAGTCAAACCACTCAAGCCAACCAAATCCGTAAGACAAAAGCACAAACACTTGAGGTGCATTAGCAAAACCTTAAGGACCGATACACCACCGACACAACCCAGCCAAATATGATAAAGACACAAAACAAAACCGGACACAGAACAATCACAAGCAATAAGTCAAACTAAAAACGATCAAACCATTTAATGGAAACACCAATATCGCGCCACGTCGATCCAGCGCAATCAGGGCAACCAACCCACAACTCAGAGCCAAGAGCGTCCAGACAGCTTCTTAAAAAATACTTTATGCGTGATTAACCATGTAAAAAAAAAACCAGATCTACTAATAAAATTAAATCTCATTATAAATAAATAAATAAAACAATTGAAAAATAAAACATAATCAAAACAATGAACTAGAACAAAAAGAATGGAATGCAAGCGCCACGTTACATTTTCAACTCCAAAGAAATATTCAAGCTAAACAATTAGGAACCTCAAGAAATGAAAACACAGAAAGCTCGAACAGACCAGAATTCAATGATTACCTATAAGCTTTACCAGATTCAAGCCTGAACTCAGTCAAAATTAAAAGCAAATGAAGTATAAAATCAGACAATAAATTAGCTACCAAGTCAAAATTAGAAGCAAATGAAGGTATTAAAATGAAAATTTTTTAAACCTTGAATCGACGAGAATCGAAGAATCCCATCTCAGCGCTGCTGACGTTCAGAAGCTTGAACGCCAGTAAAGAGAATCTGAGAGAGATTTTAAACAATAAGAGAGAATCGAAAAGAGAATCGGGAAACATGAACAACATTATAAAAATCGAAGAGAGAATGGGGAAAATTGGGAAATGAGGGGAGAGGCTTTTGATTGAAATGTTTAAGAAAACGTTTTTTTGAAGAAAACTCTTTTTTATTGAATTTTTTATCTAATACATTTGTCATAGGTTTATTTTATATATTTAGTTTTAGTATAGCGTTGTTTATTTTCATAAATGCCACTATTTTTTTAAACTTTTTTCTTAAAATATATATATTTTAAAAAAAAATTAAAATAAATATTTTTAATTTTTATTTTAAAATATAGCGACGTTTTTAAGAAAAAAAACGCAGCTATCTGATTAATTTAGTGGCATTTAATCATATAAACGCCGCTATTTGCTAAATTTTACGACGTTTATACGGAAAAACGCCATGACTTAATTAAAAAACGCCGCTAAAAAAGTGCCACAAAAAGCTATTTTTGCTGTAGTGTGCACCCTGCACAATTGTATCGCCCGCCTGCTGTTTCCTGTATATAAGCTGTTGTCCCTTGCTGCTGGTTCATTTTTGCATCGCTTATCTACTGCTGCCACCGGTCTTACTGCGTGGCTGTCGCGGTGGGTAAGTTGGCCTCTGTCTTGAGAGGCCAAAACGTAGAAGACAGAAAAAGAAGGCAAAAGAAATAAGGAACAAAAGAAAGAGAGGTGCTCGAGTTGAAAAAATCCTAGTGGACACGTTTACTGTAAGTTTTTTGTAACTTGCTTCATTTAACTTGTACCTTTGCTTAATTATAATTTTTTTTAATCAAATTAATGTGCTTGTGACGTAGCCCTTTATTAATTTAATTACTTTGTTTATTTGTAATATATTTGGTTACCCATTGTCGTTTTCTGTACATATGGGCTAAGTGAGTGTTGTTGAAATTAATGGATCTAAAGCAATAAAGGTAAACGAAAAATAAAATTCCTCTTAAATCCAAAATTAAAGTCTCTAAGAAAATTAAAAAAAAAAACACTAGAATGTGAATTTCTAAAATCTGTAAGAAGCTAAACAAATGAAATTAATAATAATTGAAAGGAAAACTCTGGATAGTGATAATGAAATAATGGTAATCTTAGTAAATTGAATTTTAATCAGTGATGAAATATTAAGAAATTATGAGCTTGTAAATATCTTAGAAATTTCTAGATGAAAAATATTTCTCTATATTCAATCAAAGTGTTTGAGAGTATAGAGAATTGTAGTAAAAAATTTTCGGAGTGTATCATAAAATAAATAAAAATAATATTGAAAATAAAAAATAATAAAATATAATAGAAAGATAATAAATTAAATAAATAATAAATAGAAAAATAAAAAACACTAATATTAATTTATAAAAGATTTTCTTTAAAAGAGAAATAATAAATAAAAATTTAAAAAAAAGATAATTTAGTCAATATAAATAACAATGTAAATAGAATTAGGTAGAAATTTAATTAATGATAAAAATCTCTAGGTATTGTGAATGTGCAAATACCTTAGTTGAAATAAAAAACATTTTTCACATTTAATCAAAGCGTTGAGGAATGTAAAAATTAAAATAAAAAGATTTCATCTATTCAAAAATATAAGAGAATAAAAAAATGAGTTAGAAATTAATACTTATTCATAAAATTACAAATCTGAATTTAAAAATCTAACTTATGATGGAATTCTCATATCTTGCAAGTGTGCAACTTGTGAGAAATTCTTAGGTGAGAAATTACATTTCTTAGATTTGACCAAAGTGTTGAAAAATTTGAGAAAAATAATTTTAATAAGTATTTTTCTTCAAATAAATAAATGAATAAATTGTTAATCTAAAACAAATAAATAAATAAAATGTTAATTTAAAATAATTCTATTAAAAATAATAAAAATCTAATACGTGCATTTCAAAAAATTTTGAAGTAAATGAAAATTTAATTGACAATGTAACTCTTAGATTTTGCAAGAGTGCAATAAACGGGAAATTTCTAGGTGAAGAAATATTCTTTCCAAATTTGATCAAAGTGTTGGAAAGAATAATTTTAATATTAAGAATTTTTATCTCTAAAAAATTATAAAAATTTAATATTATATATTTTGATGATGGAGCCTTTTCATGAAAACGAGTGGGTCCGTGAATACTCTTAAGATGAAAAAGTTCTTTAGATGTTTGATCAAAGCATTGAAAGGCACCTAAATGAATTTTCAATGTTTAAATATAAATAAACAAAATTTTGAATTAAATTATGAGTAGAAAATTATTAAGTTAATGCTATTTTAGAATAATTAATGTTAGATGGTATCGTTTTAGGACCGGCGTTGTAAGGGTGTTAATCTCTTCCTCACACGTAATCGTGCTTCCTAGCCCAAACTTTGATGCGCAGATCAACACTTATCTTTAGATTTAGATAGGTGCCCAATAACACCTAGATTAAATTATTAGTGGCGACTCTATTGAATTATGTCTATCGATTAGATCTAGAACTTAAATCGTTAACACAATATATATATATATATATTTATATATAGGAGAGATCCAATTATACATTTGTTAAACAAATTTAGTTTTAAACACTCTCATATCTTTTTATATAATTTATAATTTTTTAATTCGACCGTTGAATTTTATGTTCTATTCACATAGATCATGCATGCCAAATTTCAAATTAATCGAATACGTCTAACTATTTATTTCATAAAATAAAATTTCAATCGTTGATATATATTGAAAAAAATATTATTCTCGATTAAAATGATAAAAATAGCATATTGATTAAAAAATTTACATACATAATAAATATGAATAGGTTGTTAAATCCAACGGTTGGTTTGCAAAAATATTAATCATATATGAAGATATAAAACTGTGTAAAATAAATTTATTTTACACCTGTGTAAGTGAACCCCTACTCATATATATATATATATAGATATATATATATATATATATATATATATATATATATATATATATAGATATATATGCAGATACTCTTTTTTGCATTGCGTCCAAGTTGCTCAAGTCTACCTCTCACGTTTGTCTTTTTCTACATATCTATCTCTGCATGCTTGTCTGTTTTTTTATCATCCAAAAGATTCATATATTCAAAAGAGCAGGAAAAAGTAAAAGGGATTTGATTTTGGCTCAGTTTGGTATTGCATGCATTTAGTAATTAGAAGTATAAATCTAATGCCAAAAGAATATTATTTAAGCCAAAGTGGAAAAAAAGTTAATCATTATTTTTTCCTTTTCAACCTACATACATATATATTTGCTTATCCGAATAATATTTCTTGCTTCATTACTAAAAAAAATACATAAATATTTATAGCATAATGTTAAAATATAGGATTTGGGCAAGCATTAGTGGTGTTGATGTTACAATTGGAAATTGCTAATTAATGCAGGGCCCATTGAATAGCTACTATGAAGCACTGAGCCCACTAACGCAAGGAATAAGTGGGAAATACTTTGCAGACTGCAACGAGAGCAACTGCCCAGCTTTAGCCAATGATGAGGCCGAGGCACGAAGGCTGTGGAGGCAGACCCGAGCTCTTATCCAAAGACTAATGCAACACCAAACACCATGTTAAGATTAGAACTCATGTTTAGCCCAAGTATATTTTTTTCGATAATCCCAAACTAATTAGTGACAATTGTCTCCGTAAAATGATATATTTAGATAAGGAAGCAGCTTGTACATATGTATAAGCAGTCTGTACTTGTCAATGCACAAGACATTTTACAGGATTATTTAGGTACCTGGCTAATAAAAAATCAACCCCTTTTTCCCCAAATTATTATGAATTTAGTTTGTAATATTTCAGCTTAAAATCTTTTTGAACGCTACACTAATATGCTGATAAAATATGACAGTCTTTTACCTGGCTTTCTCCAAAGAAAGGAAATAATATTCTTGCTTTGCACTTTCTATGTTAACCACTATCATAAGGATCAATTCTACTGATGTCCTCAAAGTTTTATATTATTCAACTCTAGTCTCTTTTTTTTGGTTAATCATGATATTGGTACAAAGTATCCACCGCCGGCAACAGTGACTAATCTCCGTTGAGGATTCTAAGCGCACACAAGGCGGGTAGTCCCCTCCCAACATAGTTTGCTCCATACCCAAGGCTAGGAATCATTCAACTCTAGTCTTTTAGTTTGAGAAATAGACATTTTGATCTAAAAATTATAAATTTGACTATAGAAAAAATTGTTCTATTAAGTTACTATTAAAAAATCTATTAATCTAAATATTTGTTACTCATGAAATATCTATAATACCCTTTTCTGGTATTAAAAAATAAAAATCTTACGTAAAATAATTTTTTTTAAATTACTTAAAAATAATAAATAATAATAAAATTTATTGTTGATAATTGGGAATTTGATATTATTAATTCAAGTTTAGTAATTGTCTGATATATGTTAAAATCATTTGTGATTTTGGACGAAAGTATCCATTTTCAAAACTAATGGACTAGAGTTGAATTATGGCAAAACCATGAGGACACCCCATCCTATAGTACTACTGTAACAAGAGTAGTCTGAAATCATCATTACATACAAAAAGAATATTATTGTACCAAAATAAATAAAAAGAATCTTCTTGGAGAGTTGGGGTGATATTTTAGACCTAAGATATTTCAGATAGCTCCGAAATACTTCCCCAATTCAATGCTTAATCTGTAGAAGGATTAAATAAAGTTTAATGAGCAAGGGCTTAGTAAGATACTCATATAATTGCAAAAGTAAAATTATATTGTCCTAAATACAATGCATGAACTCCACAAACTTAAATCTTCATAACATATTCCAATCATAAACCTTTGTATATAATCTCGATATCATGTCCTAAAAGACTCTAGGTGTGCCAAGGTTTTTGGGTGTGAGAACTGTATATTCAGTTACTGTTGTACATGTAGGGATACTCACTACTATTCATTCCTATGTATTTCGCAGGTACAATTCGGTATAATAAGGTGGGCCCCACAGGCTTTACAGTGCCCTGATGGATGTGAGACCGTATTGATATTATTCGGGGAATCCAATAAGCCTACTGTAAGAATTTCAAACCTAAAATTTCTCATTTAGATTATTTTTGAGAAGTATGAAAAAAAATTAGAAAATGACGATTAAGCACATAGCCTAGTGGCATTTTCGTAAATTATGCCTAAACTAAAAGGAATTTGGACTAAGTGAAAATAGCATGATATTCTACATGAAAATAAGTTCTAGGCTATGTCAACAAATGGATTGAATCAATGGTAGAATTAGAAATTTATGCGATTTATCCGATAGGGGTAATTTCGAAATTTCATCTTCTTGGTAGGTCAAACTTGAACCAAACCACCATGATTCATCAAAATAAATCCTATTGGCTCAATAGGCTATACTGAGAGGGGGGTGAATCGGTTTTTCGCTACCCTTAAGTTCGTTTTTCGATTCTTGTAAATTCTCTAGCCTATATTGATATTTTCTAAGTTCTCTAGGCTACTCAATTATGCAATATAGATTCAATACAATAAACACAAATATAATTGCAAATAAGTAAAGAGAGTAAGGATAGAGAAATGTACGCAAATGATTTATAGAGGTTCGGCAACCTTGCCTACATCCTCTACCTTGAGACGCTCCCAAGGATTTTCTCCAAATTCACTATCCTTGAATTTGTGTTACACTCCCTCTTTTTGCAGGCTCAAGAGAAACCTCCCTCTTTTTCTAGGCTTAAGAGAAACCTTCCTCTTTTTCTTAGGCTAAAGAGAAACCTCCCTCTTTTTCTAAGGCTAAAGAGAAACCTCCCCTTTTACAAGGAATGAGTGTGTTTACAAATTGTGTAATCAAAGACGGACCTCTAAATAGGCAAGTGATTACAATGTTTAAGCACAAGGAAAAAGCCTCTACAAGATTTGTGCTATTCTATACAAAGAATATGAGAATGATGGAAGATAAAGACTTTGTAGCTCTTGATTTGTTGTTGAGGCTTGAGTGTAAAGCCCCGGATTTTATACCAAGCCACTTTACTCATCCGAACTGTCCGCTCTGGGTTCTAGAGGTGGCCCCCGTCACACAGACGTGGCACTTACCACTTACTCGAACCCCTTACCACTTGTAAGTGTCGAGTAACGACTAACCATTGGACCTAGGTCTGTGTGACGGGGGCCACCTCTAGAACCCAGAGCGGACAGTTCGGATGAGTAAAGTGGCTCGGTATAAAATCTGGGGCTTTACAATAAAACGCGCGTTTTATCGTGACGCCCCGGGGTGCACCCGCTGGTCCACCGACCCGAGCCACCGCCCCAGGCGGGTCACTCATCCGTATTGTCCGCTTTGGGGTGCACCACACAGGCCACCGCCCCTCACGGATTTATCGGGAATAAATTCCCAATTCGCGTCCGCCATGACTTGAACCCCTTACCACTTGTAAGTGTCAAGTCATGACTAACCATTGGACCTCTGTGCGCCCGATCTTTCTTAATATCTTGCGGAAGCCTAAATTGCGGAATTAAATTTTTTTTTATATCACTATTCATTTGTAGGTGAATATGTAGGCCAATCTCAATTTCATATAACTCCCTTGATATATCTAGGCACATCTACCAACATACATAATGACAATTCAAAAAGTATATTGATCGTCATATTCCAATAATACATATTCTAGCTTACATCCCAGACTCATCACATAAGTATATATATATATACAATCAAAAGAATTCCAATACACTGTGCCATCATCCATCTCTATCTATACCAACCGCTGGGAGCCATATACCTTAAACTGTGCAGGGAAGTCCACTCTCAAGAAGCTTCCCAAGCCAAAAGAACGGTCGCTGTATCGATCACTCTGAAAGGGAGGGGAAAGAAGAGGGGAGTGAGTCATAAACTCAGTAAGTAACAACAATAAGCAACTAAATTATACCAAGCATCTCTCATTTATGAAAGCTAATTCAAATCACTTTCAAATAAATCAAATCAATTATGCTGCATCAACCTTAAAACACAGTATGGAACTTAATAGCAAATCATAATTAAATATGGAGTTCCATCATTAGACTAGAAGTCTTAATATCAAACCATACTTAAAGTATGCAGTGAAGTCAATAAAACAAATCATAGTACCAAGAGAGTTCACAGAGTATCAGTTGATGCTACTTAGAGCGAACAAACCCACGGTAGCTAACCGTAGCAAACTCCCATAAAGGGCGCTGCCTATGCATAGACCAATCAAACCCCGGCTCATTGCGCATATGAAACCGGGACCTGTCCAAACGTAATATACAGGACAAGCCAAACGTCTCCGAGGCTAATGCTCGAGAAACAGTGCTCTAAGTCAATCAAATGTGTCTACAAAGTTCTCAAGGTACAATGCCCTGAGGTCTTAATACCTCGGGTCTAAAACAAATATCCGGTAGTCTTAAAACAAATCTCATTCTTCCCTGACCTCATAGCGATCATTGTAGTTTATAAGGAAGTAATTCAACAAACAAGACTCACAAGGCATTTAAAAACATTAACAAGGTTACAACACAAAGTATAAAATCATATTAAGTCAGAATTTAATTTGAACCTTTAAAACATTTAAAATATTTCTTGTGCATATAATACGCGCAAACAATACATTTCTTGTGAGCCCATCACTTGTTTACAAACCATTCTAGTAAAGCAAAATCAACAGTCAAGGGAAGACATCTCATATGCAGCATTCATTTGGTTTCAATTGCCAAATTCCAAGAGTTTATAGCATTAAGCAAATTGGATGCAAGTAGTCACTTAGGGTTACTTACAGTACTTCTTTAGCTTCTGAATCGATTCTCCCTCGCCTACTGTTCTTGCAGTGTTGATTGATTTCGGGTCAGACTTGGTCCATAGGACAACCCTCTACATAATACATAGTAGATAGAAATCAATCTCGATACCTCCATCAATCTCAATACTTCCAATCATAAGCTAACATTAAGCATTGTATAACTCAATAAGAAACAGTACTTGGCAAGGTTTCCAGAATTATTCAAATATTACTAGCACTAATTAATGTCTTTTTGTTTACTTGAACTACTTATAACCCACTTGGTCCATTTTTGCTCTTTAAGGTTTTGGACCTTATGGTATTGTGCTAGCTTTAAGTGTAAATTCCAGAGCCTAACTGTCAAACTATAATTTTTTTATATTACTTCTAGCTCAAATCCCTATTTAGACATATAAGGCTCATTTCCTAATTCATTTTGTGCCATTTCCCATCAATTTTTAGACTTTGGTCCAAATCTGTCACAGTAGGCAGGATAATTTCCTGACCTGTGTTCAGTAAAATGTATATTGCCAAATATAGGGATATGAGATCTGTATAAACCCAATACCATGTCAATCATGACTCATTTATCTTTCTGAACATGTAAGGTTTGCAGTCATATTCCATCTGAGTCATTTTCCAAGAATTTTTGAAGTTTCCAGTAAACTGTCTATAACTGGCAGTGAGCATCCTGCAGTCATGTATACATGGCTTAAGCTACATCATTCCAAATTTAAAATTTCCAAAACTAGATGAAAGTTAATTCATTTTCCTATTTAGAAATGTAAAGTTCATAATTTAATTCTTCCTATATCAACACCAGAATTTTCCCAAAGTTTCAGTATGTTCAGTAAATTCCTGACACAGTATCACACTGACCAATCTGCACAAATCATCACATATCTGGTCATAGGAGTATCAAAATGATGCAAACCCAGAACCATCATGCTCCTAACTTAAATACCCTTTTTATACATGTAAGACTTGCACCCTAATTCAATTTAGGCCATTTGCTATGATTTTCCAAAGTCAGGACTGTGATTCACGTTTCTGGACAGAACACCCTGCACTCATTTGGGCATAACTCAAGCTACAGAAATCCAATTCAAGAAATTCCAAAACCAACTTTCTTGTAACTTAAAGGGACATAATTCATAATTTTTCCAGAATTTTCCTGCATGTAGAACTATTAAACTGCTCATTTTCATCTCCACTCAGACAGAACAGCAAATTTCCAGATTCACATCAAGTCAGAATTTTTTTGTTTATCTTTATCTAACAATAGCCATTTACATTTAGCTCATCACAATATCATATTCATGCATAATAATTAACCATTACAGGGTTAGAAACTTACCCCCTTAATTTGATGCACAAACAGAAACTGTTGACACCATCTCAGTCCATTCCTCACAGCTTGTTTGCTGTCACACCTAGAGACATCAATGCTAAACCAGTAAACATATTGCATTCTATTTCCATAGATTAATTCCAACAAAACACATATTGACTCACCCTAGTTCCTTACCTCTGATATCTTGCCCTGAAATCCCAATTAAATCTGCTGTAATTTAGGTTTTCAACCCCTCACTTCTTCAATCAACAATGGCAACTCTTCTCACTTCTTCTCCTTCACTTCTTTTGCCCTAATCTTATTGAACCAAAACTCCCATTGCATCCATGGCTCACAATTTCTTTGGTCAGCTTCTAGCATGAAACTTCCTCCATCAATTTCGTTGTTTGCCTCCTTAACCACGAAATCCCTAGATCAGTTTCTGTCCTTGGGTGAAATGGAAGAGTGTTTGGAGGAGAACTTCAATCTTTGGCCGGAATGAGGGAGGAGGAAGTGGGTTCTTCTTGCTAGGGTTGTCGACATTTTTGCTGGAGAAGTTGCTCTTCTTTGTTTCGGTTTGGGGAGGAAAACAGAAGGGAAAACGTGGGTCATTAATTCCAGACTTTAACTTATGTTTTCCCAGCCTTTTTCTCCCTTATATTACCAGCCTTTGATTTGTTTTACTAGCCTTTGACTTGCAACATCAGCCCTTGATTATTTGCCAGCCCCTTTAGCTTGTATTTCCAGCCCTTGATTATTTGCCAGCCCCTTTAGCTTGTATTTCCAGCCCTTGATTATTTGCCAGCCTTTAACTTGTATTTCCAGCCCTCAATTATCACCTCTAATAACCCAATTTAACATAAAGGGATTAGTAGATAATTAACTATTGTTTCAAGCCATAATAATAATGTCTTCCATTTTCATATTGTCTTAATAATTCTAATTTCCATAACTTATATACATATGTATATTTATACATATATATATATATATATTTAATTCTCTCATAGTATATCTTAATCAATTTGTTCCTTTCCAACTTATGCCTTAATACATACATACTCACATTTACATATTCATCGCTCCTTGACCAAGATGGCTCGGACATTCTCAACTTCCATAATCTGTCCAAATTCCAAAATAACCTCAAGTCAGTCAAAATTACTCTAGTATACTTATGATAGATATCGAAATTAAGGGTTATTACATTGAGGATTTGAGGAATATGAGTTTTGGAGTTGCTAAATAGTTCTTCTTGCTTTCTTTAGCTTCAAAGCCTCTATTTATAGTCCCTTGGATGTATTCTAGCAGTTGTGTGGAGCCAAAACTTGAATATGACCGTTGTCTCACAAAAACTAGCCGTTACAAGCTATTTTCGAGCAAAGAGATCGATCCCTTCCCATAGGGGATCGATCCCTTCATTCCAGATTTGAATATTCTGGGCTGAGGGACCTTTTTCTGTCGTTGGGAGCCATTCTGCCATTAGGGGATCGATCCCATACCTTAGGGGATCGATCCCTTCATTCCAGAATTGATTTTTCTAGGCTGAGGGACCTTTTCTTGCACCAAACTGCTTACTGCCACTAGGGGATCGATCCCTTCCCTTAGGGGATCGATCCCATACCTCGAGAAAGCTATTTCCTGCACTTTTTGGGTTAGAAATGATGTGGTCTTTAATCCTAATTCAACCCAAAACATTTTGGCATTTTTGTGGGAGTTTTCCTTGACTTTCTTTAATGAAAACATGGTCTAAAAATTTATTAAGTAATTTTCTAAAATATTCAAAACATTTTATAAAGTATTAAGACCAATAAGAATGTATCAATAAATCATGGTCTTAATGTTTGATATGATCACTTAAAATGTATTGAGAAAATCTTGTGTGATAAGGCAAATTTACAATATGAATTAAAGCATTTAAAGCTTACTTAAGTTTTTGTCATTTCAAAATACATATGGCAATTTAAAGCTAACAATCTCCCCTTTTTTGATATGACAAAACTTAATATAAATTTGCTTTGAAAATTCTTTGATGAAATACTCCCCATTAAATAAAGCAGGATTTTATAAAGCTCCCCCTTAATGTAAGCATGGTTTGAAGAGAATTTTCCAAAAGAGATTTTCAAACTATTTCTCCCTCATTATCTCTCCCCCTTAATATCTTAATATCTCTCCCCCTTTTTGTCATAGCAAAAAGAAGGAAAAATAAAAAGTATGCTCCCCCTAAAAATATGGCTATGTGAAAACAAATAAATATGCTCCATCCAACAAGAAATATGTTAGTACATGGGACTCATAGCACAAATAAATAAGTCAATATTCACAAAGAGTCTGAAATATTCATGCAAAGAATATGACTTATGATCCTATACCAATTGTTTATAAATAATTTTGCAAGAAGTTCCCAATTGGTAAATAATGAAGCAAGTTCTGTATAAATATCTACTAAGGTCTATGACTTGCTCATTTCAATCCTATTAAGTACCTTAGTATATCAATTGTTCTTTCTAAGGTCCAACTAAGGTGCATGGTAATACATCATGATTATGAGCTAAAATTAGATGACATATCATATGCAAGAGCTCATAAATCATTTTCAAGAAATATTGTGCATAGAATTAAGTTATACATCAATTAATTACAAATTCTAGCACAAAAGTGTTTCATGCAAAAGTGGTTTATGTGAATTCTTCCCTATTTGTCATTTCAATCTAAGGAGCATGAGAAGAATTGTCAATTTAAAGCTCATACTAATTGTCAATTTAGTCTTGGCTTACCAATTGTTGAAAATATGGTTACCAATGATACCAATTGTTATTTCAATCTAAATGCTAATTGTTACTAATGGTTGACTTAGACATTTTGCATGAATCCAATATTTATGTGTAGTGTGTTCATGTCAAGAAAATAATCATTCTAAATATGCAAGAACACAATCACATATCATCAAATATGCATATGGATTAATTAATCATTACATACTATCATAAAGTATTAATCCATATTCATATTCACAAAGTTATACCATATGGAAGATTCAAAAAATAAAGGTATTCAAGCAAACACATTTTCTTCCATAGTTTTAAGCACAAAAATCCTACGCTCATTTTCCAATTCAAGTCCTTAACCAATTAAGAGCAAGGAAAGATTCAAATAATAAATGCATGAATATCAAGTTTGTTCAAGTTTGCATTTATCTTTGAATGTTGGTGTTGTCATTAAAGCCCTAGTTCTTTAAGTACAAGGATGATAAAGTTTCATGCTTTTGAACATTTAGGATCCATTTACCATCACAAATTATAGGCCAATGACCATTACCAATTGTTGAATTTATATTTGAAATCAATCCACTAGATGTATAATTATCATGAAACCTAGTGTGTAATTGATAAGTCAAGCTAAGAAACACAATCCTATAAGCATGCTTGACTAAGATGAACAAAAGGAATGAAGAATATTCATTATGCACAAGCTCATCAAATTCTCAAATATATCCATAAATTCTTGAAATAATTTTCAAAATTATGTTAAAGCATTTATTGAAAATATGTTTCAAGATTATTTCAAGAGTTATGCAAATCATGAATGTTTTCAACAAGAAAAATGATTTTGCACTTGTGAGTTAATTGTTGAAAGTGAGACCAATAGTTGGAAATGATACAAATTGATGGAGTTGAGGCATGATATTAATGAAAAATGACTTTTCATATTGTAAAGTTCATCAAAAAGAAGTTAAAACAATAAATTTTAAGTTGAGAAGAGAGAAAGTATCAAAACAATGAAAAGTTCTTCTCAATTTCGGTTGAAAACATGCAGGAAAGCCCTTTCTGGCTTGGGGGGATCAATCCCTTTAGGAGGGGGATCGATCCCTTAGTTCCAGAATGCACAACTTCTACATTCTGCTCAAGGGGGATCGATCCTGCTTGTTGAGGGATCAATCCCTCATCCTGTTTCTGCAGTTTTTGACAGAAAATCCAACCTTTGAGGTGCCAAAACTTCGTTTTTGAGTATTTTAAGTCCAAGTAATGGTTTAAACATTTGTGTAACATGATTTTGGACTTGTATGAATGAAAAACATGAATGAAAAACCATTTTACAAAAGATTTTGCAATTTTGGAAGAATTTACACAATAAAATGCATTTTTGGGCTCAAAGGAGGTCATTTTGAGAGTTATGCTTGTTTTGGCAAAACCAATGCATTGAATTACATAAATATGTCAAAACAAACGTGTTCACATAGGTTTTAAGCACATATATCATCAAAGCATACATGTTGTGAACAACATGCCATGATTTCCAACATACAAATTCTTCATTAATGCACATGGCATAACATTTTGCATATATGACATATTTGGCAACTTGAAGCAAGTAAATACATTATCAACACATAGAAAACTTGCTCAAAATGCAGAAATCCAATAATCATTTTAAAATCATAAATCATGCCTTTCATTCATTGTATCAAGAACTATTCATCAAGCACTCAAAAATCATTTATCATGCCTTTTGTTCAATCATTCAACTCACAAAGATTATCAACCACATTTCTCATCAAAGCACAAATAATTTAATCAAATAAAAATTTAAGAAGGAATTAAGCTTAGAAAATTCCTTTGCTTGAGAGGGCTTTGCCTTGATGTGTTGGATCCACCATTAGCCATTCTTTGAGAGATTGTTGTCACCTTGCTAAGGATGGATTCCCAAGCTTTTTCTTTTTCTCATTAGCACAAGCAAACTCCATGATGATGTGTTGAGCATTTAAACTCCATTGTTCCATTGTATTCCCATGCTCTAACACTCTTACAACAAACAAATTTATGCATGCTTTGGTACCCAAATTTTCTTGGGTCCATGAGAGTTAGTGTAAACAATTTTTGATCATTTTGGGATCCATTTCAAGCGCAATTCATCGTTATTTATTGCATGCTTTGGCACCCACATTTTTCTAACTAGTCTTCCTCTAAATGTGGTTTTTCTATATGTGTGTGCTTGTGAAGAGTGTCCTATTCTATTGCATAGTGAGCATATAAGAGATAAATCATGCATAGTACTTTTGCTCACAAGGAAATTCTTTAGATGAGTTTCTTTTTGTATTGCATTATAACCTAACCCATCTTTATCAAAGAAAGCTTTTTGGGTCTCAAGCATGTGATCTAATTTTTGTTGACCCATATAGAACCTAGTAAATGAGTTATGCAAATTTGTATTCTTTTTATTTAACTCATTTATCTCTAAGTTAGCCTCTTCTAATTTCTTTTCAAATTCTATCTTAGCATTTGTCAAGGCTTCATTTTCTATTTTTAATTTAGCAATGATTTTCTTATATTTGGTGTTCATGCATTGAAATTCATTTGCTAAATCATTAAAAGCATTTTGTAACTCCTCAAATGTAAAATCATTATTTTCACTAGACCTACTACTAGCCTCATCATCACTAATGGCCATAAAGCATGAGTAGGCTACCTCTTCATCTACATTTTCCTCATCGGAGCTATCACTATCGCTCCATGCAGCTACAAATGCTTTCTTCTTAGGTTTCTTATTTTTTTCCTTCCTAAGTAGGGGACAATCTAGCTTAGTGTGACCCGATTCATTACATTCATAACATATTAAGGGGTCTTTTTCTCTCCTACTTGACTCTCCTCTTATTACCCCTCTTCTTTGATGTCTCCTATCATTCTCACTCTCTTTCATTCTCATGAACCTATTAAGTCTTTTGGCAAACATTGTCATTTCCTTTTCTTCCTCATTTCCACTTTCTTCACTATTATCTTCAATGAGCTCATGAGTGGAAGATTTAAGTGCTACCCCTACTTTCTTTGAAGGCTATTCATTTCTTTTTAATTTCATTTCATATGTAAGTAGGGAGCCCATAAGTTCATATAGAGACAAGGTGTTAGGATCCTTAGATTCTTCTATAGCAGTCAAATTTGCCTCCCAAGATTTTGGCAAGCTATTCAAAATTTTCTTAACCATTTCTACATTGGAATAGCTCTTGCCTAATGCCTTAAGTCCATTAATTATGTTATTAAACCTAGTGTACATTTCACTCATGGACTCATTTTCTTTCATTCTAAAAAGCTCATAATCATGTGTGAGCATACCTACTTTAGTTTCTTTCACTTGATTTGTCCCTTCATGTGTGATGGCTAATTTGTCCCATTTTTGCTTGGCATTCTCACATAGGGAGACTCTATTGTATTCATTTGGACCTAATGCACAAAAGAGGGTGTGCATAGCCTTGGCATTCATTTGTGCCAATCTCATGTCATTTGTGTCCCACTCATCCTCACTCTTAGGGACATCTTTTCCATCTACTTTCTTCATGGGAATTCTAGGATCTTCACTATAATTCTCCACACTTCATAATCATTTGATTGTACAAATAACATCATTCTAGTTTTCCAATATGAATAATTCTCATTATTGAAGAGTGGAGGTCTAACTAATGATTGTCCCTCTTCTCCTAGGGGTGTGCCTACATTCAAGTGAGCCATTTAAGATCGTTTTGCTCGATAGAAGTTAGTCTAAATCAATCTCGAGCCCAAGCTCTGATACCAATTGTTGCTCTATAGGCTATAGCAAGAGGAGGGTGAATCGGTTTTTCGCTACCCTTAAGTTCGTTTTTCGATTCTTGTAAATTCTCTAGCCTATATTGATATTTTCTAAGTTCTCTAGGCTACTCAGTTATGCAATATAGATTCAATACAATAAACACAAATATAATTGCAAATAAGTAAAAAGAGTAAGGATAGAGAAATGTACGCAAGTGATTTATAGAGGTTAGGCAACCTTGCCTACGTCCTCTACCTTGAGACGCTCCCAAGCATTTTCTCCAAATTCACTATCATTGAATTTGTGTTACACTCCCTCTTTTTGCAGGCTCAAGAGAAATCTCCCTCTTTTTCTAGGCTTAAGAGAAACCTTCCTCTTTTTCTTAGGCTAAAGAGAAACCTCCCCTTTTACAAGGAATGAGTGTGTTTACAAATTATGTAATCAAAGACGGACCTCTAAATAGGCAAGTGATTACAATGTTTAAGCACAAGGAAAAAGCTTATACAAGATTTGTGCTATTCTATACAAAGAATATGAGAATGATGGAAGATGAAGACTTTGTAGCTCTTGATTTATTGTTGAAGCTTGAGGATTTGAGGAATATGAGTTTTGGAGTTGCTAAATAGTTCATCTTGCTTTCTTTAGCTTCAAAGCCTCTATTTATAGTCCCTTGGATGTATTCTAGCAGTTGGGTGGAGCCAAAACCTGAATATGACCGTTGTCTCACAAAAACTAGCCGTTACAAGCTATTTTCGAGCAAAGAGATCGATCCCTTCCCATAGGGGATCGATCCCTTCATTCCAGATTTGAATATTCTGGGTTGAGGGACCTTTTTCTGTCGTTAGGAGCCATTCTGCCATTAGGGGATCGATCCCATACCTTAGGGGATCGATCCCTTCATTCCAGAACTGATTTTTCTAGGCTGAGGGACCTTTTCTTGCACCAAACTGCTTACTGCCACTAGGGGATCGATCCCTTCCCTTAGGGGATCGATCCCATGCCTCCAAAAAGCTATTTCCTGTACTTTTTGGGTTAGAAATGATGTGGTCTTTGATCCTAATTCAACCCAAAACATTTTGGCATTTTTGTGGGAGTTTTCCTTGACTTTCTTTAATGAAAACATGGTCTAAAAATTTATTAAGTAATTTTCTAAAATATTCAAAACATTTTATAAAGTATTAAGACCAATAAGAATGTATCAATAAATCATGGTCTTAATGTTTGATATGATCACTTAAAATGTATTGAGAAAATCTTGTGTGATAAGGCAAATTTACAATATGAATTAAAGCATTTAAAGCTTACTTAAGTTTTTGTCATTTCAAAATACATATGGAAATTTAAAGCTAACAAATCCAATAAGAATTTTTGGAGATGAAATCTGAATTTTTGGAGTGCAATTACATAGTTATAAAAATTACGGAAGCTTAAGGGCATTTTTGTGCAAAAAATCTCATAACCAAGGGCAAAATGGTCATTTTCCATATCATGAAGCTTCTATATTTTCTCCCAAAAGTCAGCCGGCACTATTCCTTCATCTTCTTCCTTTCACGTTGCCACCATAACAAAAAGAAAATAAAAGAAAAAAAAAGCTTAAAAATCACTACAAAAATCACAAAATTTCAACAAAGTTTCTTCTACATATTTATCCTACTCATCATCCTCTCTTCACCCATACCAATAGCTTAGCGTAAAAGTGACAAAATCAAGAGGAAAGTAGGCTTGAAGAATTCGACCAAGAGGAGGTATCTTCATGTCTTTATGTTCTTTCAATTTTAATGGTAGATTATGACATATTTAAGCTTCCTAAGCATGATTTAAGCATTTGTTTTAATTGAATTTCATTAAATCATGCTCAAGCATAACTTTAGGGTTTTGTCCATGTATGGAAGAGCATGAATACATGATGTTTGATGCATGAAAATGATGCTAGGAAGATGGAAAAACATGAATAAGCATGAATATCATGTTAAATTGTTGAAAATCCAAGAGTACATCATCATGCCACTTTCAGCCAAGCTAAGGGGAAGGGGTTTTGTGGCTGAATTTGATGAATTTAGGGTGCCATAATACTGTAAAAATTATAAGTAGACTGTTGGTGAAGTCGGAATTAAAATCAGAGTCGTGTAGCGAAGTTGTGTTTTACTACCAGTGTAATTTAGACGGGGATAATATTTTCTACTAATAGTATAGCAGAATTTAGTGAATAAAAATTTATTAGAAATTGAATTATGGTGAATAATGGTGTTTGGTATAATATCTTGTAGCCCAGGAGTATTGATTCGCGAGTGGTGCTATTGAAGAGTTTGATTTAATCGAACAGGTAAGGGATGCGTGTGTGAACCGTAGGCATACTGTGAATACATAAATTGGTTCACATGATTTTTATAAAGTGAATTGGAAATGAATTGCTTTAGAATTGTTGAAATTGTGGATACTAGCTGGTTTATAAACTATGTTTTCAGTGCAGGAAGGCTCGGTTAAAAATAGCCGTTATTCTGCTCGAAATTATAGGAACTTTAAGAAATAAATTCTAATATTTTTCATTGATAGAAATAAATAAAATTACAAGTGATTTCCATGTGAATTATTAAAATTGCATTATATGATTAATTACCGAAAAATAATATTTAAATATTCCTGTTATGGAATTTTAATTATGTGAAAGTACCAGCATGTGTTTATTATAGTTCTATACATAAATAGAACATTTTCATAAGAGAATACCGAAGTGTGAATATTTTATGAATTTTTATTCAAAAACTCAATATATACTTTTAGTATATTTATTTATGGACTGATTAAAGATACTATCAGTGGAAGTGATTTCATAAGTGATGTTTCTATTGTGTATTCACTGTTTTGAGACTGTTGTGCTCCGTATCATGCTCACGTGTCATGTGTTACTGTTACTATACTGTGTTGATAAATACTGATCCTATTATCAACGTCCCAGTTGTCACCTGATCAGTGCACACTACGGACCCCATAGACTATGGCCATAAGTCTCACTTGTTATTATTTCTCCCTTTTTGGGACATTATTATAGCATGATATGCCTTGAGTGTTGCCTGGTTTCCACTAAATTGATTATGTATTATTGAATTGTTTCACTGAACTGATTGCTGGTACTGATTTATTTCTTGATAATGAGTTTTGTAAATACTGTCTACTGAATGGTTCGTTATATGGTGTTTATCAAAACGTGAAGTGAATATTATGACTGAAAAGAAATATTTATTGATTATTAAATTATTTAGCTATTTAATATTAATAGCATTTTATGTTGTTTTGATATCAAATTTAATTAATTACTCCCTATAGTTGCTTTTAGGAACCGGGACAAGATATGTATTTTAAAATATCTTTCATACTCCATCCGGTTTCCTAGCCGACTATAGTATCCATCCTGATTTGTACCTTAGTACGCTATTAGGATTTAAACGTTTTAGCATATAGATTTCAGAGTATTAGTGTTTACATACAATTCTCTTACTGAGCACGTTAGCTCACCCCTTATTTTTTCACTCCATAGACTATTTACAGTGATACTGTTCCTCGAATTTTTGGGTTGCGCTATCGATTCCTGAGGTAGCTTGAGTGAATCCTAGAGGTATTTTGAGTTCCTTTTATATGTTCAGACGTTATTTGTACAGTACTATTGTTATGTAAATTATATTCAGGGGATGCATATTCTACAGAATTACTATCCATGTAAATACTTTCTACTTGGTAAATAAACAAATTACTTTCATAACTTGGTTACTGTTTAAAGTAAATGAGTAGTAAAGATATCGTCGACAGCCCAACCATCCTACTGTGTGTGTAAAATGGATAAATACTGTGCATTACGGGATGTGACATTGGGTACGAATGGAAGGGTACTTTGAAGTGCCTTATCCCCGTCCCCAGCACCAATCAACAAGAGCGTCAAACCACTGCACTTAACACTTATCCATATCAATCCACAATATCAATATTTAATCTAGCATCAGTCTAATAATGCATAGGCATTATGATTTTTAAGCTCTTATGTAGTCTCAAATCATATGGTTCTCGGTATAAAATCACGTGTAAGAGAGTATGGTTTCACATCATGTCAAGAATGGTATATAATTAATTATAAAAGCATGCACTGTCTAAAATCATGTCACATGTGCAGTTCAAAAAAAGTAAAGTCTCATGTACGTCACGTATACTACAAAGTTTATTCAAAGTTCAAATTTCAAGTTTCGATTCAAATGTACATGCTCATTTGGAAGTTCTAAAACAATACTCGAACTATTGTATAGAGCTCTAAATCAATGGTTTAAAACAATGCTAAGACTATTGTCTAGAGTTTGAAATCAATGGTTCAGAAGTTTCAAAACAATATTTGGATTATTATTCGGAGTTTGAAATCAATGGTTTAAAAGTTTCAAAACAATACTCGAACTATTTTCCAGAGTTCTAAATCAATAGTCCAGCATAGCTCAAAAACACAAATCTAAAAGTCTGATAATCGAATCATATTTAATCACATTTTAATAACAAGGCTTTAGTTCCACTCAAAGCCTATCACAAACCTGAAAATTGAATGGTCAAATCATATGTGATCAAGTTCAAAAGAAAACAAGGATTTCGTGCTGTTCAATACAAATCAAGTAATCTTATATTCAAAAATCGAATTCAGAAAGAGTTATGGTCTAATCATATCGAACTCATCAATAAAGCCTTATCTAATCACACTACAGGTGGTCAATGTGTTGAACATCCCTAAACTAAGGTGGGCCATTGGATCATAGTGAAAAATATCCTTACGCACTTTAGAAGGACTAAGGATACTTTTCAAGTTTATGGAGGGGCTACGCTAAGTGTAAAAGGCTATATTGATGCTAGTTTTTAGTCAAATAAAGATGACTTTAAATCGTAGTAATGATTTATATTTACTCTAAATGACGGTGCAGTCAGTTGGAACAATTCCAAGTTCTACAAATGAAGCTGAGTACATCTTCGCATCTGAGGTGGCAAAGGAGGGAGTTTGGATTAAAAAGTTCAACACTAAAATAGGTGTGGTTCCTAGCATTGTTAGTCTAGTTGCATTGTACTATGACAACAAAAGAGCCATTGCACAAGCAAACGAACCAAGATCTCATCAAAAATCCAAACATGTATGTCAATGTTATTACATGATTAGGCAAATCATTATGAGAGGTGATATTAGTATATAGAGGGTACTCACTGAAGAGAATCTTTGATACTCCCACTAAAGTACTTTCCCAACAGAAACATGATTGTCACTTGAAGGGATGTGGTTTTAGACACATAGGCGATTGGCTTTAGTGTTAGTGGGAGACTGTTAATGTAAGCCTTGCAATCCAACTGGGAATTGTCATGGATGTAAACACATTATGGTTTTTCTTGATATCATTTATATTTATATGAATTATCATTTAGACTTTGATAATTATAATAAAATATTTCTTTATCCTTAAGTCTTTAGAATAATTGTGATTATTATACTCATGTAGATAAAGCCTATGGAACATAATAGCCTTGCAAGTGAGTTGTAATGTGTTACAATTATTAGATCTCTATGCATCAAAGCTTTGTTCCTATACTTGTTCCTAATCATTGTACTATCAAGAATGGGCATTATGCACCAGTCTAATAGGTTGAAATACGGAGATATTTGAGAATAACACGTGGGTGCTTATTAGAAAATAAGTTCATTGAACATGACCTGCTATAAGAGTTTCATTTAGTAGTGTCACTTAAATATCTATGGAATAAACTCTCATGTGACAGCAGTACTCCTTAAACTTGATATGCAAGTCATCTTATACGTGGATAGGCATACTTTGATTTCATCCTTTCAAGTTTAAAGGAGCCAAAAACAGTTGTTTTTGGGTATGTCCCGAAACATATGAAAGTGGATGAGTAGTCAAGATAAAGCTTCATCTCCTCGAGTGACTTAAGATAATAATATCTCACGTGTCCTAACTCACTTAACTCGAAATCCTTGGCCAAGGCAAAATATCGGTTAGAATTAATATTAATAGCTCAAAAGTAAAATAGAATGTGTAAAGAGTATACATTGGACTCACTCTGCCCACTTCAAGTTATTGAGATGAAAGGATCGAATATCTTTTTAACTAATGCATGTCACCATGTTGCATCTTTTCTGATCAATGATCTTCCATTATAATTCTTTAACGATCTTATTAATTAATATATTTAATAATATTTTTTAAGAATTTGTATTTTTAAAATTTAAAAAATTAATGAAATGGCAAGTAATAACTCAACAACATTGTATTCAATGCACCAAATATAAATCTAATTTTAAAATATATTTAATTGCTTTATCCTCATAATTTTAATTTTCCCCTAATAGTAAAAAGTAAATAATTTTATTTAAAAAATAAAAATAATAACATTAAAATTCTTTATCTTTATAATTTTAATTTTATATTAACAGTAAAAATAATAATTTTTAATTTAATAACATTCACACAACAAATATTACATGTTAATTGTCAATATAATTTTCAATTACCATCTACTTTATTAATTTTATTTATTTATAAAATATATAAGTGTCATAACGTATTAAGTTTTTAGGAAAACCTAATAGCTAGACACAAAACTATGGAGTCGCCAGCAACCATTCTAACCTAGGTGTGATTGGTCACCTATTCAAAATATGGATAAGGCTTGTTCTACGTTCAAAGACACTAGGGTTCGGGAGTACGGTTACATGTAAGGAAGGATTAACACCCCTACAACGCCCATTCTAAAATGGTACCAACTAGATTTAGGTTATTTTTACAATTTTACTTTGAGTTCATATTAATTTTGATATACTTATGTATTGGGAAAATTTCTAAGATTTTTCCATCAATTTGGCTCCAACCTTAGAAATCCCCCTCACCTTAAGATATTCAAGGAGTCTCAATTGACTTTCTTGAACTCCATCGTCAGATCAATAAAATATTTTATAAAACTCTTATTCTTTCTAATTTTGGCTTTAATTTCGACTCCATATTAATCTCTATATTTTTTAATCTTATTTCATATTATATCTATATATTTTATTTATTTATTTAGAGAATAAATATAAATTATGGTTTATTAAAGATTTTCTTAAAAGCATCCCATCAATTTGGCTCGGCTTAAAAGAAATCTTTTCACCTAGAAATTTTCAAAGAGTCTCAATTGACTTTTTTGAAATTTCATCATAATTCATATTTTTTATTTCCTATAATTTTTATTCTAAGCTATTTAGTTCATTTATTTATTCACTTATCTAATTTTATTTAAATTTCTTTGACTTAAATCTTGACTTATCTTTATTTTATTTATTTCATTTATTTATATTTATTTAATAAACATGAATTATATTTTATCGAAAACTCTTTTAAAAGTATCCCATCAATTTGGCTCAACTTAAGAAAGAGTCATCTCATCTAGAAATACCCAAGGAGTCTCAATTGACTTTCTTGGAATTTCATCCTCAGTATAATTCACATTTATTTCTTTATTATCTAATCTTATTAATTACTAATTATTTTCAATCTATGCTATTTCATTTTATTTATTCAATTTCTCATTTAATTTATGTTCTCGTATTTATATTTATTTATCTATATATATTTATATTTGATTCATATTTAATTTACTAAGAATAAACATGGATTATAATTTATTGAAAATTCTTTCAAAAGTATTCCATCGATTTGGCTCAACTTAAGAAAGAATTTTCTCACCTAGACATTTTTAAAATGTCTCAATTGACTTTCTCAAAATGTCATCATTGGTATAATATATTTATCTTTTGTTTATTAATTAATATTTTTAAACCACTTTTATTTACAAAATAATTTTAATTTATAAATGTTAATCTATTCTAATTTATTTGTTCTAACCTATTATTCAATTAGCAAATTCCATTCTAAACGAATAACAAGCAAATGTAATTAATTAGTTAATTAAATTAGACAAATTTAATAGATATAATAATGATATCAACTTTTATAAATGAAGGCATCATGATTTAAAAAAATAAATAAGTATACAAAAGTGCTATGCACGTGAATGACAAAGAATGAACTATGAAAGAATTAAAATAAATAAAAAAAAGTCAATAGCATATCAAGTGGATGTCAGGGCCCTTACCTTTCTCTTGCAATTTTTTGCAATTTCTTTTCTCTTTATTTCTTTCCATTTCACGTTTTTTGTATCTTTCTTTTTGTTTTCTCTCCAGTCTTTACGTTGCAGGCAGCACCAAGATATTGACAGCTGCGATTTTCCTCCTGGAGCCAGGGACCATTCGATGCAGAGACAGCTATGCAGGGGTGATGCGTGACTGTTAGGAGCCTAGGCAGTGCAGTGAGCTCTTGTAACAGCAGAACCGCAGCAGAACGAGGAAGAGCAGGGGCGGTTAGGGGCAGGGCAATGGCAGTGAGATGATGGTGCTGGTTCCCTGGATAAGATGGAGTGATGATGTTCACGTAGAGCAGGGGATGACGGGGCTAGGCGAGGCAAGGCAAGGCAAAGCTCTACGCAGCAGCCAACGATACAAGCTACGCAGCAAGGAAGATGGTTCGGGTTTGGCAGTGTAGAAGATGCAGCGGTGGTGGTGTGACTAGGCTAGGATTATTAGTCTTAATTTTCCTTGATTTTTTCTTGGTCATTAATCCCATAATCAACGTTGACATCTTTTTTTTAAAGCTTTCCATAAACAAATTCCAATTTTATTCTTTTAATTAATTTTAGATTTGTCCAAAGTTTCTAAAACAAAAAGATTTGATTTTTATTCCACAATTTGCAATACAAGTTTGACTTTCCCCTTTTGTTTTGTTTCCTTGATTTTTTTTTGAATTTTCATTTTTTATTTTTCCTTAATAAATGTAAAATATATTAAAAATTAAATTTAAATATAAAAATTGGTCTTTTAATCATCGGGCCTAAAGTCCAAATCTAATCTTAAGTCTAAAATCATAGTTTCATATCCAAAAGTCTAATTAAACTCTAAAAGAGCATTAAACTCATATTAAAATTTATTTAGTTTCAAACTTTGATTAAAAATATCTTGATAAGCCCAATAATATTCAAGACCCGGACAAAATGAGGTGTCTACAGTTGCCCCTCTTTGTGTATTTGCTGTGAAATAGTAATTGTGTAAAGACGTAGACAATCCATTTTGTTCGCATTCAACAGTTTTGTCATTTTTCATTTCTTTCTCTTCTTTTTTTTTAATAATTGCTCATTCTAAAAGAAATTGGTTCTCACCGTAGAAATGCTCTTTTGACAAGGAAGACCCTGAAACTTAAAAATTTCTCATCTCTAAAATGCTCCTTCGACTAGGAAGGCCCTGAAACTTTAAAAATTTCTCATCTCTAAAATGCTCCTTCAACTAGGAAGGCCCTGAAACTTTAAATTTTCTCATCTCTTAAATGCTCCTTCGACTAAGAAGGCCCTGAAACTTTAAAATTTCTCATCTCTAAAATGCTCCTTCGACTAGGAAGGCCCTGAAACTTTAAAATTTCTCATCTCTAAAATGCTCCTTCGACTAGGAAGGCCCTGAAATTTTAAATTTTCTCATCTCTTAAATGCTCCTTCGACTAGGAAGGCTCTGAAACTTTAAAATTTCTCATCTCTAAAATGCTCCTTCGACTAGGAAGGCCTTGAAATTTTAAATTTTCTCATCTCTTAAATGCTCTTTTGACTAGGAAGGCCCTGAAACTTTAAATTTTCTTATCTCTTAAATGTTCCTTCGACTAGGAAGGCCCTGAAACTTTAAATTTGCTCATCTAAATTGTTCAATTATGCCCGGAGGTTTTACGGATTGTACCCAGAGGATCTGATGAATCATGTCCGGAGGTCTTATAGATTGTACCCAGAGGTTCTAATGAATCATGCCCGAAGGTCTTACAGATTGTACCCGAAGGTTCTAATGAATCATGCCCGGAGGTCTTACAGATTGTACTTAGAGGATTTGATGAATCATGCCCGGAGGTCTTACAGATTGTACTTGGAGGTTTTAATGAATCAAGCTCGGAGGTCTTACAGATTGTACCCGGAGGTTTTAATGAATCAAGCCCGGAGGTCTTATTGATTGTACCCGGAGGTTTTAATGAATCATGCTCGGAGGTCTTACAGATTGTACTCGGAGGTTCTAATGAATCAAGCCCGGAGGTCTTACAGATTGTACCTGGAGGCTTTGATCTTATCGCATCATTTCAATTCTATCTTCTAGATCATCTTATCATTCCAATTTCTTCTTTTTGTTATTTTCTATCACAATTTTTCATCTCATCACATCTTTCAATCCCTTTTTCATTATCCCATCATATCCATAACTTTTTAGTTTCCTCTTCCTTTCCAAATTTTTAACATTTTTGTTTCAAAACTTCATACCTTTTTCATCACATCTTATTCCTAATCCTTCTCACATTTTCTGATTTTCTTTTTCTTCTTTTTTTTTTTACATTTTTCAAAATTTTAGTCATCTAATCTTTCAAAACTTTTTATCTTATTGTCTTAACAAACAGTTAAAAAAAATTTTTTTGGTGTAAAAATGGATATAATGAAATGTCATGCATGTCATAAATGCAATGCAAATGATAAATAACGCCTTACCAAGTCACATCATCAATCTACCATATTCCTTTCTTCAAAAATTTGTCATCCTTTAATCTTCTCTCTGCCTTATCATTCAATCTTTCAATGCCTCATCATTCTTCTTTCTTCAAATTTAGCAATCCTAAAATCATTTGCCCCATCATCATCGTTCATTCAATCTTCTTCTTGCCCCACAATTCTTCTTTAAATTTAACAATCATCACTCACTCTGTCTTCGCATTGCCCTATCATCATCATTCATTTAGTTTTCTTCTTACCCCACAATTCTTATCAACTTAAAATTCATCAATCCAAATCATAACAACAAAATCATTCCAAACTATTCACAAGAACACTTCACCACTTCTCATATCTTCAAGAAAATTCATGCTCTCAAATCAACCAAAGATTGCCCCAAGAATAGTCTTAAAAACACCATCACCACACTTGGTTTCTTTAAAAACAAGAACTTGCTCCCATAAAATCACAAAACTCTCATTTTTCATTACCCAACATAATAATTTTCCAAGATAAAAACATTTGACATTTAGATCTCTTAAAAATTGGTGATTACTATTGAGAACAAATAGAATGAGTCATAACTTGGTCTAGCTGAATAAGTGTACTGATTTGGTGCATCAAGGATGTTTGGTTATCAAGAAAGGTTCTATTGATTAATGTCTCTTCATCTAAGATCACAAATCAAACAAATTCCTTGAAAATCAAAATTACTTTTATAAAAATAACTTTCACAGAACACAATCCATTTTAGCACTCTCTTAATTTCTTGATACGTGGACTTTAACAAATGTCAAGACTAGCTGTGATGGCTCAAATTTTGGGGTAAGAAAACCAAAGATACAAATCTCAAGTCAAAATTTCAAGGTGATGGTTTTTGAATTTCTCAAAAGGTCTTGACTGAAAGCATCACTCCTCTAGTTTTTCTTCTTTCTTGTTATTGCCTTAGCATAGTCACAAACAATAGCCTTGAGTTGTTTCAAATTTGCTCTAGACTGCCCATTCATGGGTTTTCACCCTAGAGCTTCATTCTCTTTTTTTTTCTTCTTCTTTTTTTTGTTGATTATTCTACCATGCATTTGAGAATTCAAATTTCATTCTGTTGGCTCTTATAGGCTATACCGAGAGGAGGGGTGAATCGGTTTTGAACTAACCTTAAGCTCGTTTTTCGATTCTACTAAATTCTCTAGCCTATATTGATATTTATAAGTTCTCTAAGCTAGGCAATTATACAATATAGATTCAATACAATAAACACAAATATAATTGCAAATAAGTAAAGAGAGTAAAGATAGAGAAATTTACGCAAGTGATTTATAGAGGTTCGGCAACCTTGCCTACGTCCTCTACCTTGAGACACTCCCAAGGATTTTCCCAAATTCACTATCATTGAATTTATTACACTTCCTCTTTTTCTAGGCTAAAGATAAACCTCTCTCTTTTTCTAGACTCAAGAGAAACCTCTCTCTTTTTCAAGGCTAAAGAGAAACCTCCCTCTTTTTCTTAGGCTAAAGAGTAACCTCCCCTTTTACAAGGAATGAGTGTGTTTACAAATTGTGTAATCAAAGAAGGGCCTCTAGATAGGCAAGTGATTACAATGTTTAAGCACAAGGAAAAATCCTATACAAGATTTGTGCTACTCTATACAAAGAATATGAGAATGATGGAAGATGAAGACTTTGTAGCTCTTGATTTGTTGTTGAGGCTTGAGGATTTGAGGAAAATGAGTATTGGAGTTGATTGAGTAGTTCCCCTTCCTTCCTTTAGCTTCTAAGCCTCTATTTATAGTCCCTTAGATGGTTTGTGGACGTTGGTTGGAGCCAAAATAGAAACTAGCCATTGGGGACTTTCTGACTTAAAGGGATCGATCCTTTTACTAATGGGGTCGATAATTTTCTTCATTTTAAGCTTCTAGGGCATTCTGCCAAAAAGGGATCGATCCTTTTCCATATGGGATCGATCCTTTTCTTCCAGAGGGCATTTTTCCTGCACTTTTGGGTTAGAAATGATATAGCCTTTGATTCTAAATCAACCCAAAACAGTTATAAGCTTTAAGGGAGTTTTTCTTGACTTTCTCAAATGAAAATATTGTCCAAAAACTTATAAGTAATTTTCTAAACTTATGTCCAATAATTCTTGAGAAAATTACTTAATATTGAAAACCATTTTATAAAGTATTAAGACCGATAAGAATATATCATTAGATCATGGTCTTAATGTTTGATATGAACACTTAAAATGGATTGAGAAAATCATATGTGATAAGACAAATTTACAATATGAATTACAACATTAAAGCTTACTTAAGTTTTTGTCATTTCAAAATATATATGTCAATTTAAAGCTAACAATCTCCTTCTTTTTGATATGACAAAACTTAATGTAAATTTGCTTTGAAAATTCTTTCATAAAATACTCCCCCTAAAATAAAGCAGGATTTTATAAAGCTCCCCCTTAATATAAGCATGGGTTACTCCCCCTCAAATAAAGCAGGATTTTATAAAGCTCCCCCTTAATATAAGCATGGGTTTTCAAAAGGAATTTTCAAACTATTTCTCCCCTATTATCTCTCCCCTTTAATATCTCTCCCTTTTAATATCTATCTCTCCTCCTTTTTGTCATAGCAAAAAGAAGGAAAAATAATAAAAACATATGCTCCCCCTAAAATCATGGCTATGTGAGAATAAATAAATATGCTCCATCCAACAAGAAACGTGTTAGTACACGGGACTCATAGCACAAATAAATAAGTCAATATTCACCAAGAGTATGAAATATTCTTTCAAAGAATGTGACTTATGATCCTATACCAATTGTTTATAAATAATTTCACAATAAGTTCTCAATTGGTAAGAAATAAAGCAAGCACCTAAGTATATCAATTGATCTTTAAAGTCCAACTAAGATGCATGGCAATACATCATGATTATGAGCTAACATTAGATGACATATGAATACATGAGCTCATAAATCATTTTCAAGAAAGAATGTGCTTAGAATTAAATCATATATCAATTAATCACAAATTCTAGCACAAAAGTGTTTCATGCAAAAGTGTCTTATATGAATTCTTCTCTATTTGTCATTTCAATCTAAGGGGCATGAGAAGAATTGTTAATTTAAAGCTCATACCAATTGGCAATTTAGTTTCGGCTTACCAATAATCATTCTAAAAATGCAAGAACACAATCACACACCATCAAATATGCATATGGATTAATTAAACATTAGCATACTATCATAAAGTATTAATCCATATTCATATTCACAAAGTTATACCATATGGAAGATTCAAACAATAAAGGTATTCAAGCAAACACATTTTCTTCCATGGTTTCAAATACAAAAATCCTATGCTCATTTTCCAATTCAAGTCCTTAATCAATTATTAGCAAGGAAAGATTCATTAAAGCCCAAGTTCTTTAATAATTTGGCCATAAGAAAAATTTAAGTACATGGATGATAAAGTTTCATGCATTTGAACATTTAGGATCCATTTACCATCACAGATTATAGGCCAATGACCATTACCAATTGTTGAATTTACATTTGGAATCAATCCACTAGATGTATAATTATCATGAAACCTAGTGTGGAATGATAAGTCAAGCTAAGAGACATAATCCTATAAGCATGCTTGACTAAGATGAACAAAACGAATGAAGAAGATTCATTATGCACTAGTTCATCAATTTCTCAAATATATCCATAAATTCTTGAAATATTTCTCAAAATTATGTTTAAGCATTCATTGAAAGTATATTTCAAGATTATTTCAAGATTCATGAATGTTTTCAACAAGAAAAATGATTTTGCACTTGTGAGCTCAAGAAAAATGATATTAATTGTTGAAAGTGATACCATTTGTTGGAAATAACACAAGTTGATGGAGTTGAGGCATGATATCAATGAAAAATGATTTTTCATATTCTAAATATCATCAAAAGGAAGTTAAAATATTGAATTTTAAGTTGAGAAGAAAGAAGATATCAAGAGAATTAAGAAAACTTCTCAACTAAGGCTTAAAAATGCAGAAAAGGGCATAAATTGCCTAGAGGGATCGATCCCATGAGCAAAGGGATCGATCCCTAAACTCTAGAATCAAGTTTCCTGCATGTTTTTCCAAAGGGAACGATCCTGTATGTAGATGGATCGATCCCTCATCCTGGTTCTGCAGATTTTTGACAGAAAATCCAACTTGTGAGGTGCCAAAACTTCGTTTTTGAGTATTTTAAGTCCAAGTAAGGGTTTAAACATTTGTAAAACATGATTTTGGACTTGTATGAATGAAAAACCATTTAACAATAGATTTTGCAATTTTGGAAGGATTTTTACCAATAAATGCAATTTTGGCCTCAAAGGAGGTCATTTTGAGAGTTATGCTTGTTTTGGCAAAACCAATGCATTGAATTTCATAAATATGTCAAAAAAAACTTGTTCACATAGGTTTTAAGCACATATATCATCAAAGCATACATTTTGTGAACAACATGTCATGATTTCCAACATACAAGTTCTTCATTAATGCTTATGACATGGCATTTTGCAAAAATGACATATTTGGCAATTTAAGGCAAGTAAATACATTATCAACACATGGAAAACTTGCTCAAAATGCAGAAATTCAATAATCATTTCAAAATCATTAAACATGCTTTTCATTCAATCAAATATTGCATCAAAAATTATCTAATCATTTATCATGCCTTTTATTTATCCATTCAACTTATAATGCATCAAAGATCATCAACAAACCATATCATCAAGGCATAAACAATAAAAAGTTTAAGGAGTAAGGAATTAAGCTTACAATACTTTTTTGCTAGAGAATGCTTTGCCTTGAATAGTTGAATCCACCTTGTGCCATTCTTTGAAGAATTGTTGTGACCTTGCTAAGGATGGATTTCCAAGCTCTTCCTTTTTCTCATTGGCACAAGCAAACTTCATGAGGATGTGTTGAGCATTTAAACTCCATTGTTCCATTGTATTCCCATGCTCTAACACTCCTACAATAAACAAATTTATGCATGTTTTGGTACCCAAATTTTCTTGGATCCTTGAAAGTTAGTGCAAATAATTTTTGATCCTTTTGGGATCCATTTCAAGCACAATTCATCATTATTTATAGCATGCTTTGGCACTCACATTTTTCTAACTACTCTTCCTTTAAATGTGGTTTTTCTATATGTGCATGCTTGTGAAGAGTTGCCTATCCTATTGCAAAGTGAGCATGTGAGAGATGTATCATGCATAGAATTTTTGCTCACAAGGAAATTCTTTAGATGAGTTTCTTTTTGTATTGCATTATAACCTAATCCATCTTTATCAAAGAAAGCTCTTTGGGTCTCAAGCATGTGATCTAATTTTTGTTGACCCATGTAGAACCTAGTAAATGAGTTATGCAAGTTTGTATTCTTTTTATTTAACTCATTTATTTCTAAGTTGGCCTCTTCTAGTTTCTTTTCTAATTCTAGCTTAACATTGGTCAAGGTTTCCTTTTCTATTTTCAAATTAGCAATGATTTTCTTATATTTAGAATTCATGCATTGAAATTCATTTGCTAATTCATTAAAAGCATTTTGTAAATCATCAAATGTAAAATCATTATCTTCACTAGAACTAGAGCTAGCCTCATCGTCACTAATAGCCATAAAGCATGAGTAGGCTGCCTCATTATCTATGTTTTCCTCATCGGAGCTATCACTATCACTCCATGCAGCCACAAATGCTTTCTTCCTAGGTTTCCTATCCTTTTCTTTCCTAAGTAAGGGGCAATCTAACTTAGTATGACCCAGTTCATTACACTCATAACACACTAAAGGGTCCTTTTCTCTTCTACTTGACTCCCCTCTTTGATGTCTCCTATTATTTTCTTTTTCTTTCATTCTCATGAACCTATTAAATCTTTTGGCAAACATTGCCATTTCCTTATCTTCCTCATTTCCACTCTCATCACTATCATCTTCAAGGACCTCATGAGTGGAAGACTTAAGTGCTACCCCTACTTTCTTTGAAGGCACTTCATTTCTTTTCATTTTCATTTCATATGTAAGTAGGGAGCCCATAAGCTTATCTAGAAACAAGGTATTTGGATCCTTAGACTCTTCTATTACGGTTACCTTTGCCTCCCATGACTTAGGCAAGCTATTCAAAATTTTCTTTACCATTTCAACATTGGAATAAGCCTTGCCTAGAGCCTTAAGTCCATTAATTATATCATTAAACCTAGTGAACATTTCGCTAATGGACTCATTTTCTTTCATCCTAAATAGCTCATAATCATGTGTGAGCATTCTTACTTTGGTCCCTCTAACTTGATTTGTCCCTTCATGTGTGATGGCTAGTTTATCCCATATTTGTTTAGTTTATCCCATATTTGTTTAGCATTCTCACATAAGGATACTCTATTATACTCATTGGGACCTAAAGCACAAAAGAGGGTGTGCATAGCCTTGGCATTCAATTGTGCCAATCTCATGTCATTGGTGTCCCACTCATCTTCACTCTTAGGGACATCTTTTCCATCTACTTTCTTCATTGGGATTCTAGAGCCATTAACAATTACTCTCCACACTTCATAGTCATTGGATTGCACAAATAACATCATCCTAATTTTCCAATAGGAGTAATTCTCACCATTGAAGATTGAAGGTCTAACTAATGAGTGTCCCTCTTCTCCTGGGGGTGTGCCTACATTCAAGTGAGCCATTTAAGATCGTTTTGCTCGATAGAGGTTAGTCTAAATCAATCTCGAGCCCAAGCTTTGATACCAATTGTTGGCTCTTATAGGCTATACCGAGAGGGGGGTGAATCGGTTTTGAACTAACCTTAAGCTCGTTTTTCGATTCTACTAAATTCTCTAGCCTATATTTATATTTTCTAAGTTCTCTAGGCTACTCAATTATGCAATATAGATTCAATACAATAAACACAAATATAATTGCAAATAAGTAAAGAGAGTAAGGATAGAGAAATTTACGCAAGTGATTTATAGAGGTTCGGCAACCTTGCCTACGTCTTCTACCTTGAGACGCTCCCAAGTGTCGTAACGATTTTTGTCCGGGGACCTAATCGCTAGACGTTAAAAATTATGGAGTCACCACCAATCAATTTTAATCTAGGTGTGATTGGCCGCCTATTCAAAACTAAGGATAAGTACATTGATCTACGTTATGAAATTTGGGTTCGGGAGTACAGTTACGTGTGAGGAAGGTATTAGCACCCCCACAACGCCTGTCTGATGGACAGTACCCATTAATCACATGTTATCCTAAAAAGTATTAATTAAGATGGTCTTCTATTCTTTATTGTTTTATTTATTATTTATTATTAAAATATTGAGATTTTTCTTAAATATTTTCCAATACTTTCGGTATAATTTAAGAAATTCTCTCACCTCAAGAATATTCGAGAAAATCACTTATTCTCTCGAAGAGGCTCCGTCGTCGATTTAAATTTCAATATTTTTTTGATAAAAGACTTTTACTTCATTTTAAACCTTAATTTTAAATATTTTATCCCTTTTTCTTGATATTCTATTTTTATATTTTATCTTAATATTTTAAAATCTCTCCAACACTTTTGGTGAGATGAAAGTTCCTCACTTATGAACCCCTTTTTTAGAAAATCATTATATGAAAATTCTTTTCAAGTTAATTACTAGAATTAAGATTTTATAGTTATTTTTATTACTTAAGATTTTGTATTTATCATCTTCTAAATTTTTATTTGCATTTCCCAACACCTTTGGGAAAGTTATAGAAACAATCCCTCGCTTAGGGACTTTTAGGAAATTCAATACTTATATTTTTATTCATTTATTAATCGATTTTTTTTTTTGGAAAAATAGCATTTATCAAAGTTTTTAAAGTAAATTACTCGTATTAACCTCTGATATTTTTTTTTGTTTAAAAATTTTTATTAAAATATTTTAAAATCTTTACACACTTTGGAAAGACTTAAACATGATTTTTCACTTAGGAATTTTTTTGAAAATCATTTCTTGCTCGTTTTAAAAATTAGAATTAGTTCCGATTATATTTAATGGAAGACTCCATATTATTGTTTTGAAAATATTTTAAAATTACTTTTACACATTTTTTATTTTCTTTATTAAAAAGTAAGCCTTACCAACACTCTTGGTAAGTATTTAGAGAAAGTTCCTCACTTAGGAACCTTTTTATTTTTTTATTTTTTGAAGAACATTATTATATTTCTTTTATTTAAATAAATTTTATTAAAGTTTATAAAAATTATTTTATTTTATTATTTTTCATTTGCAAGTTTTAGTTTAAGTTACCTTCTCATAAATCTTATTTTGAAACAAACCATTCAACACTTTTGGAAAGCTTTAAATTAAAAATTCCTCACTTAGGAACTCTTTAAAATTTATTATTTATCATTGTTGAACATTTTATTATAACATAATATGTTTTTTGATCTCGTATAATTATTTATCTTTATATGAGATTATATATTTTTGAATATTTTAACATCCTACCACACTTTGGTAAGATTTGAAGAAAACTCTCCGCTTGGGAGCTTTAAGGAAAATTCGTTTTTTTAAAAGTTTTTTTTATTTATCATTTTCAAATATTATTATTATTATTATTATTATTATTATTATTATTATTATTATTATTATTATTATTATTTAAGTTTGTTTATTCAAGATTGATATTTGACAATCTATAAGCCCAAAAAAATTTATGCATGCATATGAAACCAAAAAATCTAAGACATCATACTAATACAACCAATGCTTAAATCCTTATCTAAATTCATACGTGCAAATAGCTCAAGAATTGTATATCACAAACATATTTTCACTATATATATAAAGTTAGCAAGCCCAATGTAGTCAGCCCAAGCCATACCCATTTTTGCTTTTCCTTTTACGTGATTTAAGCCCTACAAAGCATTCTATAACAAATAAACAAAACAGAAGATAAAGGGATAAATCTCACAAAAATCGGTTCAAGTTCTTTCTTCAGCTTTTCCGTTTCTTCCCTTTTTATTTTTGTGCCCGAATCCTTCTCTCTTTGCAAGATAATCACCGATCGAACAGCACTTCTTCTTGCCACTGCATAGCCTTCCTCCGAGTAGCACTAGATCCACGGTTGTGGGAGCCACCCGCCACCCTCTGGTCCAGCCATCGCCGTCGCGTGTCACCTCATTTAGGCTTTTCCACTGTTTCTGTCACCGATCAGATGCCTTCCTACTTCCAGCTGCGACGAACGGCTTCCTCCCGTGCCAGCTAGCCACTGATTCTGTTATACTTACAGCCACCGATTTCCCCTTTTTATGTTTTGTAAATTTTCTGTTTTTCTTTAAATAGGCTTTATGATTTGTGGTTCAAATTTCAATTTGGATGTTTGGGAACTTTGAACTGATGTTGAATGTTTGCTCTCTTTTTTTTCTGTATTTACGTTGTTGGGTTTTCTAATAGCAAATGGGATTATGATTTTTCTCTTGAACCGATCCCCCCCTTTTTTGTGTTCTCTTCCAAGCCATTTAATAGGCATTTTGAGTCAAAGAAAACGAATTAAATCCCTCAAATCCAGGGATCATAATCGATTTTGTAGATGACTTTCAGGCTCAAATGGTATTTGTCAAAGGGTTGGTGGAGATGCAGGGTGGTTGTCAGTTTGAAAATGGCTGGCAACCTCTCAAGTTGGTGTCAGCACCGGCACTTCTCCTTTTTTTTTAATTCATTATTTTATTTTATTTTTATTTCAATATAAATGCTGTAGACACCTAATTTTGTCCGAAATTATAAATATATTTGGATTGGATCTTGTTTTCAGTCTTAGTGATTTGAGATTGAAATTTGCTTTATTTAATCATGCGTTTGAATTAATTTCGAGTAATTTGACTTCTGAGATGAATTTAAAGCTTAAATTAATTCAATTATCATGAAAATTGAATTTTTTCTTTCAAGATCAATTCTCAAATTTGTCCTAAATAATTGGACCTTTTACTTGATGTGTGAAAATTAATTGGGCTGAAGCCCAAAATCTAATGAGCCCAAATTTGTTGAGATTAGCCCATTTTCTTATTATAATTTTTTAATTTATATTGAAATAAAAATAAAATAAAATAATGAATTAAAAAAAAGGAGAAGTGTCAGTGCCGACACCAACTTGAGAGGCTGCCAGCCATTTTCAAACTGACAACCACCCTGCATCTCCACCAACCCTTTGACAAATACCATTTGAGCCTGAAAGTCATCTGCAAAATCGATTATGATCCCTGGATTTGAGGGATTTAATCCGTTTTCTTTGACTCAAAATGCCTATTAAATGGCTTGGAAGAGAACACAAAAAAGGGGGGATCGGTTCAAGAGAAAAATCATAATCCCATTTGCTATCAGAAAACCCAACAACGTAAATACAGAAAAAAAAGAGAGCAAACATTCAACATCAGTTCAAAGTTCCCAAACATCCAAATTGAAATTTGAACCACAAATCATAAAACTTATTCAAAGAAAAACTGAAAATTTACAAAACATAAAAAGGGGAAATCAGTGGCTGTAAGTATAACAGAATCAGTGGCTAGCTGGCACGGGAGGAAGCCGTTCGTCGCAGCTGGAAGTAGGAAGGCATCTGATCGGTGACAGAAACAGTGGAAAAGCCCAAATGAGGTGACACGCGATGGCGGTGGCTGGACCAAAGGGTGGCAGGTGGCTTCCACAACCGTGGATCTAGTGCTGCTCGGAGGAAGGCTACACAGCGGCAAGAAGAAGTGCTGTTCGATCGGTGATTATCTTGCAAAGAGAGAAGGATTCGGGCACAAAAATAAAAAGGGAAGAAACCAAAAAGCTGAAGAAAGAACTTGAACTGATTTTTGTGAGATTTATCCCTTTATCTTCTATTTTGTTTATTTGCTATAGAATGCTTTGTAGGGCTTAAATCACGTAAAAGGAAAAGCAAAAATGGGTATGGCTTGGGCTGACTACATTGGGCTTGCTAACTTTATATATATAGTGAAAATATGTTTGTGATATACAATTCTTGGGCTATTTGCACGTATGAATTTAGATAAGGATTTAAGCTTTGGTTGTATTAGTATGATGTCTTAGATTTCTTGGTTTCATATGCATGCATAAATTTTTTTGGGCTTATAGATTGTCAAATATCAATCTTGAATAAACAAACTTAAAAATAATAATAATAATAATAATGATAATAATAATAATAATAATAATAATAATAATAATTGAAAATGATAAATAAAAAAAACTTTTAAAAAAACGAATTTTCCTTAAAGCTCCCAAGCGGAGAGTTTTCTTCAAATCTTACCAAAGTGTGGTAGGATGTTAAAATATTCAAAAATATATAATCTCATATAAAGATAAATAATTATACGAGATCGAAAAATATATTATGTTATAATAAAATGTTCAAAAATGATAAATAATAAATTTTAAAGAGTTCCTAAGTGAGGAATTTTTAATTTAAAGCTTTCTAAAAGTGTTGGATGGTTTGTTTCAAAATAAGATTTATGAGAAGGTAACTTAAAATAAAACTTGCAAACGAAAAATAATAAAATAAAATAATTTTTATAAACTTTAATAAAATTTATTTAAATAAAGAAATATAATAATGTTCTTCAAAAAATAAAAAAATAAAAAGGTTCCTAAGTGGGGAACTTTCTCTAAATACTTACCAAGAGTGTTGGTAAGGCGTACTTTTTAATAAAGAAAATAAAAAATGTGTAAAAGTAATTTTAAAATATTTTCAAAACAATAATATGGAGTCTTCCATTAAATATAATCGGAACTAATTCTAATTTTTAAAACGAGCAAGAAATGATTTTCAAAAAACTTCCTAAGTGAGAAATCATGTTTAAGTCTTTCCAAAGTGTGGAAAGATTTTAAAATATTTTAATAAAATTTTTAAACAAAAAAAATATCGGAGGTTAATACGATTAATTTACTTTAAAAACTTTGATAAATGCTATTTTTCTAAAAAAAATAGATTAATAAATGAATAAAAATATAAGTATTGAATTTCCTAAAAGTCCCTAAGCGAGGGATTGTTTCTATAACTTTCCCAAAGGTGTTAGGAAATGCAAATAAAAATTTAGAAGATGATAAATACAAAATCTTAAGTAATAAAAATAACTATAAAATCTTAATTCTAGTAATTAACTTGAAAAGAATTTTCATATAATGATTTTCTAAAAAAGGGGTTCCTAAGTGAGGAACTTTCATCTCACTAAAAGTGTTAGAGAGATTTTAAAATATTAAGATAAAATATAAAAATAGAATATCAAGAAAAAGGGATAAAATATTTAAAATTAAGGTTTAAAATGAAGTAAAAGTCTTTTATCAAAAAAATATTGAAATTTAAATCGACGACGGAGCCTCTTCGAGAGAATAAGTGATTTTCTCAAATACTCTTGAGGTGAGAGAATTTCTTAAATTATACTGAAAGTGTCGGAAAATATTTAAGAAAAATCTTAATATTTTAATAATAAATAATAAATAAAACAATAAAGAATAGAAGACCATCTTAGTTAAGACTTTTTAGGATAACATGTGATTAATGGGTACTGTCCATCAGACAGGCATTGTGGGGGTGCTAATACCTTCCTCACACGTAACTGTACTCCCGAACCCAAATTTCATAACGTAGATCAATGTACTTATCCCTAGTTTTAATATGTGGCCAATCACACCTAGGTTAAAATTGATTGGTGGCGACTCCATAATTTTTAACGTCTAGCGATTAGGTCCTCGGACAAAAATCGTTACGACAGCTTGGCGACTCCGTTGAGGACTTTTGAGAGTCGAGCCAATAATTGATCATGAGTTATTCTAAGTCTTAATTGGATGGTCTTATTGGATACTTAATTTCAATTTCTTTGATTTTGTTCGTATTCATATTTTATTCAAGTTGTTATTTTTATATTTTGTCAATAAATTCTTAGGGTATCTAGGATAGGAGTTATGGTATGATTGACATGTTCCTTCTCACACACTTCACATACATGTGCATAACATAAGCTCTATACCCGAGTTTTGTCCTTCTTAGGAAGGGGGTAAAGTACCTACACTTTCGTGAGGTGTTAACCTCCGCAATGGCTAGCGAAATACTCTCACTCAAATTGAATCCTTTCCGTTTGTCGCCTGTTATGGGTGAGGATCGGAGTGCCTTACTAGTCCTGTGTGGATGTCAGTAAGGAGCAATTTGGGAACCTTTAGACCTTTTAAATCCAAAACCCAGCATGTAGTGAACCTTAAGTAACTAACCATTAAGGAAGAGTTATGATGATTCCTTACGTAGAATTTAACCTATGGTTAGGCACACATGAAGGAACTTTATTACCTCTTCTCTTCACACCTTGGTAAAGTTTGTTACTTCATCTCATACATTACATTATTGCATTACCATACAGGGGGTATTTACCACATCAGACATTCACACAAATAATCTTTGCTACATCCATGGAAAGCCTAGGATCTAGAGCACACCGATATGAGGATGCCAATGTGTTGAAGGCTAGGTCAATGGAAGCTCAAATCAAAAATGGAGATTGCTTGCCAATGGAATATGTGTCAGCTTTGGGTAGAGAAATGCATCTTGATCTAAGAAGGAATGATTATGCCGACTTGTCTATGATCTGGGCACGTTGGAAAGGGCCGATGCAAGAGAAGTTTTAAGAACAATATGGAGATATAGCATTATTACTTTCAGTAAATGTGGATGATCAACTTATTAGGGCTATGTTATGGTTTTGGGATCCTTCATATAGATGTTTTGTATTCAACAAGGAAGATATGGTGCCAACTATAGAAGAGTATTCTGTAATGCTCCGTTTGGAACCTTCAAGTCCGGACAAAGTCTACCTACATGATAAGAAGACTGGTTATCGAAAAAAGCTTGTAAAGATGATGGGGATTAGGCTTGAAGATGTGGACAAGCACACCAAGCAAAAAGGTGAGAGTACTTGCATTCCTTGGAGTTTCCTGCACGATTATCTTATGAAAAACACCGATGAGAAACGGTGTAGATGTGTCTTCGCTCTAGCTCTTTACGGTCTAGTGATCTTTCCAAAAGTGCTAGGATACATTGATGTGGCCGTGGTTGACTTTTTGGAGCAAATAGAGAATCATGTTAATCCTGTACCGGTCATTTTGGCTGAAACTGTGAGATCCTTGAATTTTTGTCGACGTAAAGGAAAAGGACAATTCCTCGGTTGCACGCAACTCCTATATATTTGGATGCAAAGCCACTTCAAAATGGAAGAGGGAAAATTTCGAAAGTCTTACTTTGCTTCAAGCATTCCCATTAAGGAATTTTGCGAGATTAAGTGGCCAAAGCCAAAGACAGAAAAGCAATGGGTTGCATACCTACGTTGTTTAGAAACCCAAGACGTGGTATGGAGAGCTCCGTGGATGAAGCTTGACCCGATATTATATGGTTGTGGAGACAAGTATTGGGTTCCTCTTATGGGACTATGGGGTGCAGTTAGCTACGCTCCGATCTTGGTAATGAGACAATATGGATACGACCAATTTGCCCCAGCGACGCATACACTTAACCAGCTGGAATTCATGTATGGAGAGCCCCAAACCATCTAAAAGGTTGAAGAAGTTGCTAAGTTATGGAAACAAGCTCGAATGATGGAAGGAGGAAAGCTAACAAACAATACTACTGCCGAGTATTCTGTTTGGCATTGTAGACGTGCTCGAGATCTTGTGCTCCCACAGGAAGAAAGCTTAGATACTGAAGCCTCTCCAAAGCCCTGAGACTTATTGTTAGAGGCAGAAGTTACTAAAAGAAAACTTCAAGAAGAGAAAAACAAGTTGGAATGTGAAAACAAAAGACTCAAGCATGAGATGAAAAGCAATTCAGAGCATTGAAGCAAGAGGATCCAAGAAGAGCGCAATGAATGGAGAACATTATTAAAGGATATGAATAGTACAATCTCGTCCACCACTGCTGAATTGGGTCGCATACAAAAGGAAAATGAACAACTCCAAGCAAAGAGTCAAAACAATCTTGAGTACAAGCAACTTGAGAGCGAAATGGCCCATATGCAAGCTCAAATGCAAATGATGGGAAAGACGCTATCAGAATCTCAAAGCCATGTCATAGCACTCCAAGAAGAAGTTGACGACCTGCGAGTCTTGGCTGATGAACGCGAGGAATGGATACGTGCTCATTTTTTGCAACAACAGCATCTGAAGCATTTATTCGAGCAAATTAGCATGGCTGCCAGGAAAGCTGAGGAAATGGAGGAAAGGGTGCGAGAGCTAAAGCCAGGAGTGAACCCAATTACTGATCATGGTCATCGTTTATCAGAGTTTCTAGATGAAGCACAAGACCATTACTTACAGGTTATAAACTTCCAGAGGAAACCAAGGGCTTAGAGACTAGACTTTTCATGGATGTAGTTTGGACTTTTGTTGTAAAATAACTTCTAAAGTCTAATGAAAGAACCTTTTGTTAGTTATGTGGTAAATACTTCCCCATTTCATTCATTCATACATTCTTTAGTAAAAACATTAGCAGGCATAAATGACTTTGTTTAACAATAAAATAAACATACCCTAATTCCAGAAGTTTTAGGTAATAAAGGTGTAAAGATAGCTCAACCAGCGAGAATTGCTATTCATCCATACAACACTCGTCTACAATCTAGGAATATGGAAAACAAACAACAAATGAGGATAGACAGAATGGAGAAAGCACAAGAGGAAATGAGGGGCAAAATAGTTGAGATGCAAGAGGATATGAGGAAACATATGGTTGAAATGATGGAATTAATGAGTGGGATGGTCAAAGGAAAAAATGTGGTGGAAACTTCTACAGCTAGAGAAGAAATGCATAATCAAGGAGATGGGCAAGAGGAGCCATTGTACCCTCCAGGATTTACCCCAACACATGTTCAAACTGGTCAAGAAGGCTACCAACGAGTGATGCCGCCCCAGGGTGGTCGACCTTATGCTTTTAGTAGGGTAAACCCACCAATGGGCCAATCTAATCAAGGGCAAGTAGGATCATGTCTCGGAGGCAATCCTGCAGATCCTATTTTTGTCCCAAATCTTGATGACCCTAGTGAGCAAGAAAAATTGAGAAAGGCAATCCCTGAAGTTGGTTCTGGAGTGGGGATAGAACATAAATATGACATCCTAGAAGAAAGGCTTAGAGCAGTAGAAGGAAAGGACACATTTGGTAGAATTGATGCAGAAGAACTCAGCCTAGTGTCTAACCTGGTGTTCCCCCCAAAAGTTAAGATTCCTGATTTTGAAAAGTATGACGGAACAACATGTCCATCAGCCCACATCACAATGTTTGTTCGAAAGATGGCGGGGTATACTCACAATGATAAGTTGTTAATCCATTGTTTTCAGGACAGCCTTACTGGATCCGCTGCAAGGTGGTATGTCCAGTTGGATGGGAACCATATACACTCATGGAAAGATCTTGCTAGGGCATTTATGGCTCAGTACCAGCATGTGGTGGATACAGCTCTTGATAGGATGACACTCCAAAATATGAAAAAGAGAGCCAATGAACCTTTCAAAGAATATGCCCGGCGATGGAGAGATGTAGCTTCCCAAGTGCAACCACCTATTACTGAAAAGGAGACAACTATGTTGTTTGTTAGTACCCTCCGGGAACCCTATTATGGTAAGTTGATTGGAAGTGCCACGAAAAGTTTTGCTGACATGGTAATTTCTGGGGAAATGATAGAGAATGCCATAAAGAATGGTAAGATAGAGGTATCCGATAGCGGAGGATCCAAGAAGGGTGCAACATTCAAGAGAAAGGAAGGGGACGTCCACACTATGACCGTTGGAGGCCAACCGCCTAGAAACCCCACCCCCTATTCTCCTTACCCGATTTATCCACCTTATTACCCACCTGTAAACAATGTCACAGTAGGCCCATACCCATACCAATCAATTTCAAGATCAACATATACCCCCAATTATCGGCCAAGAGCTCCCAATTCACCAATCACATCCACATTAGCTCAACGACCTACACCTGCCAACAAGTTAGATGACAATCAGAGAAGGCAAAAATCCAGTCGAGATAGGCAACATTTTGATCCAATCCCTATGACCTACACAGACCTTTTGCCTCAATTAATCGAAAACCACTTCCTTACACCAGTCTATATAGAACCTCTTAAACCTCCTTGCCCTGCATGGTATGACTCAAATACCCACTGTGATTATCATTACGGGGTTCCAGGCCATTCAACAGAAAATTGTACTGCTTTAAAACACAAAGTGCAGACTCTTATTAAGGCAGGAATATTGAATTTTGGGAAAAAAGGAGAACCAAGTGTAAACAAAAACCCATTACTGAATCACGACGAGGGTAAAGTAAACGCCATAATTGAAGAGGTGGATCGTTGGGTCAAGAAAAGCATTTATGAGGTGAAAATGCCAATGAAGGTGGTGTTCGACGTAATGGTCAAGGCAAAACTAATCCAGGTAGATGATGAAAAGATGCCTAAAGAGGGAAAGTTTTGTGAGTTCCACAAGAATGTGGGGCATGAAATCCAAAATTGTCAAGAGTTTCGCCAAAAGGTGCAATGCTTGATGGATGCAGGTATTGCAAAATTTTATGAAGAAGTGGAAATAGAATCAGTTAATGTCATTGGTAGAGAAACAGGTCCTGTTCGGTGGAAATCATTGACTATCTATTATGAGGACAAAGATGAGCCTATAATTGATTCAAAGCCAAAGTTTCAATTGCCAAGGATAACCATTGAGGTTCCAAGTCCTTTTTCATATAAGGACAATCAAGCAGTCCCATGGAACTATAACTGCATCACTACTAAAGGGTCAGTCAATATCCCTTTGGCCACCACAACAAGCACTACAGCTGCAGTGGATATAACAGGCACAGGAGGAATCACCCGAAGTGGGAGATGTTACACGCCTGAAATGTTGAAGAAAATTCAAAAAGGAAAGGCTAAAGAGGGAGAAGACGAAGAAAGTAATAGAGAAATCCCTTTTGAGGGTGAAGAAAAAGAATTCAGGGAGCAACGAAGCAAACCGGTGTTTGAAAAAGAAGCTTCAGAGTTTTTGAAATTCATCAAGCACAGTGAGTTCAATATAGTAGATCAGTTGAATCGTACGCCAGCGCGTATCACTCTGCTTTCTCTATTACTGAATTCAGAACCCCACCGGGAAGCTCTTCTATGAGTGCTCAATCAAGCATATGTACCTCATGATGTGTCAGTAGAAAAGATAGATCGACTTGTTGGAAATATTGTGGCAGACAATTTTATATCCTTCAGTGATGATGAGATTTCGCCTGATGGAAGAGGCAGCTACAAAGCCTTGCGTATTACAACCACTTGCAAAGACTACATCCTACCTAGAGTCCTAATCGATAATGGCTCAGCTCTAAAGGTTATGCCTCTAGGAACTCTGTCCAAATTGCCTGTGAATGAGTCGCACATGAGGAAAAGTCATATGGTAGTAAAAGCATTCGATGGTACACGTCGAGGAGAAACAGGGACCATAGAAATTTCAATTCAAATTGGCCCTAGTGTCTACAATGTGGAATTTCAAGTCATGGACATTAACCCTGCATATAATTGCCTTCTTGGGCGTCCATGGATACATTCAGCTGGAGCAGTCCCCTCGACTTTACACCAAATAGTCAAATTTAAAATAGATGGAAAAGTGGTAGGTGTAGTTGGAGAAGAAGATATGATTGCTACAGTTTCCTTCATTGCCCCATATATCAAGGTGAATGAGAATGCACCAGAATGTTCTTTCAAGTCCTTGGAATTTGTAAATGCTACATACATAGGAGAAGGATCTAAGATACCAATGCCACAGTTGTCCAGCGCCACAATGTCGGGAATTCAACAAACTGTTGGGAAAGGATGTTATGCTGGAGCAGGATTAGGAAAGAACTTGCAAGGGATAAAACGAGCTTTGATAGCAAAAGTGAAGGATGATAGATTTGGTCTTGGCTACAAGCCAACTAGGCTAGAGAGGAGAAAGTTTTTGGAGAAGAAAAGGGAAAGAAGAATGGCTAAACTTAAAGGGGTCGATGAGGAAACTGTAGAGGTGGCAAAAATTGGCCCGAGCCCGAAAACCCGCCCGAATCCGCCCGAGACCGAACCGGGACCAGCCCGAATTGACCAAAAAAGTCAAAGGCCCGTAACCGAAAAAGCTTGGAACTGAAAAAGCCCGTAACCGAAAAAGCTCGAAACCGAAAAAACTCGAACCCGACACAACCCGAGCCCGACATAACCCGAGCCCGATACGATCCGAAACCGAGACCGACCTGAACCGAAAACCGAAAAGACCAAATTTATAACCCGAGAAAACCTGAATTATAATTATATAATTATTATTTAAAAATAAATAAATAATTGATACACTTTTTTAATTAAAAAGTTTAAAATTTTGAAAACAATTATTATTTATTATACAATTTTATCAATTATATATTACCAGCATAATAAATATTGAATCTTTTTAATTAAATTAAATTAATTTAAAACATCATAATATATGATATAATATATGATATCAAATAATCTTTAATATTATCTTTATTGCATTTATAATAATAAATATATTATTAATTTGACATTTGATTTTATTATAAAAATCATTTTTAAATTTTATTATTTTTATTTATAATAAAATTTTAATTTTAATACAATAATAAATCAAATATATAAAAATTATATAATTTCAATATTTGTTTGAAACTTTGAATTTGATATCTTGTGCAACACATTAAAAATATTTTTAATAAAATTAAATTTAAACTATATTTTCTTAACGTTTCAAGTATAAAAAGATATTAAATTTAGATTAAAAAAACCTAATCTTAAAATTTAAATTCAAATTTTTAAGATTAGAAAAAGCTAAGTTATTAAATTAAACAATACAAGTACAATTTTTTTATACTTGGGTATCATTAAAAGAGAAAATTATAGTGGTAATTTTATTTTTAGCCTTAAAACAAAAGACATTAAAAAATCAAGCTAGTGATAATTAATTATTTATTATATTATAATAATCTTATACACGAATAAACTAATTTGGTTTCTTGTAATAATGATTTGTATATTATATTATAATAATCTTTTAAGAATAAATTATGTAATCTCCTAGTGTGTAAGTATTATTTTGATAGAATTAAGTATTTATTAAAATAATTTCTTTATTATCTATTAAATGTAAAATTAAAGTGTGGATAAAAATAATAATTCTAATAGTAAATTAAAGTGTAATTTAATAATAGATTAGAGTTGTATTACTATGTAAGTGGTAATTTTAATAAAATTTATTTTTTATACTTTGTTATTATTATTATTATTAATTATATTTAAATAACTAGCATTATATTAATTAATTTAGTAATATCTATTATTTAACATTTTAATTAGATATTCAATCAATTGGTGTATATCTAATATTATTATGTTAATATAATATTATTATGTTAATGTGAATATGAAAAAAATTAGTACTCAATTTGGAATAGTTTTTTTGATGGCAAATAAAATACATAATATAGTTAATAAATAACATCTTATCATAATGATTTGTATGTTATTATAACTTTAAAAATAATATTTTATCATGTGATATATAATCAACTATACAAGCTCTTAATTATATAAAATAGATTATTAATATATTTATCTTATTATAATGATTTATATGTTACAGTATAATAATCTCTTACTATGTAATATAGAATAAATTAAACAATCTCTCATAGCATATTATAGTTTTAATTTTAGACATTTTTCATTTCAATTTCTTATCATGCTTTTAGAATATATTTTTTTTTAATTTCAAACATTTAATCTCTTAGGATGTTTTCATGTAATTTAGTTTAACTTGATCAATTAATAATCATAATATTGTATGATTAAATAGATATTGACCTTCTCAACTACTTTTTTAGTCAAAAAAGTGTTTTTTTTAATTTATTATAATGAGTTACAAATAAAATAATAAACATAATATACTATATATATATATATATATTAAGATTTACATTATAATAAAATGTCATATATGTTAAATTTATTGAACTAAGAGTATCTAAATTCCAATGACCTAATATTGACCCAAAAAAAAAAACACAATGACTCAATAAGTTATTGTTAAGAGTATAAAGCTATTTATATAAATGTTTAATAGTTTAGTGTGATTTATTTATGTCACGACCCGAAGACCGCGACTTTCACTCGATTCTTATACTTTTCTTAGTCTACAAATTTATGGACTAAATTTTTCTTTTTCATTTTAAGGTTTGTATTCGGTGTCAGTGTAGTTACTATACTACCTAGGTGACTTATAGTCATTCCATTTAAATATTAAACAAACACGGAAACGGTTCTTAGTTACATCCCGACTTGTTAAACAGAATATGTACTGTGCATCAATTTAAGTCTTACATGTAAACAAATATTTTATAAAGAACATATAACTCAGAAAACTAGTACCAAGTTCATACACCGTCTCCGATGCCCACTGAGCAGCTCATATGGCAGACGTTAACTTCAATAATCTGAAAGAGATGAAATTTAGTGGGGTGAGCAAAACCACGGCTCAGTAAGATACTAATATAAATACAAGAGTAGGATTAAACTGTCTTAAACTGCAATGCTTAATACTTACAAGGATGCAATTACAGTTAATCCTTTCTCATCGATACATCTCATTATCACTTTTCATTTCATAATCATATTTCTGTATTCTATCATCTCTTATCAATTCTCATATCATCTCTTATCAATTCTCGTATTGTGGATCATAATCACGGTGGTACCCAGTCATAATTCTCTTCGTGTATTTCTATATTCGTGTTTCATAACATATCATGACCTCATATAGATGAAATATCGTTACCACCGAGTCATGACATTCCTCATGGAATTCTCATATACTAAGCATATTGTCATATTAGGGTTTAATATGCAATTCATGTAATTTTTCTGTATAAACCGCGATCATTTCAAATCATATCATATATACTTTAGGACATGCTCAACATATGCATTTTCAAAAGTTTGCCTTTAAGGCATAATATAAACATATTCAATTTCAATTCATGTATTCGTTTTCGGAGCATGTCTAAAACATGTGCGGTTTTAAAACATTTTTCATATACTATAAATCATATCAGGTTTAGAGTTCATATCAAATCAATCTATACTCTAAACCGCATGTCGTTTCAAATTCGACACAAAATCGTATATAAATCATGTAAGTGTCGAAATCATTTATCATATACTTTTAAATCATTTACTGTGAATCATATTAGGTCTAGAGTTCATATCAAATCAAACTATACTCTAGACCGCATATCATGCCATGTTCGACACAAAATCACATATAAATCATATAGTGTCGAATTCATATCTTATGGACTTTTAAAACATGTTTAAAACATGTACTGTTTCAAAACATATTTCATTTCAAATCTGTTTCATGTACAGTATAAATCATGTCAAGTCTAGAGTTCATATCAATATAAATCATACTCTAGACTTCATATCATATTTGTTAGAGACTAGGCTAGATCCCTATCATCTCTCTATCAATAAAGACTTAAATCACTGTAGCTAGCAGTGAAAATCATATCGTCCCCTGGAAACCAACTAGGGCGCTATCTATGGCCATAGACCTCATCTCTCTCAGCCCCACTGATCAGGCGTGACTGAGACCTGTCCACGACTATTGTCGAACAAGCATATCTATCTGCCTAATGAGCAAAGCTCCAATTAGGCGGTTTCCACTATGCTTTATTGAATTTAATTCTTTTAGGGTGCCTACAGTCTCATAAAACATTTAAATCTATAGCTTTCTTTTCAATATCATGTAAGGCATATGGTAAAATTCTGTATGAGACTTCATATATCAAAATACATATATATATATTTACCATATACTTTCATTTCAAAACAAATCAATACTTTTCAGTATTCATATAAACATTATTAAAATGTTTCAAGTTGCAAGAAGGCATGCTTAAATGCGATGCTGTAAAACATTTCAGTATGCAACTTCGATAATGTTTCCATCAAATACGCTAAAGCGATTCATTTAACTTTATCACCATCAATTATTCGATTTCAAGACTTTCTTTCTGTCAACCAATAAATCACTATACAATTCATTCACTATTCATCTAATTCAGTATTCAATTTGCTCAGTACTCAATTCATTTGGAAATCGAATCACTTGGTATTCAGACCATTCGGTATTCAATACCCTTTCTTGATCGTCATTGACTATTATAATCATTTATACACTTCATTATCAATATTAGGATCACATCATTAGTGTGAATCCTCTAAGTTTTGATAAGCATTTAAACATCAATTTCTAAAATAGTCATCAAGTTACCGAATTTATGCAAATAATAATATCATCCTTCAATATCTGTTCCAGAATCGACATCGAGGATAACAGAATCACAAAATCGATAGTCACTTATCAAATCCATTTATGATTTGATCTATTGATACATGTTTATCATTTTCGATTTGAGGTTCAATTTCATTTACTATCACAAAATCGTATCTAAATCCTCAAATCCATTTTCATGTGGCCTTTATGATTTTATCCGAACTCATGCAATTGTCGATCTTATTATTCAAGATCTATTCTAAGATTATAAGCACAATCATCTTTTCACATATTTATCACTCATTTCTTTGAATCCATAATTGATCGGATTGTGTCGTAATTAAATCTCCATTTCAATCTCTCGAATTTGTCCATATTATCACTTTCGAAATTATTTCAAAATCATGAAACCGGATTCGGTAAATTCTGGAAATCATTACTCCGTTAATAACTTCACAATCCAATCATTCGACCATCGAAATTTCAACTGTGATCTTCTCTTCCAAGCTACATCATATAATTATCATCACTTTTATCCGTGATCCGTCTAATTAATAATTCCACCTCAATCTCAACTTGATACCATTCGTGATATTAAAATTACTTGATTTATCGATTCTATAAGGTTTTAAACCATGTAATTCACCACATTATCGTTTCTAACGATCTATCTTCTCATCGATTTCAATATCAAACTCTTTCGATAATACTATAAAATCCTTTCAATATTTATTTTCAATAATTATCTCCAAGATTTCATTTATGTGAGAAACTTAATCTTTTTCCTCAATTATTTTCCTAAAAATTTCGACAGCATAACGGCTTAATTTTCCCTAACCTCCTGCAAGGGAAACACAATTTATACTTGCAGCCGTTGATTCTCACCAATTTTACCTCTTACTAAGACCCCCACCATCAGTTGTGGGTCCTCTTAGCATTTTTAGCAAATCAATTTAAATCGATGCATCATATAAAAATCATAATTCCATTTAAAGTCAATTAAATAAATGCATCATAAAAAAAATCATAATTCCCACATACAATATAAAGCTACTAATGCTTTATAAAAGTATCTTACCTATTCGCCAAAGCTTAGCGCACTTTTCGATTTTCGAGCCTTGTCGAACTCCACCATTCGTCTCATTTCCGTTTTGCTACAATTTCAATATTAATGCACTACATCAATATAACCATAAATTATTCAATAACATCAATAATTTATTTTTCTTCAATTTTTCTTACCTTTTCTTCCTTCTTCTTCTTCCTTTTCCTTTTTCCTTTTTCTTTTCTTTTCTTCTTTTTCTTCCTTTTCTTTTCTGTTCTGTGTTTTGTTTTTTTTTTTTTCTGGCCTGAACCGGTTCGGACCGGTTCAGGCCGGTTTAGCTTAGCTTGAACGGTTCGGTCACCGGCGGCCAGCCACTCCGGCGGTTCAGCCGCTCCACAGCTTGCCGAGGTTGCCACGAAGCCGGATCTGGTCTCGGTTTGGCCCCATCACCGGCGACGGCGCCAGATCTGGCGACGTGGGTTTCGGCTCCTTTCTCCTCCGTTTCTTCCTTCCTCCGCCGTCCTTTACCTCGCCGGTGGTCTTCCTTTGTTTCCCCTCAGCTCCACCAAGCTCGGGGTTGGGGTGGCGGTGCCTAGACCGGCCGGCACCGCCACTTCCCTCTTTTCTTTTCCCTCTTCGGCTTCGCCCCGCATTCTCCCGTTTCGCTTCATTTCTGTTTCCTTTTTCTTTCCCTGCCGTCGGCGTCGGCGTCTCTTCCTCCATCACGGCTCGCCGGCGGCGTCGCTCCTTCTCCGGTAAGCCAACAGGGGTCGGCTCTCCATTTTTTTTTTCTATTTGCTTCTCTTCTGTTTTAGTTAACAGAAGAGAAGTGTGGGAATCGGGTTCCCCGATTCCCACTTCAGTTTCTTCTTTTTTTTTTTAAATATATATTTATTATTATATATACAAATAATAACTATAATATACATATATATAATTATTATACACCTTAATTATATATATACACTATTCATAATATGTATTTAAATACATATTTTGTATTAAAATATATATTTATATATATACTTTTACACTTTTAACACAAAATAATATTTATATAATATCATTATATAAATATACCAAAATATTTTTATTTCTTATTAAGTTTTGGATTTCTAAATATCCAAAATTATTTTCTCCATTTTCTTATTTAATTTGGATTTCCATTTATCCAAATTAAATTTCCTCCTTCATTTCTTATTTCCAAATTTAATTTTCCTTTTTATTTCTTATTTAATTTGGATTTCACTTTGTCCAAATTAAATTTTTCGGATACCTTATATCTATTTAGAAAATTCTCGGTCTTCACAATTTATAATTTGTTAGTTATTTATTTGTATAGCTAATACTTTTGGATTTTCACTTTCTTTTAGTTTTACTATATATATTTGGCTCATTTAAAAAATAAATTTTTATATAATTATTAATATATAATTATATATTTTATAACAAATGTAAATATCACAGGAAATTAAAAAATAAATAATAATTATCAAGTAATAAAAACATTAAAATGTGAAAATTTATATTTATATAAATTTAGTCAAAACAACAATATTTTATTTATGAGAGTTTCGTGTGAAAGGAGATCTGTTTGATTTTCATTTTTCAATTCCCTCCAAACAAGCTTTTGCCACATTACCAAAAAATTTCAAATTCTTTCGGAATATGCCTTTTCCCTCCCTTGAGAATCACATGAAAAAACTTCAAAAGCAAACTTTGAAATATATTTATCTCAATATACTGTCATGCAATGTAGATATGATAATTAAAAAGAAATTGTGTTTGGTATATCAATATAAATTTTAATACAATAATTTTTATATTTTATATGATACAAATATATTTGATGCAATACGAATACAACATATATATATATACGAATTATTAAGTCTAATATAATGTAATGTCTATTATAATCGTTTTAATTATAATCAAAATTCAAAGATGATTTTTTTATTACAAGGGAAATATTAAATAACTGAGGATGGGGGTGTTGGATTCAAACCCAAGACTTACAATATGCCACAACTCATCTTTAACCACTAGGCCAAGAGGTTGTTGGCAATTCAAAGATGATTTTTAGTAGTCGGAGTTTGTGGACAAAAAAATTAATTAGTACAGAAATCCAGATGCTTCCAAGGCAAAAGTTTACAGTAGCATAAATGCTTTCATTTCTTGCAAATGCAATGCAAGATTTAAAACTTTTTCAATATCTTTTACATCTTCGAGCATTTTACTTATTATTCTTTTTACGATAATTAATCAATTATAATTAACAATTATGTATTGGTCCATCATTTACAAGTGTGAACTTTATGTATTATTTTGATAGATCTCACGTGACTTTAAATTTTGATTAATTAATTATAATGTAATAATTATAGATGATATGTTCTCTTTTATTATTGTAGATAACTATATTCTTCATTGGTCCACTCCCAATGTTTTCAAAATCATCCCAACCAAATTTCTTAATATATATTATACAATTCCTATTTATTAAATTTTAACTTTAATTTAGCATTTCTATTATATTTTTATTTAACTATATAAAATTAAATTAATTATTATATTCAAAATTATAAAATATTTATAATTTATAAAATTTTAAAATAATTTGACTAAGCCCGCTAAGCCCGCCCGATTAAAACCGGACCGAAACTATAAGGGGTATCATATCACGGTTTTCAGGCCGAAGGCCGAAGCCAGGGCCCACTCACTCAACCGTACTGTCCGCTTTGGGGTATCATATCAGGGCCCCGCACGGATTTCTTTCGCGTCTGCCGCTACTCGAACCTTTGACATCCAAGCGATTCGAGTAACGACTAACCATTGGACCTCTAAATCTGTCACAACCCAAAGGCCGCGACGGTGCCTCTTACTTGTACGGATGCGTAGAAATTAGGGCTAATTTTTCGATTTCCTATATTTGCTTTGTCTAAGTGCAATGTAGTGAATTTTTGTTTCAGGACGTTAACTCCCTCGCCTATTTTTATGACTTTACCCAGGTTATTTTCCTGCATAAAAATTACAAGTAATAATCCAGCTCATGCTTCCCAGAATGACAGTTAATCATATTCTAGCATTCCTATGACCAAGTTCATTTCCATATCATAGCATTTCATCTTATGGTTCACATTTTTCCTACTTGGTCACTTGTTCATGCTATTCAATCCACAATCCATACTCATGCAAAATCAATATTCCATACTTCATCATTACTAGTCTAGATGCTATTCTCTATATTAGATTACATCCCATCTAAGTACTGAATCAAAATAGCCTGAATTAGTAATAAATACAAAACGAAAGTGTGTATACCCCAAATGTTCACAAAAATTTCTTTGGAGAGTTGGGACTATATTTCAGGCTCGGGACTATTCGGAAGGCTCCGAAATACTCCCCCAACTCCGTGCTCAATCTAAAAAATTTAAATAGCGTTTAATGAGCAAGGTTCAGTAAGTCATTTATATAAGTGCAGAGTTAGAATTATACTGTTCTATATGTCATGCATGATGTCATGTGAGGAAAATTTACTATCAGTCATTCTCTTATTCGTCATGCGATCATATACCTGTCATATTCTCATATTCAGTTCATCTATGCTTCAACATGTCATGAAACGTCTAAGTTATGAAACCATGATATAACCTTTGACATGTAATTATGAACGAAGTAGTTACGGTCATAAAACATGTAATACATATTCTTTTAAACAAGTTCAAGGCATGTATAATATCAGTACATTTCATGTATTCTTTTAAGATGTGCTTGAAGTATGCAAGCTTTTTCATTTCATGTCGAGTATGCTTTTTGAAAAATATTTCATATCACAAATACTTTTTGAGATACATTTCATATCACATATTCTTTTTGAAGCACATTTCATATCACATATACTTTTTTTTTGAAATACATTTCATTTCGCATATATTTCCTTGAAGCACATTTCATATCACATATATTTTTTTTTTTGAAATACATTTCATTTCGCATATATTTCCTTGAAGCACATTTCATATCATATATACTTTGAAAGTATATTTCATATCACATATAGCATCAAAATACGTTTCATATATTGTAAATCAATATCGAGTTTAGAGTTCATTTTCATTTTAAAGGCATACTCTAAACTTCATTTCATATCATTTGAGACTAGGCTAGATCCCTATCTCTCTATCAATAAAGACTTAGTTCACTGTAGCTAGCAGTGAAGAATCATATCATCGTCCCCTGGAAACCACTAGGGCGCTATCTATGGCCATAGACCTCATATCTCTCAGTCCCACTGATCAGGCAAGACTGAGACCTGTCCACGACTATTGTCGGACAAGCTTTTATGCCTAATGAGTAATCTCCAATTAGGCGGCTTCCACTATGCTTTATTGAATTTAATTCTCTTAGGGTGCCTATAGTCTCATAAAGCAATTCAATCTTTCGTATAAAAATAGTTTAATGTACGTAATGTTTTTCTAAAGATCATTTACATGTATATACGTACATAGGTGAAAACTATCATTTCATTCTTTTCAAAGCCATTCAAGCATCCAAAATATTCTTGTAAACATGATAAGAATAAATCATTTCAATTTTTCATGTATAGTAATAAGTCATGCTTGATGGCAATAAAATTCAAAGAAGTGAAATAAGACCATAAAATGACATGCTCATGAATTGCCTGAATGTTTATCATTTCATCTCATAATATCTATGAACCTATACCATATCAATTCACTTTCGATCAATGTCTCTCACCTTGGTACTTTATCAAGTCGAATATCATACCTACATTTCATTTCGTTATATTCAATCTCTAGGTATTCAATTCATTTTATAGTAAGATTCAATCCTATACAGGATAATCCTACTTCTACCTTATATAAACGTCTTACCTAGTGCGAGCTTAGCTTGATCTTGTCCCGTGGTTAGCTAGACCGTGTCCGTCGTCCTCTGGGCACACTATACATTCACAAGGAATTTCGACTTAATAAAGTCTAGCTCAAGTTTTCAATACGCTTATATAAATTTACACTCCAACATAATATCTATATATATATACATATATATATGTATATATATATATACATATATATATAGATATATATATATATATATACATATATATATATATATATATATATATATATATATATATATATATATATATATACTCTTAACACCATATACTTCAAGTCCTTACATCACATTCTCTCATTTTTTTCTACATCTTTATATATATGTATTATACCTACATATATATATATATATATATATATATATCTAATTCCATGTTTTTCAAATGAGAAATGTATGTGTATATGTATGTATATATATATATATATCTATTCCTTTCTTTGAAATTCCTTTCTTTTCTTCTATTTCCTTTCTCTTCTTGTTTCTTATCTTGTCATCAAGTAGTATACATATATAACACACTAATATAATACATACTTTCTAAAAATCTGATGTATATCTTTATATATGTACTATACATACATATATTTATCTATTTCCTTGTTTTCAAGCAATTAACATATATATGTATATATCTATATATATACACATATTTTTTAACACTAACATAATAAATTCTTAAATCTATTTTTTTTCTCATTTCCATATATAAAAAAAATATATTTATATATATATATATTTCTTTTCTTCTAATTCCTTTTCCTTCTTTTATTTCTTTTTCTTTCCTATTTCTTTTACCTTAGTGACTCACGGCAGCTTGGTGTGGAGATGCTCCCCCTACGGCAGCCCTTGTTTGTCAACTACAACCATCACGTGAAGCAGCTCCCTCCTTATGCTCTCTTTCCACGCCTTCTCCTCCTTCTCTTAGTCACCAAGCACGTCCCAAGCAGCCTCCATGATGCTCGGTTTTTCTGTTTCTCCGCCAGTCACCAAATCACAGCCATCTGAAGCTTTCGTTCAACCCTAGAACAGCCTTGAACCTTCAGGAAATAAACCTTGGTTTTCCAGCCCTCTCTCCTTCCTTATTCTCGTTCTTAAACGTAGCTCCAAAAATCCCAGCTTATACCTCTGTTTTCCTTCTCGTGGCAGCCTATTCCTTCCTTCAAGAACCCATGTTTTCCAGTTCAAACACAGCCCCCATAAGCTGGCCACGTTTCAACCCTTCTCTTTCTTATTCGAACCAGTCTCAAATGGAACCCTCGGTTTAGCTCTCAACACCTCTGTTTTCTTGTACCAAAATCATTAGAAATCTCTATTTTTCACTCCTTTAAATCAGTCCCGATTCAGCTTTTGAAACACCAATAACCTAGCTTCAACCTGCCTTTGGTCGGAATCCCAGCTTAGCCCTCGTTAACTATCCAAAGTGTGCTACACGAGGAGGAAAGGAAGGCACGATGGAAGGCAGAGAAGTTTTAGACGATGAGCAGAAACGGGAGAAGGAAAAACGTGAAAAAGAAATGGCTGAGCAATTTTTTTATTTGGTTTTCTTTCTTTTGCTTTTATTTTATTTTATTACAAGTTTAGGTATAGTGGCTATTAGATTTGAGTGCTCTGCCAGGCATAGCACTTTTTGGATTTTGGGTGGGATTTTTCCCACCCAATCCGGTCATTGATTCTTTTTTTTTCTATAATATATATTTTCATTTGACTTTACTTTTGTTTTATTATATTATATGATTTATTTATTTATTCATGTGTTTCTTTATTATATATTTACACTTTGTGTTTTATTTATTCATTTCTTTGTATCTTATACACATATTCCATACATGTATATGTATACATGTCTCATATATATATATATATATATATTCTTGTTCGTATAAATATGTTTAGTACCTATATTCGTATATTCCCGAATATGTATACGCATATGTATATATATATTTTTTTTTCATTTTATTATTCACATTTAATCTCGAATAATTGACTTCTATGAACACGTACTATAATCTTATACTTAAAATCTCATAAGTACATTGTCTCTTTACGTCACTAAATTACATAAGAAGTACGTATTTAGCTAGGAAAATTTCGGTTCTCACAGAAACCGAGAAAACCCGTAACCGAAAAAATCTGAAACCGAGAAAACCCGCAACCGAAAAAATCCGAGACCGAAAAAACCCGCAACCGAGAAAACCCGAGACCGAAAAAACCCACAACTGAGAAAACCCGCAACCGAAAAAACCCGTAACCGAAAAAGTCCGTAATCGAAAAAACTCGGACCGAAACCCGCCCGAACCCGCCCGTTTGCCACCTCTAGGAAACTGAGTCGATGCTGTTTCCTCCTCTAGAGGATGTCTTTCATTCTGTGGGATACATTTATCCAGACCTAGTAAAGGCTGACAAGGAAGAGCTTCTTAAGGAATTCGAGAATTTGTCTATGCAGATGGTAAACACAGATAAAGAAGAGGCCCCAAGAAGTTCGGAAGTGCGCCCTTGCCCGCCAGGCTTTTAGCTGAGGAATTGGCATTACATCGATCTTCCTGTTTGTAGACACTTAATTTTGTCCGAGCAAATATAAAATAAAAAAATAAAAACATTTTTTTAAAGTAAGTCAACCTTTCAGCCAAACCTTATACCAAGCCTATTAAAAGAGTTGACTTGAAAGATTTGGAAAGAAATAAATATTAAAAAGAAACAAATAAATAAGAGATACAAATGCTTGTAATAATAAATAAAAAGGGTCAAACAAAAAATGATTGAATAAAAAAAATCCCACAGCCATGATCATGGATCGGAATTGAGGGGAAAAGAATTAATATTTTTTGTCCTTTCCTTAAAAGATCAAAATCAAATAAAAGAGAAGGAAAGAAATAAATTAAAAGTGTGAAATCGGAAAAGAAAATCAAGGCTGAAAAAAATCAAATAATAAAATTTGCATAATGACAGCCATATTTTAAGAGCATAAATGGTGGAACTTTGTCTCTTTCCCCTATGACTATAAAGCACAAGAGACACATAGAGAAAGACACGATTTTTACACAAGAAAAAAGGGGGAGAAAAAAAAAGATACACAAAAAAGGGAAAAGAAAAACCCTACGGCCTCTATTGTTCGATGCTCCCTGCATCATCGTGCTTCGTCGTTTCCTGCTCCTCGTTTTCTTGTACCTTCAGTTTGCTGCACCAGTTCCTTCCCTGCTCAAGCTGCTGTTCTACCTGCACTCCCAAGTTGCTTCTGTTTCTCCATCTTCATACCGGAAACTGCTGCTGCACCCTTGATCACTCTCTAAGCTGCTTCACTGTCCATTGCTGTTTACAGTCCCTGCTATTGTCACAAGTGGTCCTCAGCGTTGGCTATTGCTGTTGGCTCATGGTGAAAATGAAATAGCAAAAGAGACAAAGGTGTTCGAGAAAGAAGCTTGGAGTTGCTACTGTCGGGTTTGTTTAGCTGCGTCGGTGTTGCTTTTACTCCAAGAGAAAGGGATAGTCGAGGAGGAGGCGAGGATTGCTCAAGGCTGGACGGCTATTCCTGGTCATCACCATTTTGCTGCACAGTACAGTTAGTAAAGGAGCACACGTGAAGATTAAAAAGAAAAAAAAGACAAAGGAAGAAAACTTTTACAGGTTAGCTTTCATTCCGTTTTTATTTGCTTTTAACTTGATTGATTTACTTGATTATTAAATGATTATTTTACTTGGCTAGTGGATTGATGATAGAAATAACGTGTGGTGCATGTTTACGTTTTGCTTACTTGGTTATTTGCCATTAATCACTCACAATATTTGCACAAAAGGTTTTAAATTGTGACATGATTGCCTAGCTAATAAATGATTTGTCTTACTTACTAATAAATATTTGATAGTTGGTGATTTGCTTGTGTGTGTGAGATGTGGAACGTTTTTGTCTTGTTTACTTAATTATTTGTAGTTGTGATATTTTGAGAAAAGCTTAATTATGTGCTAATAATTCAAAAATATATTAAGGTTTGTGATTATTAATAAGACAAAGCAAATTTATAAGATCAAAACCAAATCATAAATTGAAATTAATTTTACAAGTGAAATTATTATAGAATTTTAATATGAATAAATTTAGTTTTCCGATGATGAGATTTCGAAGAAATCACAAGTAGTGATTCTTCGATAATCTTTAGGATCGAGAAAAATCCTTAGATGTTACCAGCGTATTGGAACATTTAATTGGTTTTATCTCGATTTCAAAATTCTTTAAATAAATTAATATAAAAAATAAAAATAAATTAATCAAATATAAAATTTAAAATGAACAAATAAATAATATAAATATGAATTATAAATAAATAAATAAATAAAATTTAAAAGAATATCCTATGATAGGATTTCTTAGAAATCACAAGTAGTGATTCTTTGATAATCCTTAGGGTCGAAATGAAATATTTGAATATTACCAGCGTATTGGGGTATTCAAGTAATTTTAGTTCGATGAAATAAATTAATATTAAAAATAAATAATAAATAAATAAAAATTTTAAACAAATAAGTAAACAAGAATATAAAATTGTTACAATTAATCTTTTTGGAATAAATAATAACAATAACAATGAAGATAAAAAAATAATAATTAAAGATAAATAAACATGATATACATTATAAATAATTTTCGATGATGAGATATTACGGAATTCACAAGTAGTGATTCCTAACCGATCTCTAGGTGAGAGAAATATGCTAAATGTTACCAGCGTATTGTGATATTTAGTATGATTTTTCAATAAAAACAAGATTTTATAAATATAAATAAATTACAAAATAATAATATAAGTATAAATGAATAATGGATTTCTCATGTGCATCATCTGTATTTTGATTGCATCATTTGCATCCATGAAATTTCAAAACAAGTGTGAATCTCCTGAGGACGGGATTTTATAGAAATCGCAAGTAGCGATTCTTAAGAAATTTTTAGGTGAGGAAATTATCCGAAATGCTACCAAAAGTATTGGGGTACTTCGGAATAATTTTCAATACAAAAGATTTTCACTTATTTTAAATAAAAAAAATAAAACTTAAATACTTCAAAATAAAACAAATAATAAAAATGGTTTCAAATAAATGGAGTTCTTTTTAAATATTTAATTAAGGTCATTTTATTAAGATCAAAAGATAAGACATGATTAAGTGGTACCGTTTTTTTAACGGGCGTTGTGGGGGTGCTAATCCTTCCCCACGCGTAACCGAACTCCTGAACCCAAACTTTGTTTTCGCAGACCAAAAAATTATTTTTTTGGTAAAACTTAATTAATTTTAAGATTTTATTGAAAAGATAAGTAATTTTAAGTGGCCAATCACACCTAGTCAAAAAAGATTGGTGGCGACTCCTCCTCTTTGTGTTTTTTTTCTAAATCGTCTAGCGATCGGGTCGCCAGACGGAAATTGTTACGACACTGTTATCACTAAATCTCTGCCAAAGTAATTCAATAAGTAAAGCCTAATCACCCTTGCCCAAGGGTATCAAGGTCTCTTATGTAGGGCTATTTCTATTTCAATAAAATCTGGCCTTTTGTCATACCTTTTTCCATGTAAATTCTTTCATTTGCATCTTTTCTGCACATACATATTCAAGTCCATCTACATATTGCCAACTTTTGCCCCATATGCAGGTACCCAAACAATGAATATGAAGGCCATTGTGATGATATTTTGAAACCTGATTTTGAAAGAACTGTTTGTGCTAGTGAATTTAATGAAGAAGAGGGTATTGATGATGATACATTGCCTTCTGAACTTACAAGACTGGTGGAACAAGAAGAAAAGCAAATTGTTCTCCATCAAGAACCCATTGAAACCTTAAATTTGGGGAGTGGCGAAGTAAGAAAAGAGGTTAAAATCGGCACATTTCTATCATCGTCCATAAGGAAAGAGCTGATAAGCTTACTCCATGAGTATGCCGATGTGTTCGCATGGTCGTATCAGGATATGCCGGGTCTGAATTCTGATATTGTGGTCCATAAGCTACCAGTAAGACCAGAATGCAAGCCAATTCAGCAAAAGTTGAGGAGAATGAAGCCTGAAATGCTGATAAAAATCAAAGAAGAAGTCAAGAAGCAGTTTGATGCGGGATTCTTAGAGGTGACAAAATATCCTGAATGGGTAGCAAATATTGTTCCAGTCCCTAAAAAAGATGGAAATGTACGAATGTGCGTGGATTATTGTGATTTAAATAGGGCCAGTCTGAAAGACAATTTTCCCCTACCACATATTGATACCCTAGTCGATAACACGGCTGGACATTCTTTATTTTCTTTTATGGATGGTTTCTCGGGTTATAATCAAATCAAAATAACGCCTGAAGATATGGAAAAGACCACTTTTGTGACTATGTGGGGAACATTTTGTTACAAGGTCATGCCATTTGGGTTGAAAGATGCCGGTGCAACTTACTAGAGAGCCATGGTAACCTTGTTTCATAACATGATGCATAAGGAGATAGAAGTCTATGTTGATGATATGATTGCAAAGTCCCAAAAGAAGAAAATCATGTTACCAACTTTAAAAGGTTATTTGAAAGGTTGAGAAAATTCCAACTTAAGCTCAACCCGGCCAAATGTACTTTCGGAGTAACATCGGGAAAGCTATTGGGATTTGTAGTAAGTGAACGAGGTATAGAAGTGGATCCCGATAAAATACATGCCATCCAGAATTTATCACCGCCTCGTACCCAAAAAGATGTAAGAGGATTCTTAAGAAGATTGAATTACATCGCACGCTTCATCTCCCAACTCACTGCTAATGTGATCCAATATTCAAACTCCTCTGAAAACGGGACCCAGGAGAATGGAATGACGAATGCCAAAAAGCATTTGATAAGGTTAAAGAGTACCTTTCGAATCCTCCAGTGTTGGTGCCACTTGTGCCAAAGAGACCCCTCATCTTGTATGTAACAGTGCATGAAAATTCCATGGGATGTGTGCTGGGGCAACATGATGAAATTGGGAGAAAAAAGCGGGCTATCTACTATTTGAGCAAGAAGTTCACTGACTATGAAGCTAGGTATTCTCCGTTGGAGAAGATGTGTTGCGCTTTGGCTTGGATAGCTCATAGACTAAGACAGTACATGCTTTATCATACTACATGGCTAATTTCAAAATTGGACCCTATTAAGTACATCTTCGAGAAACCTTCATTGTCTGGGAAGATAGCAAGGTGGCAAGTGTTGCTTTCTGAGTATGACATTGTTTATATGACTCAAAAGGCCATTAAAGGTAGTACAATTGCTGATTTCCTCGCAGATCAAGCAGAAAAAGAGTATGACCCAATGAATTTTGACTTCCCTGATGAAGATTTAATGGTCATATCACAAGAGAATGTTGAAAGTACCACAGAAGAACTCGTTTGGAAAATGTACTTTGATGGGGCGTCTAATGCTTTGGTGCACGGTGTTAGGGCAGTTTTAGTATCCCCTGAGGGAGATTGTTGTCCATTCACTGCAAAATTGGATTTTGACTGCACTAATAATATGGCAGAATACGATGCTTGTATCATGGGACTCCGAGCTGCAATCGACAAGGGTGTTAAAATACTAGAAGTATATGGAGATTCAGCCTTGGTCATTTATCAGTTGCGAGGTGAATGGGATACAAGAGATTCAAAATTGGTCCAGTATTGTGAGTTTGTGACCAATCTAGTTAAACATTTCAAGAAAATTTGTTTTAAGCATTTGCCTCGAGAAGAAAACCAAATGGCTAACGCATTGGCTACTCTGGCTGCGATGTTCAAAGTAAATTCAAGTGCTAAAATTTGTCCCATCAAGATGAGCATACATGGATCGCCAGCACATTGCTCAAATGTAGAAGAAGAGATAGATGGGAAACCATGGTATCATGATATATTGCAATACATAAAGCATCACCAGTATCCAGAAGGGGCATCAAAAAATGACAAAAGGACTTTGAGAAGAATGGCCATGGAATTCTTCTTGGATGGTGAAATTTTGTACAAAAAGGGGAAAGATCAAGTATTGCTAAGGTGTGTGGATGCCATAGAGGCCAAAAGAATACTCAAAGAAATTCACAAAGGGGTTTGTGGATCTCATGCAAATGGTCACATGATGGCTCGACAAATTATGAGGGCCGGATATTATTGGATGACAATGGAAAGTGATTGCATCAACTTTGCTCGAAGTTGTCATAAATGTCAAATATATGCCAGTAAGATAAATGCCCTTCCCACATCCTTACAGGTCATGACAACTCCTTGGCCATTTTCTACATGGGGAATGGATGTGATTGGACCAATTACCCCTAAAGCTTCAAATGGACACCGCTTCATTTTGGTAATGATTGATTACTTCACGAAATGGGTGGAAGCAGCATCTTATGCCAGTGTGACAAAGTCTGTAGTGTGCAAGTTTTTCAAGAAAGAGATAATTTGCCGGTATGGGCTACCAGAAAGGATCATTTCAGACAATGCTCTGAATTTCAACAATAAGTTGATTGAGGAAGCATGTGTCCAATTTCATATTAAGCATCACAATTCGGCGCCTTATAGTCCAAAAATGAATAGAGCTGTCGAAGCTGCAAATAAAAATCTCAAGAAGATCATTCAAAAGATGACAGATACATACAAAGATTGGCATGAGAAGTTGCCTTTTGCTTTGCATGCCTATCGTACATCGGTTCGCACATCCACAGGAGCCACCCCATTTTCATTAGTATATGGGATGGAGGCAGTTTTGCCTATTGAAGTGGAAATTCCTTCTTTGCGTGTCCTTATGGAAGTTGAATTGGATGAAGCTGAATGGGTCCAAGCCCGGTATGAGCAATTGAACCTTATTGAGGAAAAAAAACTCAAAGCGCTATGTCATGGGCAATTGTATCAGAAGAGGATGATGCGAGCACATGACAAGAAGGTTCGTCCCAGAAATTTTCGAGAAGGGGATTTGGTTTTGAAAAAGATTCTACCCAATATTCCTGACCCGCGGGGCAAATGGACTCCAAATTCGGAAGGCCCTTTTGTAGTAAGAAAAGCATTCTCAGGAGGAGCATTGATTTTGGCAGACATGGACGGAAGAGACCTTCCCAATCCAATAAATGCTGATGCAGTAAAGAAGTATTATGCATAAAAAAATAAAAAAAAAACAACAAAGAAAAAAAAGAAATATATAGAAGGAGAGGTTCAAGGCGAAAACCCAAAAAGGCGATTTGAACCCAAATGGGAATGTTTGAGTTGAAAACCCGTAAAAGGGCGACTTAGACAGAAAGCAATGGTGCATGAGGTTGGTAGCCAAATATCTTACATGCTCATGAGCAAAGAGGGGCAGAGTTCAGTCTGAGGTATTCTCCGAAGCTTAAAGCCATCGGTTAGACAGTGAGGTCAAAAGAAGGTTTTTGGATTAATTCATAATGATCAGAATAATTATTGTAAGGGCATCCTCATGTGGAACTTTGATCAACCATTTCATTGTATCTGTTTAAATTGCCTTCCATTTGAATAAGAACCCATTCCTCTTTTGTTGTCTTAACTTAACACTCATCTTCATTTACCCCATCTTTTGGAAGAAATTCACAATTACAATATGTCTCATAGTACATAAAATTATGAAAGCATAAGAAGATCCACTTACTTTTCGAATTACTTATAAGAGATTTAATAATAACAGGAGTGAGATGTAAATGAAGTAAAGTATGATAGTACCAATGATGAGATCTAGCTGGCATGATAAAGGATTGAGAGTGCATGAATGCAACTACAAGGATTAAGGTCGAATGTTATCTTAATGGAATGATGAAAAGTAAATGAGAAGAAGAGAAAGAGAAAGGGGCATGAGATTGCGAAACTTTGAATTAAAACTCACATGCATAACACCTCATAATAGGTGTTACATCCCTTTAAAAAGCATACACATTTTGCATACACATCCCCAAAAAAGTGTGCAATGCATTCAAGAAGCATACACATTTTACATACACATCCCCAAAAAAGTGTGCAATGCATTCTCATTTGTGACTTCATCTCTATGGGAACATTTGCAATATTAGGTAGGATTTGGCTTTTTGTGAATAATTAGCCAAACATAGAAATACCTTTAAATAGGAAAAAGCCGAACTATGATTGATTAAGAATTTTCTGCGAACATGCAGTTTATTTTTCAGAAGTCGTGAGCCTCTTGAAAGAGAGGAGCCCAGTTTATTTTTCAAAAGTCGTGAGCCTCTTGAAAGAGAGGAGCCCAGTTTATTTTTCAAAAGTCGTGAGCCTCTTAGAGAGGAGCCCAATTAAATTGAAGAGCTTTTGGTAAGAAGAAAATTGTTAAATTTAAATCTTTTTAAAATTAGAAAAATTAAAAAAAATTAAAAAAAATAAAGAAAAGAGAAGTAGGCCATGAGCCAAACAAAATTGTTGTCTATTGTCTTTGCCATATTCCTGATTCTCAGCAATGCGCAAAGAGGGATAGCTGTAGACACCTAATTTTGTTCGGAATTATAAATATATATTTGGATTGGATCTTCTTTCAGCCTTAGTAATTTGAGATTGAAATTTGCTCGATTTAATCGTGTGTTTGAATTAATTTCGAATAATTTGGCTTTCGAGATGAATTTAAAGCAGTTCAAGTATCATGAAAATCGAATTTTTTCTTTCAAGATCAATTCTGGATTTATCTTAAATAATTGGGCCTTTTTCTTGATTTGTGAAAATTAATTGGGCTGAAGCCCTAAATCCAATGACCCAAATTAATTGAAGTTGGGTTGTTAGATTTAAAGATCTAAGCCCATATGTTTTATTTTATTTAATTTTTTAGAAAATTTGTAACAAAACAATAATAAAATAATAAAATAATAAAATAATGAATTAAAAAAAAGAGGGGCTAATGCTGGTGCCGGTGCCGACACCAGCAAAGAAGGCTACAACCGGCCACCCTAAAAATAACCCTGTCATCCCACCAACTTCATTGACAAATACCATCTGCATTTAAAGCCCAGTTGCATGTTGATTATAATCTTTGAACCTCAAAGATTTAATCCGTTTTTTATTGGCTAAATACACACCAAAAGCTGCTCGAGGAGAGGAAGGAACAGGGAAGAGCACTGGTTTTAGAAAAACCATGGTCTAAAGATCCTACAGATCGTCTTCTTTAGCCATGGCCTTCACGCAAGAGCCACAATTTTCAAATCGATTTTCATCGACATTTAAGAAGAGCCAGCTTTTCTGAAGATCATCGGTCAAAAAATGGATTATAATCCCTGGATCTCAGGGATTTTGTTTGTCTTTTTGGACATCAAATGCCTATTTAAAGAGGAGAAGAACACAGAAAAAAGGACATACATCGAAAAATAGAGAGAAACACACAGAAAAACACAAAAAAAAACCAAAAAATCCTCTCTGCCTTCAACCAAAACACACACCCAAACAGCCCAGATAAAAAAAAATCAATCTCAGATCAAGAATCAAGAATCCAAAATACAATCTGAGATTCAATTAAAAAAATATAGCAAAAACACTGTTAAAAGAAGCATAGGAAAAGGAAGAGAATAGGAGCAGAATCGGCAAAAGCAACCGTGACAAGAGGAGATTACGCGGAAGTCATGACCAGGAGAGGAGCAGGTGGCGTCGCCGTAGATGACTGGCCGGTAATTTACTTGCAAGGAGAAGAGACCCATTTAGAAAAAGAATAACGAAACAGAGAGGAAGGTAAGAACCCGATTCTGTGAGCCTCTCCTTTCTATTAGTTTTATGTTTTGTTTTTTTTTGCTTTTCAACTTTGTTTTATTTATTTATTTAGGATTGATGGTGATGTGAGGCTCTTCTTCCTGTTATTGTTATTATTATTATTATATATTTTTTCGTTCTTTCTATTACTTTTATTATTTTGCTTTATTTGCTTTTCAAATTTTTTTATTTTAGTTGATGATAACGTGAGGCTCTTCCTATGGCTTTATGTTTTTTTTACTTTTCAATTCTTATTTCTTTATTATTTAAGTTTTTTTTATTTTAGTTGATGTTGACGTGTGAGTGTGGGTTATTGTGCTGAAGTAGTGTCCTATTCTATAGCTACTTTATGTTTAATTTGCACGGTGAAAGTGCCTTAAATGGGCTTTCTCATGTTTTATTATATAATAGATTTTAGTTTTTTTATTCATATATGCATGTGTGTTTATAAATACTTAAGCTTGTTGGAGATTAAAAGTAAATAAAATATTCATAAAAAGAAAAGCAAAAAATATAATAATAATAATATTTGAAAATAATAAATAAATAAAACTCTTTAAAAAATAATAAATTCCAAAAATGAATTTTTCTCAAAACTCTTAATTGAGGAGTTTTTTTTCAAATCTTACCAAAGTGTGGTAGGATGTAAAAATATTCAAAAATATCTAATTTTATATAAAGATAAATAATTATATGAGATCAAAAAAATATATTGAGTTATAATAAAATGTTCAAAAATGATAAATAATAAATTTTAAAAAGTTTCTAAGTGAGGAATTTTTAAATTTAAAGTTTTCCAAAAGTGTTGGAGGGTTTGTTTCAAAATAAGATTTATGAGGAGGTAACTTAAAATAAAACTTACAAACGAAAAAATAATTTTTATAAACTTTAATAAAATTTCAATTATATAAAAGAAATATAATATTGTTCTTCAAAAACAAAAACAAAAAGGTTCCTAAGTGAGGAACTTTCTCTAAATACTTACCAAGAGTGTTGATAAGGCTTACCTTTTAATAAAGAAAATTAAAAAAAAAAGTGTAAAAGTAATTTCAAAATGTTTTTAAAACAATAATATGGAGTTTTCCATTAAATATAACTGGAACTAATTATAAATTTTTTTAAAAAAAAAATTCCTAAGTGAGAAATCATGTTTAAATCTTTCCAAAGTGTGGAAAGATTTTAAAATATTTTAATAAAAATATATCGGAGGTTAATATGATCAATCTACCTTAAAAATGTTAATAAATGCCATTTTCTAAAAAAATAGATAAATAAAATAAACAAATATTGATTTTCTTAAAAGTCCCTAAGTGAGGGATTGGTTCTATAATTTTCCAAAAGTATTGGGAAATACAAATAAAAATTTATAAGATGATTTATATAAAATAAATAAAGAATTCATCATAAATAATAAAATTAACTATAAAATCTCAAGTAATAAAATTAACTATAAAATCTCAAGTAATAAAATTAATTATAAAATCTTATTTTTAATAATTAAAATCTAAGAATTTTCATATAATGATTTTTCTAAAGAAGGTTCCTAAGTGAGGAACTTTATCTCATCAAAAGTGTTGGGGAGATTTTAAAACATTAAAATAAAAATAGAATATTAAAAAAGTAAAGTACAAAATGAAGTAAAAATCTTTTATCAAAAAAAATATTGAAATTTAAACCGACGACGGAGCCTCTTCAAGAGAATAAGTGATTTTCTTGAATACTCTTGAGGTGAGAGAATTTCTTAATTATACCGAAAGTGTCGGGAAACATTTAAGAAAATTCTCAATACTTAAATAATAAATGAAAAATAAAAATAAAGTAATAAATATTAAAAGACCACTTGGTTAAAACTTTTTAGGATAACATGAGATTAATTGGTACCGTCCATCGGACGGGCATTGTGAGGGTGCTAATACCTTCCTCACACGTAACCGTACTCCCGAACCCAAATTTCATAACGTAGATCAATGTACTTATCCTTAGTTTTGAATAGGCAGCCAATCACACCTAGGTTAAAATTGATTGGTGGCGACCCCATAATTTTTAACGTCTAGTGATTAGGTCTCTAGACAAAAATCGTTACGACACCAAGGATTTTCCCAAATTCACTATCCTTGAATTTCTTACACTCCCTCTTTTTCTAGGCTAAAGAGAAACATCTCTCTTTTTTTAGGCTCAAGAGAAACCTCTTTCTTTTTCAAGGCTCAAGAGAAACCTCCATCTTTTTCAAGGCTCAAGAGAAACCTCCCTCTTTTTCTTAGGCTAAAGAGTAACCTCCCTCTTTTTCTTAGGCTAAAGAGAAATCTCCCCTTTTACAAGGAATGAGTGTGTTTACAAATTGTGTAATCAAAGAAGGGCCTCTAGATAGGCAAGTGATTACAATGTTTAAGCACAAGAAAAAAGCCTATACAAGATTTGTGCTACTCTATACAAAGAATATGAGAATGATGGAAGATGAAGACTTTGTAGCTCTTGATTTGTTGTTGAGGCTTGAGGATTTGAGGAAAATGAGTATTGGAGTTGATTGAGTAGTTCCCCTTCCTTCCTTTAGCTTCTAAGCCTCTATTTATAGTCCCTTGGATGGTTTGTGGACGGTGGTTGGAGCCAAAACAGAAACTAGCCGTTGTATCTCACAGAAACTAGCCGTTGGGGACTTTCTAACTTAAAGGGATCGATCCTTTTACCAAAGGGATCGATCCTTTTCTTCATTTTAAGCTTCCAGGGCATTCTGCCAAAAAGGGATCGATCCTTTTCCTTATGGGATCGATTCTTTTCTTCCATAGGGCATTTTTCCTGCACTTTTGGGTTAGAAATGATATAGCCTTTGATTCTAAATCAACCCAAAACATTTATAAGCTTTAAGGGAGTTTTTCTTGACTTTCTCAAATAAAAATATTGTCCAAAAACTTATAAGTAATTTTCTAAACTTATGTTCAATAATTCTTGAGAAAATTACTTAATATTGAAAACCATTTTATAAAGTATTAAGACCGATAAGAATATATCATTAGATCATGGTCTTAATGTTTGAACACTTAAAATGGATTGAGAAAATCATGTGTGATAAGGCAAATTTACAATATGAATTACAACATTAAAGCTTACTTAAGTTTTTGTTATTTCAAAATATATATGTCAATTTAAAGCTAACACATTCCAAACTAAATAATGATGATGGTTTCTCAAAGAAAAGCTTTTCAATACAAGCATCTTTATTTGATCAAAATGGACTTTTAAGCACGTACCGTAGGCCAAGGTTTAGGGTTTTCAAAGAATGGATAAATAGGCCCAAAATAAGTGTTTTCAAGGTTTATCGAACCAAGGATCGTTTCTTCGATTGTGAACATCTGTCCTTCCCACTCTTCGAAGCATTTTTCTTTTTCTTTTCTAACCTTTAATCTCATTCATATCTTCTTTTCCATCTTTCTTTTTTTCCTCTACCTTTTTCATATTTTTTCATTTTCTTGTTTTTTTTTTCATATTGATTTCAATCTTCACATATCCTTCTTCTCACATTTGCCCCCTAACATGGGGCATCATTTTCTTGTATTTGATATAAGATCAATCACTAATGCTTATAAAACTCTTCTTATGTATTTGCCTATCTAATGTGGAGGGTGATCTTTGGTCAAGGTTCATTTAGAAAAGAAAGAAAAAAAAATCAATAAGCTCAAAAGGGGTAACAAGGGGATGATTTCATTTCAGTAATAGGAATATGAAAGATGGCCATTTGTCATATCAAATATTGACACTTCTATTGAAAACCAATCCTCAAGATGAAAATTTGGCTTTTGAAATCATTTGAATATCCCTCGTGCATGGTTTCACAACCAATTTTTTCTTCCTTTCTTTTCTTTTTTTTTTACTTCCTTCTTCTTCTTTTTTTTTTACAACTCATGCCCAGAATGTATCAACTTAACTTTATGAAGGCCATATGCAACAATTTTCATTATCATGGTTTTAAATAGGAAAAAGGATATCAATCAAATTAAGAATGGCCATTAAAAGACGATGGGGTTATCAAAAGCTTGGCTCTTTCAATCATTTTGCCCTAAGATATAGCAAAGGATGGTTTGAGTTAGAAAGTTGAAGTTATGAGAAAGAATTTTGGGTTGATGTGTTTGGGATTCTTAGCTTGGCCTTAACATTTATCAAATTTCCAAATACAAAGTCCTTAAGAGAATGCTTCATGAATTGGTCCTTCAAAACAATTCCAAAAAGTTTTGCAAATTCATCAATCATTTCATTGCTCATTGCCTTAACGAAGATCATTGACTTCAAAAGTTTATCATGGTAAGCAAAAATGAATGAATTTCAAGCTTGTGTGTCTTTATGGATTCCAAGTTTTCACTGAATCGGAAAGTATACTGGAAATGTAATGACTAGGTCTATTCATTCTCAATAAAAATCGCCAATGTTTTCAAAATTATTTTATTTCATCTACTTGGAAAGAAACATATGGAAAGCTTTTCAAAACATCTTAATGCAAATTTCAAGAATCCTGAGAACGTCTCACATCCACAAATTACATATAGGAAACTTGGCCTATGGAGTAGCAGACTTCCTTTGTTTAATAAGCTCTTGAGTCAAGGCACCACTACTGATGAGTTCTTCAACCTTTTCCTTCAATTGCCTACACTTTTCTGTTGAATGCCCAATTGCCCCCATGTGATATTCACATTTGCCATTTGGTTCATAACTCTTTGCTGCTGGGTTTGGAGTTGTTTTCAAAGGCATAGGCACCATATATTGGTTCTTTATTAGCAAAGGCAATAGTTTAGAAATTGGAATTGACAATCTCTTTACATCGTTTCTTGGCCTTCTTGGATTGTATGGTAAGGCAGAGAGTGATCGAGGACAAAATTTATGCTGAAAACCATTTTGAGGAATTGACTGATAAGGATATGGACAAGGGTGGTGGGCTTGTTGCATGCGGTATGGGTAATATGAGGTATAACTTTCATACTGCTTTTCATTAGTCACAACCTGAACATCTTGACTCTCGTTATTGAATGTTGCACCTCTCATTGTATTTGCCCATTCGATCTTCCCACTTTTATAGCATATTCAATTATCTTACCATAGAGTACCATATTTGCAAAGTTTTTGGTGACATTACCAATCATTCTCTCATAGTATGAAGCCTTAAGTGTATTGACAAACAGAATTGTCGTCTCTTTCTCTGTGAGGGGAGGCTGAACTTGAGCGGCAATATCTCGCCATCTTTGAGCATATTCTCTAAAGCTCTCGGTAGCCCTCTTTTCCATATTCTGTAAGAATAATTGATCTGGTGCCATATCCTTTGCATGTTTAAATTGAGCTATGAAGGCCCTCGCAAGATCCTTCCATGAATGGATGCGTCCTCTATCTAATTGGACATACCACTTTGCTGCGGACCCAATAAGGTTATCTTGAAAACAGTGGATTAGCAACTTTTCATTGTTAGTATGCCCTACCATTTTTCGACAAAACATTGTAATATGGGCTAATGGGAATTTAGTTCCATCATATTTTTCGAAGTCGGAGACTTTGAATTTTGCGGGTAACACCAAATCAGGAACCAAACTCAATTTCTCCACATCAATGTTTCCATAAATAGTGCTCCCTTCGATAGCCCTCAGTCTCTCTTCTAACATATCACACATACGATGCATCCCCTCATGAGAATCTAGTTCAATCGCTTCCCTCCTAAGCTTCTCTTGCTTGATGGGGTTCTCCATTTGGGGATTCTCTCTAAGGTTAGTGTCTTCATCAACTCCCTTCCCTTTTGCCAAGCTCATCATGATCTCCATCATCTTGGCCAATTGTTCCCTAGATTCTTCTTAGGCCCTGACAATCTTTTGTTGTACCTTTTCAATTCCATCAATTCGTGCCAATTGCTCATTCTCCATTACTCTTGTTTGCAAACAAGTATCGCGTGGGTGACTGGCAATTTTGATGGCCGAGCTATCTTCTCAGCTTTATTACCATACTTTAAGTCAAGATGCCATGATATGTGCATACAAACCTATGTATGAGATGCATGCTCAATTTATGTATGACCAAAAATGTCAAGATGTATAGGTGCAATGTTCAAATTGACATGTTATGCATCGCAAAATCAAAGGAAAGTCTCATGTGATGAATAGACACATTTCATCTCTTTATTTTCTTTATTTTGTTTTTTTATTATTATATTTCTTGAAAGGAACAAATTTTCCTTCATGTGTCCTGATCCTTGGTTATCTCTACAAGATGAGCTGGCATGGCTCTAACTTAAGTTGGCTTCTTAGGTTTCTCTATATGCTTGGTTTGGATAAGTCAGAATTCTAAAAGTTCTCAAATTATTCCTCACTACCGTCCATATAGGACTAGTAAGGCACCCAATCCTCACCCATCACAGGTTACAAACGGAAAGGTTCAATTTGAGTGGGAATATTTCGCTAGCCATTGCGGAGGTATTACCTCACGAGAGCGTAGTTACTTTACTTCCTCCTAAAAGGATAGAGCCCGGGTAGAGGGCTGATGTATGCAAATGCACGTGAAGTGTGTGTTGAAGGAACATGTAATTATTAATGTCTTTTTTTCTTTTATAAAATTTAACACTCTTAAGATGAATCTAAGATAACCTAAAACCAATTGTTGGCTTGACCCTCTAACATCCCCAGTGAAGTCGCCAAACTGTCATAACGTATTAAGTTTTTGGGAAAACCTAATAGCTAGACACAAAACTATGGAGTCGCCACCAACCATTCTAACCTAGGTGTGATTGGTCACCTATTCAAACTATAGATAAAGCTTGTTCTACGTTCAAAGACACTAGGGTTCGGGAGTACGGTTACATGTAGGGAAGGATTAGCACCCCTACAACGCCCATTCTAAAATGGTACAAATTAGATTTAGGTTATCTTTACAATTTTGCTTTGAGTTCATATTAATTTTGATATACTTATGTATTGGGAAAATTTCTAAGATTTTTCCATCAATTTGGCTCCAACCTTAGAAATTCCCCTCACCTCAAGATATTCAAGGAGTCTCAATTGACTTTTTTGAACTCCATCGTCGAATCAATAAAATATTTTATAAAACTCTTATTCTTTCTAATTTTGGCTTTAATTTCGACTCCATATTAATCTCTATATTTTTTAATCTTATTTCATATTATATCTATATATTTTATTTATTTATTTTATTTATTTATTTAGAGAATAAATATAAATCATGGTTTATTAAAGATTTTCTTAAAAGCATCCCATCAATTTGGTTCGGCTTAAAAAAAATCTTTTCATCTAGAAATTTTCAAAGAGTCTGACTTTCTTGAAATTTCATCATAATTCATATTTTTTATTTCCTATAATTTTTATTCTAAGCTATTTAGTTCATTTATTTATTCACTTATCTAATTTTATTTAAATTCCTTTAACTTTAATCTTGACTTATCTTTATTTTATTTATTTCATTTATTTATATTTATTTAATAAACATGAATTATATTTTATTGAAAACTCTTTCAAAAGTATCTCATCAATTTGGCTCAACTTAAGAAAGAATCATCTCACTTAGAAATACCCAAGAAGTCTCAATTGACTTTCTTGGAATTTCATCCTCAGTATAATTCACATTTATTTCTTTATTATCTAATCTTATTAATTACTAATTATTTTCAATCTAAGCTATTTGATTTTATTTATTCAATTTCTCATTTAATTTATGTTCTCGTATTTATATTTATTTATCTATATATATTTATATTTTATTCATATTTAATTTACTAAGAATAAACATGAATTATAATTTATTGAAAATTCTTTTAAAAGTATTCCATCGATTTGGCTCAACTTAGGAAAGAATTTTCTCACCTAGACATTTTTAAGATGTCTCAATTGTCTCAATTAACTTTCTCAAAATGTCATCATTGGTATAATCTATATTTATCTTTTATTTATTAATTAATATTTTTAAACCAGTTTTATTTACAAAATAATTTTAATTTATAAATGTTAATCTATTCTAATTTATTTGTTCTAACCTATTATTCAATTAGCAAATTCCATTCTAAACAAATAACAAGCAAATGTAATTAATTAGTTAATTAAATTAGACAAATTTAATAGATATAATAATGATATCAACTTTTATAAATGATGGCATCATGATTTAAAAAATAAATAAGTATACAAAAGTGCTATGCACGTGAATGACAAAGAATGAACTATGAAAGAATTAAAATTAAAAAAAAAAAAGTCAATAGCATATCAAGTGGATGTCAATGCCCTTACATTTCTCTTGCAATTTTTTGCAATTTCTTTTCTCTTTATTTCTTTCCATTTCACGTTTTCTGTATCTTTCTTTTTGTTTTCTCTCCAGTCTTTACGTTGCAGGCAGCACCAAGATATTGACAGCAGCGATTTTCCTCCTGGAGCCAGGGACCATTCGATGTAGAGACAGCGATGCAGGGGTGATGCGTGACTGTTAGGAGCCTAGGCAGTGCAGTGAGCTCTTGTAACAGCAGAACCGCAGCAGAACGAGGAAGAGCAGGGGCGGTTAGGGGCAGGGCAATGGCGGTGAGATGATGGTGCTGGTTCCCTGGATAAGATGGAGTGATGATGTTCACGCAGAGCAGGGGAAGACGGGGCTAGGCAAGGCAAGGCAAAGCTCTACGCAGCAGCCAACGATACAAGCTACGCAGCAAGGAAGATGGTTCGGGTTTGGCAGTATAGAAGATGCAGCGGTGGTGGTGTGACTAGGCTAGGATCGTGCGCAGGCAGGGGCTGAAACGACTTGGAGAAGGGTGAGGATGCTGAGGAAGGTAACGGTGCAATATGGTAGGCGTGGGTTAGTGAGAAAGATGGTGCCGTAGCGTGGAATGATGAAAAACCAAAGAAACCCAGTCCCGAAGATGGTGATGAATAGTCAATCCGAAAAGAACAACCCCCCTCTCCCCCCCCCCCCCCCCCCCCCCCCCCTCTCTCTTATTAATCTTAATTTTCCTTGATTTTTTTTTTATCATTAATCCCATAATCAACGTCTTTTCTCTTAAAATTTTTCATAAACAAATTCTAATTTAATTCTTTTAATTAATTCTAGATTTATCCAAAATTTCTAAAACAAAAAAATTTATTTTTTATTCCACAATTTGCAATACAAATTTGACTTTCCCCTTTTGTTTTGTTTTCTTGATTTTTTTGAATTTTCATTTTTTATTTTTTCTTAATAAATGTAAAATATATTAAAAATTAAATTTAAATATAAAAATTGATCTTTTAATCATCGGGCCTAAAATCCAAATCTAATCTTAAATCCAAAATCATAATTTCATATTCAAAAGTCTAATTAAACTCTAAAAGAGCATTAAACTCATTAAAATTTATTTAGTTTCAAACTTTGATTAAAAATATCTCGATAAACCCAATAATATTCAAGACCCGGACAAAATAAAATATCTACAATAAGTATATATTCAAATAATAACAAAAATTCACGTGCAACAAATATATCAATAAATACTAATACTTAAGAAATTATGTAACTTTCTATCATGCTCAATAATGTATAAAACTAGTTTTTTTTTTCCATAAAATCTAATAGCTTAAAGAGCAAGCATAAAAACAACTAACCGAACCAAAAAAAAAAAAAAAACCTAACCTAACAGTTCTTACCATTCTTAAAAAGAATTAAATCTAAAATTCAGAGCCTCCATTGTACCTCTCTATTAACAAAAACAGGTCATCATCATCATCATCATCAGAGCCTTTATCCCAATAGATTGGGGTAGGCTATATGAACCAATATCTAAAATCACGTTAGATCGTCCATATGTATTCTTTGCCTCCATAAATATTAACAAAAACAGGTAAAAAGAAAAAATATATATAAAAACAAAGCTCGAATTTTGCACCATAGATTGACATCCTACAAAATTAAGCACAGAATAGCAAATATAAAACGGGCAAGAACATGTTTCTGAACCTTGATCTACACACTTTCTAATTTCTTCTACTAGAAATCAGAACGCTAAAGTCTAACCAGATGATATTGTGAATCATGTGGAAGGTTAGAAAGATACAATGATAATACAATCATCCAAAAGATACAACAACAATATTAACACTTGACAAAGCTTAAGCTTTTAGATATTATCGCCCAACTTGTCATCTGCAGTTGCTTCATTTCTGTAATGAAGTATAATACAAGCCTCGGAAGGTAAATATCAGGTTAGTGGTGCAACTTGGTTTGTTGAAGCATTCAATTTCCTCGTCTAAGTTCTATAGAACATACACGAATTAGTTTCCATGCCTTGCATGTTAATTGCCTCACAAGCTATGGTAGAAAATTTGATGCGATGAAGCAGTCCCCACTTCAACTTTATTTCTTAGCCTGCCATATATTCCAATATCTAGAATTAAAAATCTTCTACACTGTAAAATAAATCATGTAGTTTACATGTAGAACCAATAACATACACCATACAAGTTCATCAAGTGCACAAACGCCTTACCCCAAGATCCCAAGGATGTAACTCAATTACCTTACTCTACATAATTCATGAACTTGCTCCTTTTCTAAAGGAGTTAAGAGACTTTGGTAGTTATTGCAAAGAAATAAAAAAAGGAAAACTCAAGTCATCCTACAAATAATATGCATCTCCAACTTAGAGGGATGAAAAAAATTGGATAAACATAGTCTTTCATGATAAGAGGCGCTTTGAAGTGACGAGCATGAGAATCCTCTAGGTAAGGTGGCAGATTATTTCCAAGGCTATGAAACCAGGCCAACCTTGACAGCTCATGCTCATACCTCAAACCCCATCCTATCCACATCCAACATACCACAATCACCCTCAACTATTTGTTATTCCTAGATAAATTTTAGAACATCTAAGGTGTTATGGAAACAAATTTGCCATTTTGGCAGCAATGCGCCAGACTTCAACCTTTTGCTAGTTTGGCTTGCAAGTAGGAAAACCGGCTACCCAAATCCTTTCTTTTTTGGCTAATAGCCCTGAACATAGGTTTAATTCTTCAAAGAAAACAACACTAAAGCTTTTCTGCTTATAATCTGGTGCCAAACATATTTAAAGATATGTGCTACTTTCTGTATAAAGTCAAAAAAGGCAGGCTACATGCAAGTTTGGAGAGAATACCTTAAGCCGAGGGGACCGACGAACAGATGGTGATAAAATATCTGGTTTAGCTACTTTCTTGGGATGTCTATTTAATTCTCCATCATGAATTTGATTTTCATTTATCTTGGCTGGAGATTTACTTCCATGATTGACTTTCTTGAATTGCCTATTTACTTCTCGAAGTGGAATGAGATGCTCATTTTTCTTGGCAGAAGATTCACTTCTAGCAGTTGACACTGATAAAGCTGGACCAGACATAGAGATTGTGGAAAAATCCTGATGAAAACTTGTCAACTGGGGCTGCAATTCTGTTGAGTTATAAAAGGAATATTCATTAAGAACAATCAGTCCGAACTCATATTGGCGGGGCCATTTAGAGTTTTGATTTGCACTCTTAATTCACTAGCAATAACAGAAAAGGTCTCGACAAACATGAACCATGTCCATGAAATTAAGGAGTGTCAAATTTAAGCATCAAGTGTACAGGGTGAAAAGAATACAATGAAATCATACCAAGTGCTGCTACTTCTTGAAACTTTTCTCTCATGATTCTAACAAATTTGAATAAGCCATTTGTTCTGTTCAACTCATCAATCAACTCTTTGATTCCATTCAAGTGAGGGTCGCAATCCAACACTTAAGATCATGAGGAAGAAAGAAATTAAGTTAATATGTCAGTATATATACCAGTTTAGAATATAGCAGATATAAAAGGACATTACTTACAAGAGTAGGCATCATTTGCATGACGAATCGTAAAAGAATATTCTTGATTTGGATTTTTTATGTTAATATCATTGAATGTAAATTTCACCCCTAGATAAACAAAAGAGCCAGTAAGAAAATAACAAAAGGGGTAACAAAGGGGATTCTAATTGTCGTGCAACCAAACTAACTCTCTTACCATGACCACCTTCAATCTGAAAACCAAGAACCTGGTTGTACCATGAAATAGCTTCTTGAGTTTCTCCATTTTCTTCAATTTCATGCTTTGCCTCCTCTTGAGCTTTTTCCAAAGCTGTGGACAACACCAATCAGAGAAAAAGAAAGGAAGCACAGAAGACAAAATTAAAAGGAAAGCAGGAAATAACAACCCAAATATTTAGGGTAACAGAAAATGGGGAAATAAGATATATATTCCAGTAAATTAGAGCACAAACAAGAAGTTTTCTGTTGCTCCTTTGCTTGGAGCAGGTTAATTGGACCATGTAAGCATCATGGTAATCCAAAATAGCTGCATAAGCAAATCTCGTGATACCATAAAAATTCCTTGCCACTCATAGGTAGTACAGATTCAAATTAAGAAACCACTGGAAAATTAACAATTAGTTCACATAAGAAACCATAGGCAAATTAACGAAGACAGTGCAACTGTGCAAGCACAAATTTCTGTAAAAAAGAAAGGAGGAAAAAAAAACAAGTCTATCAAGGAATGGAGACTTAGCAGTAAGATTAGCTTGCCAATATATTCACAGAAGCATATATATCCTAGCTTCATCACAATCACAATGTATGAAATGTGCCATCGATCATATAAGAACTATCCCCAATAATATTCTCAAAGCTCTGTCCCATATAACCACCAGAAAACAAAAATGACAATGTGCATCGGGAAAGCACTATAATTCAAAATTATTACTGTGAATGCAAAACTGTAATACGTGAACCAGAAATATCAACCGTCGTGCAAGGATAGAAAATTACCTAGAGATTTTTGAGATATAATTGCTTCATATTCCTCCCTCCTAATCCTTTGAAGTTGGACAGTTCTCTTAAGTTCTCCAACTCTCGATTTTATAGCAGATATTGAGTCCCTCGTTGCCATCTGCTTTGCCTCTTTACAGGTCTTCGCTATACAGCAACATATTCCAAAAAAAATTATAAAGCGCTTAAAAACCTCCATAATTTTTGCTTTCCGGTTCATAAAATTTGACATAATTCAACTCCAAGAAAAAAAAATGTTGAAAATAGAGGGAGATATACCTGCTAAAACTTTGACAAGCTCATTCTCCGCTTCTCTCAAATTAGCTTTCGTTTTTGCGAGTGTAGCTGTAACATAGGATAACAAGAAGATCCCCAAATTATCTGAACCCTAGTTCTTGCCAAAACCGTAATTTCACTCGAATTATAGTATATTTTAAAGAGATAGAGAGTAGAAACCCTAAAAATAAAAGAAGTATGGTTACTGACCATGATACTGGGCATTATCCAGCGCCAAGGCCTTGATGGAATGAAGAGAAGTAGGAAATGACATCGCAAAAGAATCTATCTTCTGTTGTAGGATCGGAAGCGATCTGTCGTAGATCGTTCTCAGGGAATCCATTTTCGTCTTTGGAGATTGCTCTGTTTCGCTCTCCATTTGCGAGAGAGAGAGGAAGCGCTTTGATTTGAATGAAAGAGGAAATTGATTTTTTTCGTTTCAGCCCGCCACTCTTATTTTTTTGGCTTTAAATTTTCAAGTGGATATCCCTTTCTACATTTCGTATGTACATGCGGTTCTTAATATATTATGATTGATCTGCGTGGACAATTCTTGTGCCACAATAGAAAATTTCTACATGCATTATAATTTTTATTTTTTATATCACACCTCTAGTTAGTATTGTCAAAATGGTTTAAGATCCGTTAAACCGGTTCAACGTGATTCATATTTTTAAGGTTTGAATCTTATTTTTATAATCCATTTAAGGAAAAGAGGCTTTTTAACCTATTTTATTTAAGGTCTAAATGGGTTTAGCCCAAATATAAATAGGCCGTCCCAATTAATTTTTTAATACTTTTAAACTTTTAATTATATTAAATTTTTTATTTTTATTTTAATTATTTATATGTTTAATATCTTTAGTTAAATTAAAATATAAAAATTAAGTTTACTTACTACTATTAATTTATTGCTCTATATATATATATATATATATATATATATATATATATTTATGTAATAGTACACGTAATACAATACTACAATAACAAGTCAAAAAGGCCTTGCCACAACAATTATAATGGAATTGGAATTGTACACAATATACATATACAATAATTGCCAAAGCAAGGCAACTAAGCAAGTTAATTAAAGGACCAAAGCCCAAGTCCAAAGCAAAAAAATGCCTACATACAGGGACAATGATATAGGCTTTTAATCGCCAAAGATCTTTATTTGGAAAAGTCAAAGATTATGGGTCATATCGTTAAAGATTTAAATGTGTTGCAATTGTAGAAATATCATAAGTCAAGATTTGCAAAGCTTGCAAGTATTGCTTGTGATATATTGAGCATTACAATAACAACGGTGGCATCAAAGAGTTTTTTTAGTATTACTTCCCATGTTTTAAACAAATATCAAAGTTCTCTAGATCATGAAAACGTGAATGCTCTTATTTACATCCGAAATTGGATTCTTGGTTTTGAAGATAATGTTATTAATTAGTTAATAATTTATAAGTTTAATTCTTGTGAGCTCTTATATTGTTCTATATTTATGTTTTTAGATGGCAAAGTTGAAAATGAGTTGATTGAATATGATTGACACTTGATGAAATTTGAGGAGTTGGAAATGGAATCTATTTATCATGTTTTTGTTTTTCTATATTGTTGAGACTTGTTATATTTTCTAGTTTCTAAGTTTGTTAAAATAATTTATATTATAATTATTAGACAATTAATATGTAATGTTCAAATGATGATAAAAACTAGATGTTATAGATTTTATATGATGTTTATTTAATATTTATTTCAAAATTTTATTTTATTTATTTACTAAAAATGGGATGTTAATATAAATTTTAATTTTTTTAATTTCTTAAAAATGAGCTAGCCAATTTATACCAATTAACCTTTAGTGCTGGATATGAGCTTATGTTTTCAAGCTCATTTAAAAAAAATAAATTTTTCTTGGGTCAGCCCATTTTGACAATGCTACTTCTACTTACACCACAAAAATTATTAGCAATGAGTTTGGCTCAATAGAAAGACTATTCTTTTCCTCCTTTATTCCGCACGCATCTGAAATTCCCGCTATTGGTTCATTTTTGCTGCTCAAATTTTGCCTTTCATGGAAAGCTCGTTTTGGGTACGGAAAGAGTTGGAATTCTTTTTGGGTTTTGTCGATTTGGTTTTGTGTGGTTGTAGTCGCATTCTAAGGGGTGCTAGCTGCACCCTAAATAAAATAAAATTTTTTATTACAAAAATATCTCTATATAATATTATTATTTTACCTCATTTTCCAAAACACAAATCTCAATTCATTCTCTTCTTCCATTATTCTCTCTTCTCGTATTCTAAATTAAATCAATCAAATTTCAACCAAAAATCAAAATCATAAAGTATTTTTCTAATAATTCAAGTAAAAATTTATTTATAAATAAAGATATAGATGAAATGTGCAAGATTCCTACAAATGTATTTATTATTAATAAAAAATTTTTAATATTTTGTTAAAAAAACTCAAGTAAATATGGGATTTCGACACTCCCATAATAGGATTGCCGAAAGTAAAGAAAATATCTTAACAGTGGGTTGCCGAGACCCATACTGAGGTCTCGGCAAAGGGCTATCGAGCCCTCCTTAGGTAGCCATGAGTGGCTTGAGGCAAGGAGTTGCTGGGCGCCAAAAGCGACTGGCGCCATACCTCACAAAAAACTAATTTCGCATTTTTTGTCTTTTTAAAACGAACCCAATTTCTATCAAATTCTTCTCAGTGGAAGTGTTTGCTTTTTCTTTGATAAAATAATCTTTTTTTTTTTGAATTCCTCTGTTTATGTGGATTTACAGGAATTGTAGGGATTCTATTGGAGAAATGCTACAAGGTGGAATTGCTCAGGACCTTCGATTGTCGAAGGCTGCCTAGAATTGCTTACATGTATGGTGAAGCTGGGATTGAAGATAATCAGACGGGCAGCTCCCTAATTGCAAGAGAAAATGCAGATAGCACATCATTGTCCAACACGAAGTTGTTTGAACAGTTAAAGTCATCCATGGTGTTTTGGGAAAATGCAGTTCATGATTTTGGTCAAGATAACTTTCCACTTAATTCAAACCTAGAATTGGATTAATCAACAAGGGCAGAAAGCCTAGTGATATCTTGCACACAGCTTAATGTTGATACTCAACCTAAATCCCTTAGGATTGACATGAACTTTGAGCCTGCCACTATTGTTGCTTCTGAGCCGGTTGCAGAAAAGGAGCTAGCTACGTACGGTTACCACTACACCTGCAGCAACTGGCGTTAATGATGTATTCTGAGAACAATTTTTGACTGAAAATCCTGGTACAATTGATACTCAGGAAGTTCAGTTAGAAAGAAAAAAATTCCATGCCAGAAGGAACGAAAACAAACCCGGTGATAATGGCAGATTTTGGTGGAATATGAAGAATGTAAATAACGTTGCAGAACAGATGGGCATCTTACCCTCGCAGAGAGAACTTGATATTTGTTGATTATTTTTTCCAACTTTCAATGCCCGACATTTCAGATGTAATAAATTTTGGTGTAATTGGTTTGATGTGGAAATAAGTAGCTAATTTATGTTTGAGTTCATCTTTTTGAGCATTTAATGATCTAATGTTTACACGTCCCTTGTTCATTAGTTTTTAGGTCCCATAGAGTGATTGACGTAACTTTTTCTGACTGCTTCAACATAGTTCAAATTCACATATTATTGAGAAATAACAGCAATTTTAGTGTATTCACAACGTTGGCTCGTTAAAAAATCTTTATGGCATCTATGGTGATTATTTTGTTGCATGCAGTCTGAGGTTTTGGAGTTTGACGCAATGACACGAATGGAATGAGGTTTAGATGAGTTTAAGGCACACGGAATATATTGCGAATAAAATGAATAAAAAATCATTTTATTTTACCATAATTCAACCAAAGCTACTTGCCTTGTCTGTTTCTTTTAAGAGAGATCAACTTTTTTTTGAGTAGTACATTTTCATTAGAAGTTACAATCACAATCAGCATATTACATTCCATGAACAGGTAACTATGAAAATCACTACATTACTCAAACTACGCAAACTAGTAAATAACTATAACAAACTAAATAAACTAGTAAATAACTAGACTAACTCAAGCTCACACTTAGTGAGACTCGAACCCGAGATCTTAAAGTCTCAGGGCCTCCTCCTTGCCACTAAGCCAAGGCCTCATTGGCTTAAGAGAGATCAACTTGGTAGTTAATAAGAGAGACATTTGGTAATTAAGGTAAGAGGTGCAAAGTTGTTATGGTAATTAAAATAATTAGAAGGTATTTTGGTAATTAAGATGACACAGAAGAGGGTATTATGGTAATTAAAATATAAAGAATAATTTGGTAATTAATAAAATGAAAATAAAATATAATCAAAATATAATAAATTTAAATGGAGGGTATATTTAGTAATTATGTACACAATTCCAACATTCTTCCTAAATCAAACCAACCAAAAAATAAACTCAAAATGCCAATGAGGCCTTGGCTTAGTGGCAAGGAGGAAGCCCTGACACTTTGAGGTCTCAGGTTCGAGTCTCACCAAATGTGAGCTTGAGTTAATCTAGTTATTTTCTAGTTTATTTAGTTTATTATAATTATTTACTAGTTTACCTAGTTTAGTAATGTGATTTTCATAATTACTCATTCATGGAATATAATATACTGACTGTGATTGTAATTTCTAATGAAAATGTACTACTAAAAAAAACTCAAAATAATTGTTTTATTTCACCGACCAAACAACATAATATATATTCCACCTATATTTCTCAGAATATATTTTTTTCCTCTTCTATTCCATTCTATGAACCAAACTTCATGTAAATCTATTTCATAATTTTACAATTTTAACCCAGCCCCTTTTCACTCATATTGCCCATCGCTCCTTCATCTCCATCGCTCTTACATCTCCGTCACTTCTTCATCGTTTCTTCATCTCCGAAGGCTGTTCCAAACCCCAGATCTCAAGTATTATTTCTGTTTTATTTTTCTGAAGGTGTTATTCTCATCCATTGCTGAAGAGGACGGTGTAGGACAGATAAAGGGCTCGCGCAGCCATGGTCGGCCTGGCTCCTAGTCTCAATCGTGCAATTTGGAGACCTCATCAGACTTTATTCCATTTCCTTGCATTTCTCTAAATCTATGAATTGCGTCAGTTCCATAACCGTGCATTACAAGTGCCCCAATCATAGCATTCCAAACATAGGCACCTTTATAAGGCATAGCGTTGAAAACTTGAGAAGCTTTGTCAATATGACCACATTTAGCATTCATGTCAATGAGAGCAGCACCCAGCTTTGGATTCAAGAATATTCCTTTCCTATCAACATGTTCCAATTTACCTATTTCCAAAGCTCCCAAGTTAGCACAAGCTTAGAGTACAGAAACCAAAGTCAATTCATTTATTTCAACCCTAGAATTCTTCATTTGATAAAACAGTTCAATCCCTTCTTTATACCTCTTTTTCTTCACATAACCTGTTATAATCCTAGTCCAAGTAGCCGCATTTATCTCAGAAGGATCCTATCAAACAACAATCGAGCAGATTCAACGTCACTTAAAGAACAAATAAAACGTTATCAAATAAGTTAAAGAACGTATCTCTAAAGTAAATCTTTTGTCTTTGAGACATCACCATTTTAGCGATTACAACTATATTACTCTTCCATTCTCTATCCAACTTTTTAAGAGCTTAGCATAGAACTAATGTAGAGAAGACTGTATTTGTCTTATCTCTCTACTCTCCTCTTTGGGTCTATCAGGAAGCATTGAATTATCAAGCAAGATATGATACTGTTTCCAATCATTATACAGTGAAAATGAAAATGGCTTAATTTTTAGAAATCTGGATTACCAGAAACTGATTACGTTTTGGAATTTTGGAAGCAAATATGATACCAATATTGCAAGGCCAACCAAGGATCGAGCAAAAGGGAATGAAAATATAGCTTTAATCTATTTGAGAAAAGAGTATCCATTGCAATCATCTTAGTTTTATTGCTTTTGAAAGACTTGAAAACTCGATCACTATCATTTATAAGTAACTAGGTTATTTTTCATCTCGTTTTTGTTGATAAAGTGACCGATTTAGCTATTATTGAGGAATGATCAATAGGGTTAGTACTTAGATTAAAGTGTAGTGTTCAATTTGGTTTACTTAATGAAATTACTCTTTCCATGGCATTCCAATTAGGGGTGTTAGGGTAGTATTTGTACATTTTCAAAAAGAAAGAGAGAAATGTGCATTTACAGTTAAGGAGTTCTTTTTTTGAGATTCATCATTTTCTATAAAGCTCGAAGGCACATCTTAAGTTTTTGCATACATGCAGTCTTCAAAAGTATGCATAAATTTTTTAGGGAAAAATAACATAGCTTAGCCTATTCAATTTTGGGGTCGGAGGTTAAAACATTTGCAACTGCTAGTCACAGTAAGAAACATCCAATGTGTGTGGGAAAAATATTGAAAGACTTCTCTTACTGGCATTCAAAATTTTTAAATCATTAAAATCTAGTTGCGATCTTAAATAATTGACTTTTCATTTAGTAGATCCCAAAGGGAAAAGGCAGCCTAGCCTGTTTGGTTTTGGGATTGCAGGTAAAAACCTTTGAAACTGTTTGGCACATTAAGAATTTCTCATGTGTGTGGGAAGAAATATTCAAAGAAGTCTTTCTAGGCATTCAATTTTTTCTTTTACCATTTTAAAGTCAACTTTTGATTTTAAACAGTTGAATGCTTTTGTATAGGTAAGTTAAAAGCAGTTGCTTGTAGTGTTTTGCCTAATATCAATGGATTATGATATTCATACCAAAGTTCTCGTTTTATTTTGCACTTGGATTAGCAAGATATGCTATTTGCTTTTCTAATGCAAACATGGAAGGAGATATTTACACAATACTGGAGTATACTATTGGTAGTAATAATATTTTTCCCTCTTTAGGGACCTATATTTTTTTCTTTAATTACAAAGCTAGAATTTAGTATATTAAGAAGAAAGTAGCCCTAATAATGAAAAAACATGAAATTTACTATAGTTTGTAATCTTGTGTTTTGATATCTCAGGATTTTACTTTTGTATTTTATCTTTAAAACAGAGGCAGAGGACCAGCAGTAAGACATGGAAGGTCATCATCCTATTCTAAATCACTAGTTTGTGAAGGGTTTGTGTTTATTGTTTGTGTTGTGTTTTGGGGAGTACATCATTTAGCTGACATTACTGTATGTATGTACAGAGAAGGATGCTTAAGAAACCTTTTCTAATAGGCATAAGCATAATGAACTTGCAGTTGACACATTGCATAGCTTGCCAAGTGCAACTCAAGATAAACAAAGGCCATGGCAAATTCACTTTCAACTTTAATCATCAAGAACTGTTAAGCTTAAGCATGTGCATTTCTGTTTTTGCTTATAATTATTTAAATGTATTCTTTTACGGACATGGTACGAACATGAGGTGCAGGTCATCTCAAGGATACATTGGTCTGTCGCTTAATGGAAGATGAAACCAACCGACCGCCTCTGAGAGGAGACAAGGAGCTAGGCTAGATGTAGCAAGTGAGAATCATGTTTAGCAAGCCAAGCATGATGAGTAGACGGAGTAAGTTGAACTTGCCAAGCATGTCGAAAAGGCTGAGCAAGCCAAGCAAACTGAGCAGACAGATCCAAAGGATGCAAAAGAGGTATACGAGCCTTGTTTCGAGGGCAAATTAACACCTCAATTCTTAAAAGGTTTAGATCATATGTTGCTTTTGTCATATGGGATGGTCAGGTAATTTTTTTTAATTTAAGAATATATATATATATATCTATATTATTTCTTAAAAATGATCTTATTGTTAGTTGTTTTTGATAAAGGAGTGAGACAACTTGAAGGTTCTTAATCATAGCCCCAAAATCTCTTAGTGGGCCTTTTGACGTGATAGGTCACGTATTCACTATACTATTTTGTAGATCGGCTTAGGTTGTTTGGTTGAGTACAGTTATCGCACTTGCAACAACACCATCCTCTTTGCATTTTGTGAAAGGTGGTAGCCCAAGACATGTGAGAGCCAGTTATACTATTACTGTACATGATGTTAGACATGGGATCACTATTTAATTCCTGTATAATTTGCAGGTTATAAGTGAAACAGTGATGTGGGCCTTACTGATTTTATAGGGTCCGGATGGACATAAGATTGTCAAAACAGTGTTCGGAGGTTACGATAAGCCTAAGGTAAGAATTTAGAGCCCAAAATATATTATTTATATTATTTTGGGAAGCATGCAAACAATTTAGAAAATGACGATTAAGGACATAACCTGGTGGCATTTTCGTAAATTGTGGTCAAACTAAAATGAATTTGGACCAAGTGAAAATAGCATGATATTTTACATGAAAATAAGTCCTAGGCTGTGTCAATAGATATATCGAATCGGTGGTTAAATTAGAAATTTACGCGATTTACCTGATAGGGGTAATTTCATAATTTCACCTTCACGATAGGTCAAACCCGAACCAAACCACCTTTATTCATCAAAATATGTTTAATAATAATTTTTGGTGATGAAATCTGAATTTTTGGAGTGTGATTACATGGTTAGAAATATTACGGAAGCTTAAAGGCATTTTTGTCCAAAAATCTCATAACCAATGGCAGTTTTGTAATTTTACCAATATCTAGAATTTTCTAAATAATTCAGCCACAAGGTAACTTTCACCATGCTTGAAGTTTTATTTGATTTTAATGGTAGGAAATGACTAATTCAAGCATGCTAAACATGAATCTAGTGTTAGATTCAATAGAATTGAATTAAATCATGTTCCAAAATTCATGAGGGTTTCAGCCAAGTAGGGAAGTCCATAAAACCATAGTGTTCAATGCATGAAAATGATGCCAAATTGATGAATGAACATGACTAAGCCTGAATGTAAAGTTAGATTGCTGAAAATTCATGCTTCTGGCATAAGGGACCATTCGACCATTGAAAAGGGAGGTAGGATTATGGTTGCATTTGATGAATTTAGGGTGCTATAATACTGTAGAAATTATGAGGAGTCCATCGGTGCAATTAGATTTAAAATCGGACTTAAAACGGAGAAGTTATGTTTTAACACTTGTAGAATTTATACTGGTTTAATATTTTCAATGTATAAGGTGGCTGCAATTATTGAAAGAAATTAGTTTAAAAATTATATTGAGGTTAATAAATATTGTTGGTGAATTTCTTTGCAGCCCTAGAGAAGTGAATCAAGTGTGGTGCTATTAGTGAATTCGTCGGAGCTAGACAAGTAAGGGATGCATGTGTAGATTGCAGGGATATCATGAATGCATGGTTTCAATGGGAAAAGTTTTATGAAAATATTTTGGAAATTAAATGCCTTGGAAACTGTGCAAATTGTGGTTTTTGGAAGGATAAGAATTGTGCTTTAAGTGCAGGGAGGCTAGGTCAATAGCAGTCGCTATATTGCTAAAATTTCTTAGAAAATTTTCTAAAATTATCATGAAATATTTTAGTGCATTATTGAGTGAATCCCTAGCCTTAGAAAATTAAACATCTAATATTTTTCATAAAATGGTGATTTACCAAAAAACATTATTAAAATATTCATGTTACCGAATTTAATTAAACTGAAGGTACTGATACCTTCCTATAAGTGTTTTACAGTGTAATAGAAGTTTTATAAAAATTATTACTGAAGTGTGAATATTTTATAAACTGTTTTCGTTGTACCGTTCACTGTGCTATAAAAGAACCTTTATGGACTGACCAAAGATTTTATCTATAATTATAAATTTCCATAAAGGTGATTATACTGTTTATATACTGTTTTGAGACTGTTAAGCCCCGTATTATGCTCATGTGTTATTATCACTATTATTGTTACTGTGCTGTTGATACTGATCCTATCCTCAACATCACAATTGTCACCTAATCAGTGCACACCGAGGACACTTATAGACTATGGCCATATGTCTCACGTGTTACTGTTACTATTTCCCTATGGGAATTATAGCATGATATATTCTGGGTGTTGCCTAGTCTCATCTACTGTTACTGTTTACTGTGTTGTTTTTACTGAATCGTACTGTTACTGAAATCATTTACCTTACTATTCATTGAACTGTTATTATCATTGAATTGTTTATCGTACTGAACTGTCTACTGTACTGTTTTCTGAGATTTATTAAACTGTGAAAGTGATATTATAAAGTGAAAGTGAAATTATTTCTTAAATTCAATGGTTTTTATATACCATTTATGTGATTTACTATAAATTGATATTTATTTAATTATATTTATATCAAACTCAACTTTTACTCTTTATAGTCGCTTCTAGGTTCCAGAACACAACAGGTATTCTAAAATACCTCCCATACTCCATCCGGATCCCTAACCGACTGTAATATCCTTCCTTATCGACTGTAGTGTACTGATAGGAAAATAAATGCTTTTACGCATATAGATTTCATAATATCAATTCTGCATACAATTCTCTTACTGAGCATCTTTCACTCACCCTTTTATTTTCCATCTCCACAGATTGTTTACAATGACCGCGTGATATATCGATCCAAGAATTTCGGCTATGCTTTTGGTTACCTCGAGGCAGTTTAGTGCGGATCCTGGGGGTATATTTATTTCCTTTATATGTTCAGACTTATTGTACAATATTATTTCATTTGTAAATTATGAACATGGGATGTAATCGTTGAATGAAATATTGTTATGTAAATATTTCTATTTATGTAAGTTAAAATAAATTACTTTAATAAAGTCTTCACTGTTTAAAGAAAGTGTGAAATAAAAGCATCACAGACAGCCCAACCATCACTATAAGTGGGAAAATATGTGAATTACTGTATATTTGAACTGTGACAGTTTTATTGGTATCACAGCAAGGTTGGTCTGATGTCTGTTGGTGTTTTTATGTTAGAAGTGAAGTAGTTAACATCCCTTGTAATACTGTATAGTCTGTATATATAAATGAACAACTAACTGAAAATCGATTTAACTGTCTGTGCTGTGCAGAAATGAGTGGGCGACGGGTAACATGATTTAATAGGGGTCGAGGCAGAGGTATGGCGAAATTGACTCCGGAGCCTCATACTCCAGAACCAGTGCTTGAGCCCGCCCTAGGACCTACTTACCCTTCGCAGCCAGAGAGCCCTAATACTCGATGTCTCGTATGGAAAGGATGTTGACGGATTTTATCGCCATGTATCACATTGATAGAGCTGCGGATCGGGTGGAAAGAGAGAGAGAGCAGTTCCTATAGTATTGCCACCTCCACCTCCTCCTGCATAGCCAGCTCTCAAGCCACAACTCGCTCCTCAGCCAGCATTATAGGCACAAGTTGTACCACCACCACCACCACCAGTATAGCAGCCTTGAGATGTAGAGTCCTACTGTGATGTTAGTTTGGTGTGATAGTTTAAGAAGCTGGATCCAGCAAAATTTAAGGGAGATAAGGATCCGTTGGTGGCAGAGTAGTGGGTAAACGCCATGAAGAAGCTATTCCGATACATGAGATGTTTGGAGATAGAGAAGGTTGGGTTGGTAGTGTTCCAATTGACGAATGATGTGGAGCACTGGTGGAAATCGACCCAGACAGTTTTACTAGCTCAGTATTAGGTGGTGACCTGGGATATATTTATTGATGCTTTTCGCCGACAGTACATCCCTGACATAGCCTAGAAGTTACAACAAGAATTTTTAGAGTTGGTGTAGGCGAGTATGTTTGTGGATCAGTATGAGTCACGATTCACCACCTTGAGTTGGTTTGATCCCCAAACTCAGACTGGCGAGCAGCATAAGATTGATCGATTTATGAAGGGTTTGAGGCCCTCGATTAGACATCAATTAGTCTCGTTCAATATTAGGACTTATGATGAGACAATGAGGCATGCACAGTTATATGAGTGGGACTACGAGTAGTTTCATTCTGATACGAGATCTAAAGGAAAGGTGAAGGGTAAAGGTAAAGTTAAGAGAGGTTCGGAGGATAGATTGGGTAGAGAGCAGCCTAAGAAGGCTAAATCTTCGGGCATATAGATTTCTGAGGGGCGATTTACCAGACTAGCTACCATAGCCCTTACCACTGGCCCCACCTCTACACAGAAGTGTACCGCAACCAGATGTGTTCATTGTGGGAGGTCGCATGGTACACGACCCTACTGCATATTGATGAGGGCATGTTTTAAATGTGGGTGGACTAGACATTTGGTGAGAGACTGCCCGATGTTGTGAGAGTCAGTTGCTTCTACCGTTCCAGCCCTAGTTCCACCTACACCAGCACTAGTAGCTTTGAGTGAATAGGAGAAGGCTTCACCCTCACAGCCGAGACGGGCCACTACAACAAAAAAGGGTAAGAAAGCTGTGACCCAGGGACGGGTGTATGCATTAGATTAGGAGACTGTTGATACTTCTACCAATGTGATTAAAGGTAAAATTTATATTTTTGATATCTCTGTAATTGCATTGTTTGACCTTGGTTCTACTCATTAATTTGTGTCTCCTACTTGTGCTAATAGAATCCCAGTAGAGCCGGAGCCTTTAAAGTATACTTTACAAATAAATACCCCATTTAGAGAATCTTAAATAACTGATGTAGTGTATAGAAACTGTAAAGTGATGGTAGGAGAGAAGAAAACGATAGCTAACCTAATTTTGTTAATTTGATGTAATTTTAGGAATGGACTGGTTAACTACGAACCATGTGACCTTAGACTGTTATACTAAATTTATCACATTCTCTCATCCTGAACGTTACACTGTAAAACTACTTGATAAATTGTAATGAAAGTGATATGTTTACTAAATTGTTTAAGTGTTATGTAAATGTGTTGAAGGTTTTATTGCTTATGTTGAAGATGTAGAAAAGAAACGTCCCGAGTTGCATGAGATTCTTGTAGTCAGGGACTTTCCAGACGTATTCCCAGAGGATTTACCAGGATTACAGTCGAATCGGGAGATAGAGTTCACCATTGACTTGATACCCAGTACGAAGGCCATTTCTAAGCCCCCATATCGGATGGCATTGACGGAGTTAGAGGAGCTTAAGAAGCAGCTCCAGGAGTTATTGGATAAGGGGTTTATCCATCCCAGTGTGTCTCCGTGGGGTGCACCAGTATTATTCGTCGGGAAGAAGGATGGCAGCCTACAGTTGTGTATAGATTATCGGATACTTAACAGGGTTACCATCAAGAACAAGTATCCCTTGCCCAGGATTGATGATTTATTTGATTAACTTAGGGGTGCGCATGTGTTCTCTAAGATAGATCTCTGATCGGGCTATCATCAGCTTAAGATTCGAGAGTCGGATGTTCCTAAAACAGCATTCCATACTCAATACAGGCATTATGAGTTTTTGGTGATGCCTTTCGGATTGACGAATGCCCTTGCAACATTTATGGGCTTGATGAATGAGGTATTTAAGCTTTACTTAGATAAGTTTGTGATTGTGTTCATTGATGACCTCCTGGTGTATTCTAAGTCTCTAGAGGAGCACGAACAACACCTTTACATAGTTTTACTGACGCTCAGAGACCGGAAGCTATATGTTAAGTTCAGTAAGTGTAAATTCTAGCTAAATCATATTACTTTTTTGGGACATGTACTATCTAAGGATGGGGTGTTTGTTGATCCATCCAAGATAGAGGCCATTGTGCAGTGAGAGAGGCCTAAGACAGTGACCGAGATACGGAGTTTCTTAGGTCTAGCTGGATATTATCGTCGTTTTATCGAGGGGTTCTCTAGACTAGCTGCTCCACTAATGCGACTCACACGTAAGGATGTTAAGTTCGAGTGGACAGATGCGTGTAGGTTCTAAGAGTTGAAGTGGAGACTGACTACTGCTCCTGTACTTGCCCTTCCCAGTAGATTAGGGGGATTTTCAGTATATACAAATGCTTCCACAATGGGTTTAGGGTGTGTTCTGATGCAGAATGGTAGGGTGATTACCTATGGTTCCTGGTAGTTGAAAGAGGATGAGAGGAACTACCCGACGCATGACTTAGAGTTAGCCACTGTGGTGTTTGCATTGAAGATATGGCAGGATTATCTTTATGGGGAGAAATTTCAGGTGTATACAGACCATAAGAGTCTAAAATATCTATTCTTGCAGTGAGAGTTAAATATGAGACAACAGAGATGGATAGAGTTGTTAAAGGATTATGACTGCAAGATCATGTACCACCCAGGGAAAGCTAATGTGGTGGTGGCAGATTCTCTGAGTCGAAAGCATATGGGTATGGTATCCTACGTGATGGTCAGGAAGCATGAGTTGTTGGAACAGTTCTCGAGCCTTAGTCTGAATGTGATTTCCTCTGAGAGATATGGGTTCATGGCTAGTTTCAAAATTAAGCCGGATTTGATGGATAGAATCAGAGATGCTTAGGGACTAATGCTTACTGTCTAGAGGTTGCCAATCAGGTACATATGGGAGTATAGTCGGATTTTAGGATTGGCACTTATGGTATTCTAAGGTTCAGAGTCAGGATTTGTATTCCCAATGATCAATAGCTTAGGGAGTTGATTTTGACAGAAGCCCACACCTTTAGGTACACTTTGCACCTAGGCAGTACTAAAATGTACCAAAACCTAGGGAGAGTGTATTGGTGGCCTAAGATGAAGCGAGACATCGTGGCGTAGAGCTGGTTACGGGCCGGTTTTCATCGGTTCCGGCCCTAACCAAAAGAGAACCGGTCCGAACCGGTAGTAAACCGGTCCGGTTCGGACTGGTTCTATTTGTTATAAGAGGCGAACCGGCCCGGTTCGTTGGACCGGTTCGCCTCAAAATCGGATCAAACCGGTTTAAATCGGTTCGGTCCATTTTTTTTTGCTTTTAAAAATTTTTATTTTTAAAAATTTATATTAATTTATTTTAATATATATTAATATATTTTAATAATTTAATCTAATAAATTTATTTTTATAATAAATAATGTTAATAGTTTAATTTAACAATAATTTATTATAAAGTTATATTATAATTTATTTAATTAATGTAACAATAATATAAAAATAAACTATTATAAAATTATCTAATAAAATTATTGTTATAATAAATTAAAGTTATATTATGAATATAATATTATGATAAAATGATATTTGATTCAAAATACAAATAATGATATTATGAATATTATTATTATATTCATTTTGCATATCTTTATTTATATTCATTTATTATATTCATTTTGCATTTAAAATAATTTATTATATTTGAAATATCATTTACTTAATATTTATTCATTTATTTATTTGTTCATTTATTTAATATGTTTTTAAAATATTAATTCATTTTGTATTTTAAATATTTATTTATTTTAAACATAGATAAGTATAACATTAATTAATTTGGTATGTAATAATAATAATAATAATAATAATAATAATAATAATAATAATAATAATAATAATAATAATAATAATAACAACAACAACAACAACAACAACAACAACAACAACAACAACAACAAAGGAGAAAAAGGAGAGAGTAGGAGACCAAAGATTTTTTACGTGGAAAACCCCTTCAAAAGTTAGAAGGGTAAAAACCACGGGACCGTAGTCCATAAAAATATTCACTATGACTAAACTTATTTACAATTTTACATACAATTTAAAAAAAAAAGATTATTCTCTACTCTTCATAATTTATACGGATTGCCTTGGAAATTTCTTCTTCCTCTTTTGAATTATTATCAGCAAATTCATTGGTCGTTCCAAGTTCGACATTGCGTGATTCCGCATCAAACCAATCTTTAAGGCATGTTAACATGCACAATGAATCCGGATTAAGAGTGGTTCGATGGTCTCCAATAATTCTTCCACACGTCGAGAATGCGGATTCCGAAGCAACAAAAGAAACTTGCACCGCAAAAACATCTCGGGCCATGGAAGCTAAAACTGGAAATTGTTTTTGGTTTTCTTTCCACCATTGGAGAAGATCAAAGTTATCATCTACAGAAAAATCTTGACTTAAGAAAAATCCTAGCTCATTGAAGCTAGAACTTCGCCGAGTTGTTGATCCCGATCCTGATCCGCTCGCTTTTCCTTTTAGCTTCATTCTCTTCTTTGCTGCTTCCTTAATTGCGTTTAAAATTCCTTTTCCTTTTTTGCTACTTTCGGTTTCTTCGTATGAATCTTCTTCTTCTCGATTAAAGTTGAATTGATCCATTTCTGTTTCATAAACATTAAACAATTCTCGAAAAAGATTGTTAATTGAGGACTTTTGATCCTCAATAGAATCAAGACCAAGAAATTCTTTATAACAATAAAAAAAAATTTCTATATTTACCTCACCTTGACTAGGATCTAGTAAAGTTGCAATACAATAAATAGGAGGAATTATTTCCCAATATTTTTTAAATTTTTCCTCCATATCATATACAAAAGAACTTAAAGTTTCATGATTCCTAAATTTTACAAATTTGTCAAACATTGTGTAGATAATAGGAACAAAATACGGTGTAGTTGGATAAAATTGAGTTGAAAATCTTTCGGTTGCATCTTTAAAAGTAGATAATAAATCAACACAATATTCAATAAAAGTCCAATCTTCTTCAAAAAGTACTAAATGTGTGCTACTTGTATAATTGTTATAAAAAGAAGTAACAAGTTCTTTATAAGGTAAAATAGAAGAAAGCAAACGATGAAGTGAATTCCATCTTGTTTCCATGGGATGGAAACGCTTTAACAGATATATTATTTGTTATACAAATTTGCTTCCATTCACGTTTATTACTTGGTGTGCGAATCCATTTTGCTAAAATTTTAATTTTATCAATTGAACCTATGCCAGTACCAGTACCACTAGAACTAAAACCACTTTGAACACATAAATTTATAATATGACATGCACATCTTGCATGAAAAAATATGCCTTGCATAACAGGGTTTAAACTTTTAATTAAATGAGGAATAGCTGCAGTATTACTTGAAGCATTATCAAAAGTAATAGCAAAAACTTTATTATTTTCTAGTCCATATAATTTACAAACTGTAGTAATATATTTATGAATAGTATATGAATTATGTGCTTTTTCTATTACATCTAAAGATAAAATTCGTTTTTGCATGGACCAATCTTCATCTATCCAATGACAAGTTATAACAAGATAACTTATACCATTAGTACTAGTCCATATATCACTAGTTAAACTAACCCTAGATGAAATATTACTAAGTTTATCAATTAAAGCTTGTCTATATTCTTTAAACATATCCATGCAATCTCTTTTTAATGTATGTCTAGAAATAGATTTATATGCGGACTGTAAATAGTTACAAACAAATTCTAAATATCCTGTTTTTTCACAAATTGTGAATGGTTGTTCAGTCCTAACTACAAATCTAACTAAACTACATCTAGCTTGAACATTATCAAAAATAAAATTTTTTCCACCATCACGTGTATTAATTTGAGATTGTTTACCTTCTAAAATTTCATTTTCTTCAGCATCAGGATTAATTTTATGTGCAGTAACTAAATGTCTTTTATACGTACCTATACCGCCACCACCTCCACCGGAGTTATAAGAGTAAACGCCTTGGCACAATTTACAGATAGCACAATATTTATTCGTCTCACCTTCTTTTGCTACAATATCGAAATACTCCCATACCCTGCTCGTTTTTTTTTTCGACTAAACTTTGGCCTTGATGATGTAGCAGCAGTGGTGGTAGCTGATGATTGTGTTTGAGCATGACCTCCTCCACGTTGACCACGACCAACCGATGGCGCAGCCAAAGGAAGCTCCTCCTTCGGATGAATATCGGGCTCGATTTCATTAAATGATTCGTCATCCAAATTAGGGATTTCAGTGGAACCAAAAGGTCGAGAAACAGAGCATGAATGACGAAAGAAATTTGACATTTTTATATTTTTTTGAAAATAAATATATGTTAAAAATTAAAAAAATAGATTATGATATATATAATATATTGGAATTTGAAAATTGAAACTTGAAAATTAAAAGTAAAATTTGCAAAATTATAAAATAAAAAGAAAAATGAAATTTATAAAGAAAATGATGATATTATAAATTTGGAATAAGGAATATATATAATATATTAGAATTTGAAAATTAAAAGTAAAATTTGTAAAATTATAAAATAAAAAGAAAAATGAAATTTAGAAAGGAAATGATGATATTATAAATTTGGAATAAGGGAATTTAAGTGAATTTGAGAGAGTTTGAGTGAATATTGAGAGAGTATGTGAGTGAAGAGAATAAGAGTAGATGAATATAGATAGTAGATTTGAGAGAAAATATAAGAGAAATGTAAATGAAAATAGAAGATAGAATAGAGGTATTTATAGGAAAAAAATTAGAATAAAAAAATAAAAAAAAATTAAAAAAAGGATTGATGGGCAACCCATCAAACACAGAGCAGAGGCAAGTCTGTGACTTGCCTCTGCATATTGCAGACCAAGCCAAAATTTTTTTAATTTAATTATAATTAAAAAATAAAAAAAATTAAAAAGAAAAAAGGATTGAAATAGCCGTTGCCCATCAAAAACGCAAAAGCAAGTCACAGACTTGCCTTTGCTCAGACTGCAGTTGCACTGCAGTGCAACTGCAGTCAAAAAGTTTTTTTTTATTTTTTTTAATCGGACCGGTTCGAACCGGTCCGGTTATGAGCCGGGCCCTTAACGGGCCCGGTTCTTAACGAACCGGGCTCTTAACGGGCCTGGTCCTAAAATTTTAAAATCGACCCAGCCCGGTACCATATCGGGCCGGTTCCGAACCGATACTGTACCGGTTCGGGTATTGGGCCGGATTGACCCGATCCGGTTGCAAATCGGGTCGGGCCAACCCAGCCTAATAAGCACCTCTATCGTGGAGTTTGTTGCTAGATGTCTCACGTGTCAGCAAGTTAAGATCGAGCACCAGAAGACTGCAGGTCTATTGCAGCCTTTACCGATTCCAAAATGAAAATGAGAGTATATCACAATGGACTTCATCATGGGTTTACCAAGGACCCGGAGGAATCATGATGCCATATGGGTGATTGTAGATAGATTGACAAAGTTCGCTCACTTTTTTCCTATTAGATCTACAGATTCCCTCAATGCCCTAGCTGATCTGTATATACGGGAGATAATGAGATTGCATGGTGTTCCAGTCAGCATCACTTCTTATAGGGATTCCTGTAACGATCCGTTACAATATTTTTCACGTTATTCTACACAACTTATCCAGTTGGGCTGTCTGTGATACTTCACTTTACACTTAATGTTAAACAATTTTTGTACAACAATGTTAACATTATACACATCCCCTCTCTTACTTATAAAAATGTAGTACTGTATACATGTCCAAATACAGAAAATAAATGATCGTACCTCATATATCTCAGTCGGCCTATCACATTGTCCTTTGTGTACAGCCGTGATCCACAATCCTCGGATCTCACAATCATCAAAAACCTGAAATGTTAAAATTGGGGAGTGAGCAAACCACAGCTCAGTAAGAGAGTTATATGTCACACTTGATATTCAGCTACCTATATGCTGAAAATATTTTTTTCACTTTCTTTAAAATTTCCTAAATGGGCCCTAGGCTCACATGTAGGAAGGATACTATAGTCGGCTAGGGATCCAGATAGAGTAAGGCAGGTATTTTAAAATACCTGACTTGTTCTGGAACCTAGAAGTAACTATAAAGAGTACTATATCAATTGTTCTCAAAACGATATAATATTCGTTTTCGTAAAGTAAATCATTTATTTCTTTTCACTTCAGTATATTTTAAAACACGTGACAGTTCAGTAGTAAAATAATGGTTTACTTCTATTCTTGTCAGTACAGTTAAAACATGTGACAGTACAGTGGTTTATAAATATCCAAAATCGTTGGATCAGTAAATAGTAGTTTTCGGTACTATTTATTAATTCAGTACCTTACAATTCAGTAAAATTGTATCTTATAGCTCAGTAAAACAGTAATATTCAGTAAAATAATATCTCGATACGGTTTAGTCAGAAAATTGTAAAAAATAGCTACCAATTCAGTAAACAGTATACAGTAGCTTTCAGTTCAGTAAACAGTAAATGGTAGCTTTCTTTTCAGTAAAACAGTAATCAGTGGCTACCATTTCAGTAAACAGTACAGTTCAGTACTAAATAGTGTTTTGGTACGGTTTTTATCAGTAAATAGTAAACAGTACAGTAGTTCAGAATAGTAAACAACACAGTACAGTAAACAGGATTCCGTAAATCCTTTCAGTAAACAGTAAACAGTAAGTGAGACTAGGCATCACCCTACAATCAAATCATGCTATCTCGTCCACTAGGGACACAGTAGCAGTAATAAGATCCATGGTCATGATCTATAATATGTCCTCGATGTACACTTGTTAGGTGACAATCCGGGACGCTGATGACTAGCTGGTCAATTAGCCACGTGACAGTAACAGCATGGTATGATGCATGAAGCTCGGGGCCTAAGTCTCAAAACAATATAAAAATCGTACCACAGCCTTTATGGATTTAAAACAGAGTAAATCGAATTATTTCACAATTATCCATAAGGCTCACATGTATAAATCATCACCTTTATGAAATTTATAATTTAAATATCATTTCTCAAAAATTTTCATAAAAGTATAAATCATGTTTTCCATACGGTGAAAACAGTTATAAAATCGTCACACGGAAAACACATCTCGTGACTGTCTTTTTCACCGTAAAAACATATACGTATGCTTTTCCATTCTTTCTTTCCAAAACATGATTTTCAAAGTTATCAAGATTCAAATCAATTATTTTTACAATTTATGGAAAATTAAAAGATTTTTTTTCCAAGTTAACACTCCTGTCACCATGTTTTCTTTTAAAAACACGTGTAGAGACCTCTAGTCTCGAAATCATAGTTTTCCTATCATTTCTTAACCTTTATGTAATTTATGTAATTAATTATTTTCATAATGAAAACCATAAAGGTTTTATATAAAATCAAGTGAATATTTAAGAAATATTTATAAAATATTCACTTCGATGCTTTTTATTTTCTATCTCGTTTCACGTGAATTATCACCTACCGGGTGAATTTTCGGTGATTCCATTTTCACCATTCTCGAAAACATGAATATTTTAAATTCAAACTTCCATATATTCATGTTTTATGAAAAATACTTGATTTCTCGATTTTCGTGACTCAAAATTGATTCTCGTGAAATCAAATCATTTATTATTATTTTTGGTGATTTTTGGTAATTTTCGGTAAATTTTCGGCAGTATATCGACTGCCGATTGGCTAGTCTCCTGCATAGAAAAAACAGTTTATATTTTCTCAACCGGTACTTCACCATAATTTTAAACCAATAAATCACCATAAATTTCAAACCAATCATTATAAATTGCATTTATAAATTAAATGCATAATTTATACTCCCGTAAGTTCATTCATCAAATCAGGAGTTATTCATTTCCACTCTTTTCACATAGAGTCCATTCACATTATTTTCATATTATAGTTGATTTATGCTGTTCATCATCTATTTTTCTCAATTAGTGCCAAGTCGACATAGTTTGGTACTATCATGTACTCATGTCAATCAGTTGTATGTAATTGTCCTAGTAGCTTTCACATCTCATGCATCTGCTCTCTCAATGTATCTTCAAGCGTTCCAATATTACGCTAAGATATTTACATCAGTACAGAGCGATGCTATCAGTACACTTGAGATCTCAAAGCCTTTTGCTATTTCCTATTAGCATATGGCAACTCAGAGACTCCTATCACATGTAATGCTCACTGGAACTGTACATACACATTCACACCGTTTCACACTTATATTTTGACTATGGCACTAGAGAATCTAGGACTTTGAAAATGGAAAAGTGATCCTATTAGACCATCAGTCATTGATCACTTCCATATCCTCATATTCCTTTTGGACTCTTTATTGTCCACAATATTCAATTTCACATTCTTTCTCTCAAGGCTGTATCTCATTGCAGACTTTACTGTTGCTCATCTCTTACCTTAATAATTTATGAGACAATTATTTCTCTCAATATTGCTTTTCATGTAGTATGGTCATTCGATGATTAAATCCTTAAATTATCTCTTTAATCACCACATTATTTATGCAATTCCACCATTTCAAAGTGTGGATATCATTTTTGTTCCATTTGTACAACTGGCAGTATAATAACACATGTCATTGACCTTACTCCTTTGAGTACCATTAAATTCTATCTATTGAGTTTGGCTTGATCTTACATCTTGCCACTGTCATGTGATAACCAACTTAGATTCACCTTTTGTCTTAATTTCGAGAACTACTCTATGTTCCCTACTTATCATGTCTTTCACTTCTTTATTTCATTTCCATATCTTTACTTTGATCAATTAATCGGTTTACTCAAATGGTATGGTACTTTACTGTAAATCTTTTAACCTTTTTCATACCATTTTTTCCTCCCACTTATCCATTTACCAACTTTAATTTCTTTAATTAGATCTCATCTATAGAGCAGCTAGTCCCATCACTCTTCTATGGACTGGCAGTGGTTTCTAGCTAGCTCATTACTTTCGTATTTCAATCATTATCTTTATATCATAGACAGATTTACTGTCATCTTGTCATTTCGAGATTCTCTATCTCAGAGAGAGACACTGTCTAGCCACATCTCTTAGTTGCCAATCTTAACTTATAAATTACAGTCTTCAAGAGTCCGTAGGATCATATAACCAAGCTGCTCATATTCCATTTGTGTCTTTAACTATTTCGGCATCTCGCAGCTTTATCCTTGTATGAATGCCTCAATCATTAGGCTTATGTATATATCACAAGGTGCTTCACTAACCTTGTAAACCTCAATAGGCACTCGTACAGTTCATGTCGAGTGCCCATCATCATCTTACTGACATCCGTTTCAAACTTTTCTCAAATGACGCTTTATACTGAGGCTAGTCTTATAAACTCCTCATATCTCTGATTAGATCTATAAAGCATCCATTTTCACATGTAGATGAATACTTGTTCTTCATAAGAACTTTATGAATTAAGTAGAATTTAATACTTCTTTTCATTCATCTACGTCTCAATATCATCTGTGCTCCTCTTATTTACACTTACACAGATAACTTTATTATCCTCTACTTTCCATTTTCTTTATTTCCATCAATCACACCTTATCCACATGCATTTCATTATTCTCACATTTTTTCAGAGTGAATTTCTTAAGCTTTTGGATTCTTCTAAATTCTTCGATATAAGCTTAAAATTAGGTTTCACATAACCACTAGAGTCAAGGTTATCTCAATTCCTCCAATCTATATAACTCTGGGAGTTCTATCAGAAATCAAATCCAATACTTTCTTTAATTACATATTTCTTATCATCTTGGACATTTCATCCTCATGTCTTGTCATTCTCACTGTGTATTCTCAAGGCAGAGACATTTACTATTCAAGTCATTTCGATACATACTCTACCTTGATTTCATTGTTACTCATAATTCACAACATATTATTCAAAGTGATTATAAATGCTATATCGAGTATAACAGTGATCAACACATGTTACAGCTAACCGATTCATTACAGTTATTCACTTTAAAATCATTTCTATTTAATGAACTTAGGTTTAATTCCCTTGAGCATGTTATCGACGAGGTTCGAACCTTGGCACCCTTACGTACCTAGCTCCTTACACTCGTATTACCACTGAGATAATTGTAAGAGCCCCGCTCGTTCGTATCGGCCGTCAGCGAGCATCCCTTAGGCAATCCTTCCGCCCCAGGTTTACCCTTACAAGTGAGTTGGCGATCGCATAGTTTGCCCACACCTCACAATATATTGTCCACTGCGGGTCACCCATCATTGGGTCGCCCATCTCAGTTTTGTCTCAAAGGTCCTAAAGAAATCAGGTTAGCTGTCATCTTCTTCTTTTGATCAATTCACTGTTCTTATGAATATTCTCCAATTCACAGTACTCCATACAATACATCAATTTACAAATCATAACTCAAAAAGCTCAGGTTCTATATAGAAATCTCTTTTTGATACCTAAAAAGCAGTATAAATGTATAGAATCGTAATTAACCGTACTGTTATGTTTCATTATCTGTACTATCCACCTTCTCAGTCATTTCCTATAATTATTTCACTTTTCATAATATTAAATGATCCCGTTCAATACACTCTTAATTTCGGCCTTTACAGTCAGTAACCTAGCTAATCATCTTATGAAATTCCACTATACACTCTTTGGATCGCATCGTGTAAGGCCCCGGCCCGTCCGCCATCTGCTTGTACACATCTGTATTATCCTCTTTGGGAATGCCTAGCCCTTTCATTGGGTCATCCCTCAAAGTTTTATCATGAGGCCTAGCTCGTTCACTAGGTCACTTACAGCTCACGTCCGTAATATAAGTGTCAGTGGAATCAGTAAAAGGGATTGCTATATTCATATGACATCCTCTATGCCATTAATAACTCTATTACCATCAATGGATTCAAGATTAACTTGGTTTTATCACTATTCGGAACATCGCCCAACATAGGGGCATTTTCGTCATTTCGACATTTATTTCTTTCTCCTCAGTATACATCTACTCAGTATCTTATCATCTATGTGCTGATAATATCATTTCTCATACTATTATCAACAGTTTAATATCTTGTTCAATTTCGACAGAAAAATCCACTAGAATCCATAATTGGATTATTTTGCATGAAATGCAGTTTTACGTCATCAATTTCTCTGCCAAATCCATCAATTCCAAGTTCTGTTGGTCTATTTTGACTCCTGATAAAATTTTGGAGGCAGGGGTATTTTGGTTATTTTTAGCCAAAAATTTTCTCTCTTAAAATTACTTTCAATCAGTGATCTTAAGGTCTATTTAATGATGATACTTCATTCCCCTCCTCTATATCATCACTTTCAGGTCTCAGTTCAATCTAGACCAAACAGTACTGGTGAGGCCCTCACCAAGTCCTTTCGGTTCCTTACCGAACAGGCCTTCATTTAGATTCTAAGATCACCATGTTTTTGGTAATTTCTGAGCCTCTTATTTCTCTTTAACATCATCAATTAACAAAGTCTCACTCCTTTCAGATTATTTTACTTAATCTACAATCATTTATTTTCTCTATGTATTCAGACGACATAGTACTACCAGGGATGTTTAACATTTCTTAACATAGTTATTAAATCGAGATACGTATCGTGAATCGAAATTTTATTTTTAAGGATCGAGTATCGAGTATCGTATCGTATCGTAAGATATGGTAAATAACTTTAAAATTAATTATAAATAATATATACACATGTAAGATAAATAAAATATTAAAAATATTATACATATTAATAAGATTAAGTAAATATATGATAAAAATAAAAAAGGATGATTTTTTTCAAACACTTAACATCTTCATTAATAGTATATATTTTTAAATAATATTTTTATATATTTTTTATTTTTAATTTTCTAACTAAAAGTTCATTTTTTTTCAATATTTCAAGATTAAATTATATAGAAAATATGTTTTTAAGTGTTTTTTAGGTTAAAAAACTATTAAAATTGCATTTTTAGTTAATTGGGCCAAATTAGATTTTTTTGGGCCTGGCCCATTATTACTCTAAAGCGTATCGAAGTGAATCGGTGTATTGTACGATACGTATTGATTCGCTTGTGTATCGATAGATACGCTACCGATTCATGATAAAATCGATTCTTTGTATAGATATGTATCGAATTTATACTGAATCGAACTGAATCGTACGATACGTATCGCGTATCGTACGATTTTGATAACAGAGTTTCTTAACACATTTCTTTCCAAAAGTATCAAAAGACATCAGGCCAACCATGCTCTGATATCATTTAATCTGTAACGATCCGTTACCACATTTTTCACGTTATTCTACACAACTTATCCGGTTGGGCTGTCTGTGATACTTCACTTTACACTTAATGTTAAACAATTTTTGTACAACAATGTTAACATTATACACATCCCCTCTCTTACTTATAAAAATGTAGTACTGTATACATGTCTAAATACAGAAAATAAATGATCGTATCTCATATATCTCAATCTGCCAGTCACATTATCCTTTGTTTACAGCCGTGATCAATAATCCTCGGATCTCACAATCATCAAAAACTTGAAATATTAAAATTGGGGAGTGAGCAAACCACGGCTTAGTAAGAGAGTTATATGTCACACTTGATATTTAACTACCTATATGCTGAAAATATTTTTTTTCACTTTCTTTAAAATTTCCTAGATGGGCTCTAGGCTCACATGTAGGAAGGATACTACAGTCGGCTAGGGATCCAGATAGAGTAAGGCAGGTATTTTAAAATACCTGACTTGTTCCGGAACCTAGAAGCAGCTGTAGAAAGTACTATATCAATTGTTCTCAAAACGATATAATAATCGTTTTCGTAAAGTAAACCATTTATTTCTCTTCACTTCAGTATATTTTAAAACACGTGACAGTTCAGTAGTAAAATAATGGTTTACTTATATTCTCTTCAGTACAGTTAAAACACGTGACAGTACAGTGTTTTATAAATATCCAAAACCGTTGGATCAGTAAACAGTAGTTTTCGTACTATTTATTAATTCAGTACCTTACAATTCAGTAAAACCGTATCTTATAGCTCAGTCAAACAGTAATATTCAGTAAAATAATATCTTGATACGGTTTAGTCAGAAAACTGTAAACAATAGCTATCAATTCAATCAATAGTATACGGTAGCTTTCAGTTTAGTAAACAGTAAATGGTAGCTTTTTTTTTTCAGTAAAACAATAATCAGTGGCTACCATTTCAGTAAACAGTACAATTCAGTACTAAACAGTGTTTTGGTACGATTTTTCATCAGTAAACAGTAAATAGTACAGTAGTTCAGTACAATAAACAGTACAGTATAGTAAACAGGATTCTGTAAATCCTTTTAGTAAACAGTAAACAGTAAGTGATACTAGGCATCACCCTACAATCAAATCATGCTATCTCGTCCACTAGGGACACAGTAACAGTAATGAGATCCATGGCCATGATCTATAATATGTCCTCGGTGTACACTTGCTAGGTGATAGTCTGGGACGCTGATGACTAGCTGGTCAATCAGTCATGTGATAGTAACAGTATGGTATGATGCATGAAGCTCGGGGCCTAAGTCTCAAAACAGTATAAAAATCGTACCATAGCCTTTATGGATTTAAAACACAGTAAATCGAATTATTTCATAATTATCCATAAGGCTCACGTGTATAAATCATCACCTTTATGAAATTTATAATTTAAATATCATTTCTCAAAATATTTCATAAAAGTATAAATCATGTTTTTCATACGGTGAAAGTAGTTATAAAATCGTCACATTGAAAACATATCTCGTGACTGTCTTTTTCTCCGTAAAAACATATACACACGCTTTTCCATTCTTTCTTTCCAAAACATGATTTTCAAAGTTATCGGGATTCAAATCAATTATTTTTATGATTTATGAAAAATTAAAAGATTTATTTTCCAAATCAACACTCCCGTCACCATGTTTTCTTCTAAAAACACGTGTAGAGACCTCTAGTCTCGAAATCATAGTTTTCCCATCATTTCTTAACCTTTATGGAATTTATGTAATTAATTATTTTCATAATGAAAACCATAAAGGTTTTATATAACATCAAGTGAATATTTAAGAAATATTTATAAAATATTCACTTCGGTCCTTTTTATTTTCTATCTCGTTTCACGTGAATTATCACCTACCGGGTGAATTTTCGGTGATTCCATTTTCACCATTTTCGAAAACATGAATATTTTAAATTCAAACTTCCATATATTCATGTTTTATGAAAAATACTTGATTTCTCGATTTTCGTGACTTAAAATCGATTCTCGTGAAATCAAATCATTTATTATTGTTGCGCTCTAAGACCTATACTGCAAGTGCACGAGTCACGACAAGTAATAAAGAGTGAGTAGAGTATCGTTCTCACGAGGATTAGTTAGAATTGTTCTAGCTAAGTATTGAGATTGGTCATCCTAAGTTTATTCAAGCAAATGAACAATTTTTTTTTTTGGAAGTCAATTAACTACTAAAAGCAGTAAAATAAAACCTAAACTAATATTAGAAATTAAATTAAAGTGCATGAAAACTAAATTGCAAGTTAAGAGCAATAAAAAAAAACTAAAACTAAAAATAAAAATGCAAACTAAATTAAAGCAAAGCAAAATTAAAATGCAACTAATTATAAGGAACTTGAAATTTAAAAAGAAAAAAAGAAATTTAAAATGCATGAAAATAAATACCTAATTAAAAAAAACTAAAACTAATAAGAAAATAAAAAAATTTATTTCCTATAACTAAATATTTAATTAAACTTAAGCCGTCATAAGATAATAAACTAATAAACCAACTGATTAGTATGCTACTCTATATCATAATAATTTAACCTATTATACTAAACTACTCACTAACTCATAAAACCAAAACAGTAAAATATATAAAGTAAATATAAACTCAACAATGTAAAAGAGAAAAGAAAATGCAAGCTGCCAACACTTGCTGCCTGCCACTCCACGCATGTCAAGCCAAAGCAGAAAAAGCAACAGCTACTCCACCGCTTCAGCCTTCACTTTCACGCCCAAGCGTCGACTCCACCAGCCTCCTCCTGCGTCCCCTGCAAGCAGCCAAGTGCCGCACAACTACACTTGTCCAGGCAGCAAGTCACGCAGCTCCTCGGTTCCACACAGCTTCCTAGGGACGCCAGCGCCACTTCACATAGTTTCTCTCATCCATCTCACGTTTCATTGAGCCACCATGCAAACCACGCCAGGTAGTAGTCCCACGCACAGCCACCACTTCAGCAGGAAGCAAACGCAGAAGAGCAACGATACAAAGCAGAATAGTAAAAGAAAATCATGACAAAACAGAACAAGGCAAGTGCAGAAACAGAGACAGCCTAACACAACGGTAGCACATAATCGGTAGGATAAGAAGATCTATATAAAACTAATGCTAAGGTTTGAAGATAATTATTTTAAGTTAACCAATAACTAAACTAAGATGAAAGAGCATTAAAATCATAAAAGAAAAAAAATTTAAAGGAAGGAACTGGATTATAATTGAAAATAATAGGCCTGTAAAACGTAAACAGAACAAAAGAACTTAGATTGAAATTTTAAAACAAAACATGAATGTGAGTCTCTTTAAATTAATCTAAACTAATATAAAGCATGAAAGAAAATCGTTTACAATGAAATTGAAACCAAGACAATAACTGCACTTGCAGTAAACCAAAACTAAGAAGAAAAATTAAGAAGACAACAATAATGGGAAGAAGCTTGGCTACTGTCACCGGCCTATCTTTCAGCCCCCTCACTTGCGGCAGCTTCATTCTTCTTTTATTCACTAGGGTTCTTCAAGGGTTTTAGGCAGAAAATCCACATGGGCCGTACTAGACTTCCTTTCTTGTGTTTGTTGAAGCCCACTTAAATAAAGAATGTGTTTTGGGCTTGTATGAGATTACATGGACTCTTGTGTTTGTGATTTAGATCCCAAAGCAATTACTTTTGTCTCTTTTTGCATCATTTTCTCAACTTTATCTTGATTTTTGAATTTTCTACACAAGACAAAAAAATTTAATTCATTAGGAAAGAAAATAAATAAAAATTCCAAAATTCATCCAGAAATCATGTAATTATATCTCATAAAAATAGACATTTCAAGGACTTATCAATTATGATTTTCGATAATTTTTGATAATTTTCGGTAAATTTTCGGCAGTATAACGACTGCCGATTGGCTAGCCTCCTGCACGGAAAATACAGTTTATATTTTCTCAACCGCTATTTTACCACAATTTTAAACCGATAAATCACCACAAATTTCAAACCAATCATTATAAATTGCATTTATAAATTAAATGCATAATTTAAAACATGTGGCCGAATATCCTTATAGGCGGCACATGTCTCCCTTACCTATCTCGGGTCGGCGATCGCCTCATTCGTCGCGCCCGTGTTCACCTTGTCCGATTTTATCGGCTCGATCATCGAGGGAATTTTCTAGAAATTAAATTCTAAAATTTAAAATTTTTCCATAATTATTTAAATTAAATACTTAGAATTAATTTCTAAAATTCTTACCGAATTTCTCAGATTTTTCAGGGTTTTTCGAATTTTCGGGATTTCTCGTAATTTCCAAAATTTCCAAATTTCAGAAATTCTTCTTTTTCTCTTTCTTTCTTTCTTTCTTTTCTTTCTTTTTCCTTTTTCTTTTCTTTTTCTTTTTCTTTTTCCCTTTTTCCTTTCCCAGCCGAACCGATCACCTCCCCTCACCGTTGGTTCTTCTCTGATGCCGGTTCTCCGGCGGTTCGGTGGCCCCTCAACTGGCCGGCGCCACGACGAGCCTGGATCTGGCCTCCATTCATCCCGAATCGGCGGCACGATAGCGGATCTACTCAGTTTTGGTTCGGTTTCTTCTCCTCCTCGTTCCTCCTCCTTCGGCCGCCATTGGCCTCACCGGTGGCTCCCTCTTTCTTCCCCTCACCTCCATTGAGGTTCGGGTGGAGGTGGTGGTGCCTGGATTGGCCGGCACCGCCGATTTCTTCCCTCCTTTTCTCTTCGATTTTCCTTCGATTTTTCGCCTCGTTTCTCCTCCTTTCCCGCCGCCGGCGACCTCTTTCCTTCTTCTGGCCGGTGGCATTTCACTCTTTTCGTTTCTCCCTCGTCGACAGTGGCGGTGGTTGCAGCCATCGGCCTCTCTCTGGGAAGGGTCGGGTTTCCCCCGATTCTTCCTTCTCTTTTGTTTCATTTTTTTGTTTTCCTTTTTTTTTTTGTATATCATATACTATATTATTTTTATATAATATATATAAACAATATATAATAACATATATTTATTTTATACCTATACTATATATTTTAAATATAATAATATTAATTTATATATAGTATTGTAGTATATATATTATATAAAAAGATATATATGTATATTATGTATTACAAAATATATATCTAGTATATATATATATATGTATATTTATATACTTTAAAATTCAAATAACCTTTATATATATTCTCAACTTTAATGTAACTTAATATTTACATTTCTTATATATGTATATATTTATATATATAAAATATACATTTGTACTATTTAAATTTACGACATAGTATATATTCATATATATACCAATGTATAATTATATATACTATATATCATTTAAGTACATATGTAATTGTATAAAAATATATTTATATAATATATAATTATATAAATATATATCATATTCATTTCTTATTTTCTTATTTAATTTAGATTTTCATTTATCCAAATTAAATTTTCTTTCTTCATTATTTTTCGAATTTCCAAATATTCTTATTTCCACTTTGATTTTCCTTCACTTGAATTTCTCAATTTGTCACTTCCTCAATTCTCGGAATATTCCACCATATTCCAATCTCCAACGATATTTCTATTTTCTTTAATATTGATTTCCAATATTAACCAGTGAAATTTTACGGTTATCATAATTCCTAATTTACATCTCATTTTTGGGAGAATTTCAAGACGCTATGGGGTCCTGACTGAATTTCAGCACCGCTTTTCATCCGCAAAGTGTTGGACAGTCGAGCGAGTGATTCAGATGCTCAAGGATATGTTAAAAGTGTGTGCACTGGATTTTAAGGGCTCCTGGGACGACCATTTGCCACTAGTAGAATTTGCATATAATAACAGCAATCGGGCTCGCATCGGTATGGCACCGTACGAGGCATTATATGGCAGAAGGTGTTGGTCCTTGATTGCATGGGAAGAAGTAGGAGATTGGCAATTATTAGCTCCCGACTTGGTAGATCAAGCTTCCCGAGATGTACAGCTTATCTGTGAGAGATTGAAAACAGCTTAGAGGTGACAGAAGAGTTATGCAACATGAGACATCGACCTTTAGAGTTCTCAGTTGGTGATTCAATGTTCCTTAAAGTCTCCCCATCGAAGGGCATAATGAGATTCAGTAAGACAGGGAAGCTGAACCCTCGATACATTAGACCTTTCGAGATCTTAGATAGCATAGGAGACGTGGCGGCGTATCGATTGGCACTACCTCCAGAGTTATCTGGGTGCATAATGTGTTCCATGTCTTAATGCTCAGAAAGTATCATCTCGATCCATCTCACGTAATTTAGTACGAACCACTGAAGATCAAGAAAGATATGAGTTACATGGAGAGACCTATCTGGATTCTAGATCAAAAAGATAAAGTATTGCAATCTAAGACGATTTCGTTAGTAAAAGTTTTCTGGCAGTACCATTCTGAAGAGGAGGCAACGTGGGAATTGAAAAACCTGATGCGAGATAAGTACCTAGAGCTGTTTAGTGATTAGTCCGATTTAAATTCGTAGGATCGAATTTTCTAAAGGTAGGGAGGATGTGAGAGCCAGTTATACTATTATTGTACATGATGTTAGACATGGGATCACTATTTAATTCCTGTATATTTTGTAGGTTATAAGTGAAACAATGATGTGGGCCCCACTGACTTTATAGTGTCTAGATAGATGTGAGACTGTCAAAATAGTGTTCGAAGGCTACAATAAGCTTAAGGGAAGAATTTCGAGCCCAAAATATGTTATTTATATTATTTTGGGAAACATGCAAATAGTTTAGAAAATGACGATTAAGGACATAGTCCAGTGGCATTGTCGAAAATTGTGGTTAAACTAAAATGAATTTGGACCAAGTGAAAATAGCATGATATTCTATAGGAAAATAAGTCCTAGGTTATGTCAATAGATAGGTCGAATCGGTGGTTAAATTAGAAATTTATGCGATTTACCCGATAGGGGTAACTTCATAATTTCACCTTCACGGTAGGTCAAACCCGAACCAAACCACCTTTATTCATCAAAATATGTTTCATACTAATTTTTGGTGATGAAATCTAAATTTTTGGAGCGTGATTACATGATTAGAAAAATTACGGAAGCTTAAGGGCATTTTTGTCCAAAAATCTCATAACAAGGGCATTTTTGTAATTTTGCCCATATCTAGGATTTTCTAAATAATTCTTCTTACAAGTGCCAATCACTATTCATCATCTTTCTCCCTCACCCTCACGCCACCATTGAAGGAAAAAGAAGAAAAGAAAAGCTTCCATATCTCACCAAATTCACCATATCTCATCGAATTGTCTTCTACAAACCTCTTCTACTCATCATCCTCGCTTCACCCATACCAAAATCTCATTGAATAAATGACAAAATAAAAAGAAAAGAGGAAGAGAAGAATTCGGCCACAAGGTAACTTTCACCATGCTTGAAGTTTTATTTGATTTTAATGGTAGGAAATCACTAATTTAAGCATGCTAAACATGAATCTAGTGTTAGATTCAATAGAATTGAATTAAATCAAGTTCCACCATTCATGAGGGTTTCAACCAAATAGGGAAGTCTATGAAACCATAGTGTTCAATGCATGAAAATGATGCCAAATTGATGAATGAACATGGCTAAGCATGAATGTAAAGTTAGATTGTTGAAAATTCATGTTTATGGCATAAGGGACCATTTGACCATTGAAAGGGGAGGTAGGATTATGGTTGCATTTGATGAATTTAGGGTGCTATAATACTGTAGAAATTATGAGGAGTCCACTAGTGCAATCAGATTTAAAATGGAGAAGTTATGTTTTAGCACCAGTAGAATTTATACTGGTTTAATATTTCCAGTGTATAAGGTGGCTGCAATTATTGAAAGAAATTAGTTTAAAAATTATATTGAGGTTAATAAATATTGTTGGTGAATTTCTTTGCAACTTGGGAGAAGTGAGTCAAGTGTGGTGCTATCAGTGAATTCGCCGGAGTTAGACAGGTAAGGGATGCGTGTGTAGACTGTAGGGATATTATGAATGCATGGTTTAAATGGAAAAATTTTTATGAAAATATTTTGGAAATTAAATGCCTTGGAAATTGTGCAAATTGTGGTTTTTGGCTAGATTAGAATTGTGTTTTAAGTGTAGGGAGGCTAGGTTAATAGCAGCCATTATGCTGCTGAAATTTCTTGAAACATTTTGTAAAATATCATGAAATATTTTAGTGCATTATTGAGTGAATCCATAGCCTTAGAAATTAAATATTTAATATTTTCATAAAATGGTGATTTACCAAAAAACATTATTTAAATATTCATGTTACCGAATTTTATTAAAGTGAACTTACTGATACCTTCCTATAAGTGTTTTACAGTGTGATAGAAGTTTTATAAAAATTATTACTGAAGTGTGAATATTTTATAAACTGTTTTTGCTGTACGTTCACGGTGTTATAAAATAACCTTTACGGACTGACTGAAGATTTTATCTATTATTATAAATTTCCATAAAGGTGATTATATTGTTTATATACTGTTTTGAGACTATTAGGCCTCGTATCATGCTCAAGTGTTATTATCACTGTTACTGTTACTGTGCTGTTGATACTGATCCTATCTTTAGCATCCTAGTTGTCACCTGATCAGTGCACACCGAGGACACTTATAGACTATGGTCATATGTCTCACGTGTTACTGTTTCTCTACGGGGATTATAGCATGATATATTCTGGGTGTTGCTGGTCTCCACTACTGTTTATTGTGCTATTTTTACTGTATCGTATTTTACTGAAACTGTTTACCGTACTGTTCTCTGAACTGTTATTATCACTAAGCTGTTTATCGTACTAAACTATCTATTGTACTGTTTACTGAGATTTGTTAAACTGTGAAAGTGATATTATAATGTGAAAGCGAAATTATTTCTTAAATAATTTATTTAATGGTTTTTATATACCATTTATGTGATTTAGTATATATTGATATTTATTAAATGATATTTATATCAAACTCAACTTTTACACTCTATAGTCGCTTCTAGGTTCCAGTACGCGACAAGTATTCTAAAATACCTCCCATACTCCATCCGGATCCCTAGCTGACTATAGTATCCTTCCTTATCGACTGTAGTGTACTGATAGGAAAATAAATGATTTTATGCATATAGATTTCATAATATCAGTTCTACATACAATTCTCTTACTGAGCATCTTTCGCTCACCCCTTTATTTTCCATCTCCATAGATTGTTTATAATGACCACGTGATATATAGATCCAAGAATTTTGGCTATGCTTTTGGTTACCTCGAGGCAGCTTAGTGTGGATCCTGAAGGTATATTTATATCGTTTATATGTTCAGACTTATTGTACAGTACTATTTCACTTGTAAATTATGAACAGGGGATGTAATCGTTGAATGAAATATTGTTATGTAAATATTTCTATTTATGTAAGTTAAGATAAATTACTTTAATAAAGTGTTCACTGTTTAAAGAAAGTGTGAAATAAAGGCATCACAGAGAGCACAACCATCACCATAAGTGTGGAAATGTGTGAATTACTATATATTCGGACTGTGACAAGACAAATACATTTCGTATACTTTTTGGAGAGATGACGATTACCCTAGACTATATAGTGACACTTCTTGGCATACCAATGGCCGTGCGGATCGTATCATGCCAACAATTGTCAATTAGGTTCTTAAACAAAATGTTAGTATGTTTGTTAGGTTTCTCTCTTATAGAAGTTGCAAAGGAGATGCATATTGGTTGGGGGCCAAGTGTGGGTTGCATTGGCTGAGATCATACTTTGGCGATGTGATCAACAGAAAAAGTGATGACAGAATAGTACATGTTACTTGAGCATAATTGCTCCACTTGGATGCAACTTTTTATGGATAAGAGTGATTCGCATGTTCCTGTAACATTATTGGCCTATTTAGAGGATCTATCAGCTATTAGTGAATATGTTGGGGTGTAGCTACTTTTGTGTATATGTATAGACAACTCAATCTTACGAGCTAGTCAGGAGTTACATGGGATTGCCAATTATTTGACCCTTATGCAGGTATTATGATTTATAATTATAAATAATTAGTTAATTATTATTTTTTATAAACAATATATTCGTGATTAATATTTTATTTAATGTAGGCTTGGATTTACGCTCACTTTTTATCATTGAGTCCGAAGTTGAACTTCATGTACGATGAGAGTTAGCCTTTAGCTCGATGGTGGAAGCCACTTGGTTACAGCCAAAATGTCCAGGTTTTGCGAGAGCAGCTGGATGACCTCCAGATTCATCAGGTGTGCTAGTATCTGTGTTGGAGGCATCATCCGTTGCCTCCGATCACATTTTTCATAAATTGCTTAAAAAATTTAGAGATTTTGTGGAGTCGTATCATCCAGAGAGAGTGTTACGACAATGAGCTATGTACAAACCATACCTTCGACACCTTTAGCGCCATATAAAGCATAAAGAGGTATTGCGAATTCCATTTATCATGTTTCTTATATGTTCATGGATCAGTTGTGAGAGAGATGGACTATGTATGTGCTTACGAAAGAGAACAAAGGGCAAAAATGCGTGACCTCAGGTGAGATAGCTCCGGATTAAATAGCTTGGTATGACTTAATTTCTCATTAGTTTGTATAAAATCCTATACGCAGATCAAGGCTTTAGGCTAGATTGGTCAATTTTGATTATTTTGATGTAAGTTATTAACCCTAAATCCTATGTGCATAAAATTTACATTCATGCCAGTTAAAATATCTCTATTGTCTTATCTTATAGTGCATGTTGAGGGCCATGTCTCATATTCAAGTACTCATCAGTGACAACAAAGATGTAAAGACATTAACAAAAGGACTTTACAACTTGCAAGAGATATTATTGGGGTCATCAAGTGCAAGTAGTAGCAGTGGTTCTATACCAGTAGCTATTACATTAACGCCACTTGCAAGGGCAATAGTTTTCCCCTTACCTTCATCAAAGGCAGCTCCTACCTAAGCTTCTTCAAAGATAACTCCTCCCCCAACTATATCAAAGACTACTCCTTTAGTTCCATCTGAGACAGCCTTTCTCCTAACTACATCAGAGATAGCTCTTACCCCAGCTACGTTAGAAATAGCTCCTCCCTTAGTTCCATCATAGATAACTTCTCTCCCATATACGATAGAGATAGCTCATCCACATGTACATTTTTTTTCTAAGTCCAAGAAGATGACGGCTAGGATGATTTTACTGGATATGCTAGAGTAGCGTTTGGTATTTAGTGGTGTTTGTTTTTTAGACATATAATTTATGTTTATGATATATGATAATGTTATTTCATTTGCTTATATTTATAATTATGTTTTCATCCCTGTTCATTACTTTTGTTGCAGGTTACAAATATATACTAAAATATATCATGTATAAATGGACAATACATTTATAAAAAGGCATAAATTTCAAAATACAACAATATTTAATGCAATATCATGGTTCATCCAAGCGAATGGTTTCTTTAGCGGCAACATTTGATCTTGATAACAAATTTTTGAAATGCTCAATAGGAGATACATATGTAAGCTCCCACTCATGAGCACAATTATATTGATACAATGCCAGTTTCATGCAATCTGAGGTATTTGTGTGAACGGGTCCATAAATACCTAAAAAATAATACTATTAAACATATGTAAAAATTTAAAAAAAATCTCAAGTTCGACAATCATATTATTGTTAGAACCTCAAAAAATAAGAATTGTTACCAAGTCTAATTGTAACGAATCTATGCTAAAGTGGTAAAGCTAGTGCAGTTCTAAGCGAAGATATGTCAGGCACTGTCTCGTAGATATATGGACTAGCATAACTTTATTCCGTGTTGCTATCAAATGACCCATATCAAGTAAAGTCATCCATTTATCATAAGGACCGGTGTGTTGAAAAAGGATAATGTCTCTATCAATTCATTAATACGCTTTATGAATCCATACAGATTAACATAATAAGCTCGAAAATCACATATCTTATAAGTCAAATCTCGTTGCACCTTTGTAACGCCCCATTACCACATTTTTCACCTTATTTTACACAATTTATCCGGTTGGGCTGTCTGTGATACTTCACTTTACATTTGATGTTAAACAATTTAATAAAATATTGTTAACATTATACACATACCCTATCTTAATTACCAATATGTAGTACTGTAGACATGTCTAAATACAGAAAATAAATGATCGTACCTGATATATCTTAGTCGGTCTGTCACATTGTCCATTATGTGCAGCCGTAATCCACAAATATTGGATCTCACCATCATCAAAACCTGAAATGTTAAAATTGGGGAGTGAGCAAACCATGGCTCAGTAAGAGAGTTATATGTCACACTTGATATTCAGCTATCTATATGCTAAAAATAATTTTTCATTTTCTTTAAAATTTTCCTAACTGGCTCTAGGCACACATGTAGGAAGGATACTACAGTTGGCTAGGGATCCAGATAGAGTAAGGCAGGTATTTTGAAATACCTGACTTGTTCCAGAACCTAGAAGCAACTGTAAAGAGTACTATTTTCGTTGTTTTCAAAACGTTATAATTTTCGTTTTTCCACGGAGTAAACCACTTTTCTCTTTTCACTTTCAGTATACTTTAAAACACGTGACAGTTCAGTAGTAAAACAGGGGTTTACTTCTCTTCTCTTCAGTACAGTAAAACACGTGACAGTACAGTGATTTGTAAATATCCAATCATTGGATAGTTACTTCTTCGATTATTTCTTTCTTAGAAATAATTCTTATGTTATTCTTTTAGAATAAACATTTATTTCTCTTTTCAAATCAGTAACAGTATCGTACATTTCAGTAAAATAGTATATTCAATATTCAGTAAAACAGTATCTCGATACGGTTCAATCAGTAACAGTAAACAGTAGCTACCAATTCAGTAAATAGTATACGGTAGCTTTCAGTTCAGTAAACAATAAATGGTAGCTTTCAGTTTAGTAAAATAGTAATCAGTGGCTACCATTTCAGTACACATTGCAATTCAGTAAACAGTATTTTGGTACGGTTTTTCATCATTAACAGTAAATAGTAATTCAGTACAGTAAACAGTACAATACAGTAAATAGGATTTTGTACATCCTTTCAGTAAACAATAATCAGTATGTGAGACTAGACATCACCCTACAATTAAATCATGCTATCATCGTCCAATAATGGACCATTAATCATCCCCGAAGGGACACAATAAACAGTATGTATGTGATCTATGGCCATGATCTATATGGTGTCCTCGGTGTACACTTGCCAGGTGACATCCGGGATGCTGATGACTGGCAGGTCTATCAGCCACGTGACAGTAACAGTATAAGTGTGATGCATGAAACTCGGGGCCTAAGTCTCAAAATAGTATAAACCGTACCATAGCCTTTATGGATTTTAAATACAGTAAATCAAAATATTTCACAAATATCCATAAGGCTTACATGTAATAAAATCATAACCTTTATGAAATTTATAATTTAAATAATATTTCTCAAAATATTTCATAAAGGTATAAATCGTGTTTTCCTCATGGTTAAACAGTTTGCAAAATCATCAATGTAACATATAAAAGGGCAAAACTGTCCTTTCTCCACCGTAAAACACGTATGCACGCTTTTTCGTGCTTTCACTTGAAAATATGGTTTTTCAATAATTTATGAAAAATAAAATATTTATTTTCTTCCAATTTCATAAATCCCGTAACCATGTTTCTTCTAAAGACAAGTGTAGAGACCTCTAGTCTCGAAATCATAGTTTTCCATCATTTCTTAACCTTTATGAAATTTATATAATTATTTATCTCACAATTAAAACCATAAAGGTTTTATATTAAATTAAGTGAATATTTAAGAATATTTATAAAAATATTCACTTCAGTCTCTTTTCCATTTTCATCTCATTTCACGTGAAATATCACCTACCGGTGAATTTTCGGTGATTTCCTTTTCACCATACTCGAAAACATGAATATTTTAAAATTAAATATCACTATATTCATGTTTTATGAAATTTACTTGATTTCTCAATTTTCGTACCTGAAAATCGTTTCACGTGAAATCAAATCATTTATTATGGTTTTCGGTGATTTTCGGTAAATTTCAGTAATTTTTCGATAATTTTTCGGCAGTATAACGGCTGCCGATTTGGCTAGCCTCCTGCATGAAGAATACAGTTTATATTTCTCAACTGGTATTTCACCCCATTTGAAGCCGATAAATCACAGCAATTTTCAAAACTAATCATTATAAATTACATTTATAAATTAAATGCATAATTTAAAACATGTGGCCGAATATCCTTACAGGCGGCACATGTCTCCCTTACCTGTATCGGGTCGGCGACTACCTCTCGAAGGTCGCGCCCTTGTTCACCTCGCCCGATTCCATCGGCTCGGTCATCGAGGGAATTTTCTGGAATTTAAATTATAAAATTTAGAATTTTTCCATAATTATTTAAATAAATAAATTATTTAAATAATTTAATACTTTTCGGGATTTCTTACCTATTCCCGTAATTCCCGGGATTTCCCGTAATTTTTGAATTCTCGGGAATTTTCCAAATTCCAGGAATTCCTTTTTCTCTTTCTCTTTCTTCTTTTTTTTCTTTCTTTTCTTTTCTTTTTCTTTTTCTTTTTCTTTTCTTTTCCTTTCTTTCCTGGCCAGTTCAGGCCCTTCAGACCGGTTGCCTTTCCCTCACCGCTAGTTCTTCTCCGGTGATCGGTTCTCCGGCGGTTCAGTGGCCCAGCAGCTGGCCGGCATCGAGGCGAAGCTACCGGTGGTCTCAGCTTGGCCTGGATCGGTGGCACGGCGGCGGGTCTACTCGGTTTTCCCTCGGTTTCTTCTCCTCCTCCGTCGGCCTTCCTCCGTCGTTCCCTGCCTCTTTGGTAGCATCCCACATTTTCCTCTTCCTCCGGCGGTGGTGTGGCTGCAGTGGCGGTGGCCAATTTGGACGGCAACGCCAGATCCCTTTTCCTCTTTTCCCTTCGGTTTCCGCTGGGATTTCCTTCTCCGTTTCTGTTTTCCTTCCGTTTTTCGTCGGTCATCGGCTTCCCTTCTTTTTGCCGGCGCTGTTTCACTCTTCCTTTTCCTCCCTTGCCGGTGGTGGCAGCTTCGCCGCCGTCTGCCCCTCTGGGAGGATCGCGTTCCTCCCGATCTTTCCTTTTTCTTTTTCTTTTTCTGTTTTAATTCATTTAGTTTAATTATATATACATATATTATATATAAACATAATACATATAATATTACTATTATATATATTATATTACTATATAACTATATATTATATATGTATATAAAGATATATATTATGTATTATCAAAATACATATTTAGTATATATATATATATATTTGTTTAATTTAAATTGCTTAACTTTTATATATTTCTTTATATATAAATGTAGAAAATTCCATATATATTGTATTTACAATATATATTTTCCAACTTTAATTGTGATAACCGTAAATTTTTCCATTTATTGGAAATTAGAAATATTGAAAATAAATATTAGAGAAATTAAATAAGGGGAAATAAATAAAATTTGCGAGAAACGGGATATTGGTGAAAATCTTGAGAAATGAGGAAGTGATGAATAAGGAAATTCGTGTGAAGGAAATTAAATGAAAATAAAAATAAAATCGGAGTTATGGAAAATAAGGAAAGGAGGAATTTAAATTGGATTAATGAAAATCCAAAATTTATAAAATAAAAATGCGTATATTATATATTTATATAATTAAATTATATAAATATATTTACACATGTTTTTATATAAATACATATGTATGTATATGAATATTAGTATATATTATAAAGTGAAATATATACTATTTTGTCTTAAATAAATACATGTGTATATTATAAAATGTATTTATATAATTATAAATATATATGTACAGATATACATATATATATATATGAAATATATATTATTATTTTAAATAAAAGTATATGAATATATAAGAAAAGTAAATGTTATTTTATATTAAAGTTTATAAGTATATATATTGTATTATAACATTTATATGATTCTATATGTAAATGTTATTTATTTTAAAGTATATAAATATACATATATATACTAGATATACATTTTGTAATACTTAATATACATATATGTATATGTATGTATCTCTTAAAATATATGTATATATATAGTACAATACTATATAAATAAACTAATATTATTATATTTAAATTGCATAACATAAATATAAAGTAGATATATTGTTATATTATATAATCATCTCACAGTACTATAATCAGTACCGAAATGAGCATTTTGTAAAAATGCTATAATTCAATTGATTTTCATAAGACATGAGATACAAACATGTAAGATGTTTTCAAAAAGGAAGAATTGATAAATCTAACATTCTTACCATGAATTGAAATGGAACTTTAGAATATTCATGTATTCGAGAATGGTGATAATGAAATCACCGAAAATTCTCGGAATAGATAAATTACACGAAATACGAGATGAAAGATGAAGTGAAATATAGTGAATATTCTTATGAATAATTTTATAAATATTCACTAATGGATTTGAACCTTTACGGTTTTAAATTATAGAATTTTATATTTATATAAATTCCATAAAGGTTTATTTTATGATGAATATACGGTTTTGAGACTGGTTGGCATTCCTATCATGCTGATGCATGATATGTGATATGTTTGGTCCCGGTTGACGCCAAATCAGTGATCCACCGAGGACAATATAGGTTATGGTCATAGATTTGACCGGTGTATTTCCTTACCCTCCAAGGTTTATAGTATGATGAGATTAATGCCTATCTTAGACTCCATAAATGATAGGTGACATGTAAAAATGAAAGTGTTTTACATAACATGGAATATGTCAAACGGAGAATGTGATATATGATGCGTGACATGTGAAAAGAACATATTTCATACAATATGAGAAGGAAAAAATCGGGAAAGACCTGATCCTCCCCTAGCCAAAGGGCCGACGGCGGCGGAGCTACCACCGTCTGCGAGGGAGGAAGGAGAAAGAGACGCCATCAGCAAGAGAAAAGAAAGAAGTTGCCGGCGGCGTGAAGAAACGGAACGGGATCGATGGAAAACGAAGCAAAAGCCGGAGGAAAAGGAAAATGGCCGACGGCGACGCCGGCCGAATCGGTGGCTGCCACTACCACCGAAGCTTCACCAGAGGGAGAGGAAGCTGATGGAGGCCACCGGAGGCACAATGGACGGCGGAGGAAGGCCGGCGAAGAGGAAGAAGAAACCGAGGCAAAACTACCTCGATCCGCTGCCGTGTCGCCGATCCAGGGCAAACGAAGGGCACCGGCAAGTTCGTCGTGCAGCCGGCCAACTGAGGGACGCCTGAACCGCAGGAGAACCGGTCGCCGGCGAGGAAAGGAGCTGGACCGGTCTGACCGGGAAAGGAAGAAGAAAAAAAGAAAAGAAAGAGAGGAAAAAGGAAGAAAAAGAGGAAAAAGGAGAATTTCGGGAATTCAGAAAATTCTCGGAAATTCGACAACTCGGGATTTTACAAAGTTCGGTAAGAAATCTTCCTGAGATTTAATTTTCAGAAAAAATTAAATAAATTATGAAAAATTCTAAAAAAATTAGAATTTTAATTCCAGAAATTATTTTCAGCAATCGGGATAAGGAATCGGGAGAAATGGAGTGCGGGCGCGATCGATAAGAGGAAGTCGCCGACTTGGAAAAAGGTAAGGGATGCATGTGCAGCACTGTAAGGATACTCAGTCTGCATATTTTAAATTGAAATATTTTATGCAATTATTTTATGAAAATTATTATGATGCATGATTTGCTGAAAATAATTTGGGAAGAAGTATTGGCTGAAAGATTTTAAACTGTATTTTTCGTGCAGGAGGTTAGTAAATCGGCAGCCGTTATGCTGCCAAAAATTTTAGAAAAAACTTTATAAAATCATATTAAATGATTTTATTTCCAAATTTCGATAGTAAATCACGAAACATGAGGAAATTTCTAAATTTCATAAAACATGAATATAATGAGATGGAACTAAGTGCTACATGTGTTCTGATGTGTTAGTAAAGGCCAAACCGAGCAAAGACTCGATGATTGTACCGTGTGAGCCACCTCTAGAATCCTTCGGGAACTAAGTGCTACACGTGTTCTGATGTGTTAGTAAAGGCCAAACCGAGCAAAGACTTGATGATTGTACCGTGTGAGCCACCTCTAGAATCCTTCGGGAACTAAGTGCTACACGTGTTCTGATGTGTTAGTAAAGGCGTAACCGAGCAAAGACTCGATGATTGTACCGTGTGAGCCACCTCTAGAATCCTTCGGGAACTAAGTGCTACACGTGTTCTGATGTGTTAGTAAAGGCCAAACCGAGCAAAGACTCGATGATTGTACCGTGTGAGCCACCTCTAAAATCCTTCGGGAACTAAGTGCTACACGTGTTCTGATGTGTTAGTAAAGGCCAAACTGAGCAAAGACTCGAGATTCCGAACCGTAGGAGTCACCTCTAGAATCCTTCGGGAACTAAGTGCTACACGAGTTTCGATGTGTGAGTAAGAAGTTTCTGTACCGTGTGAGCCACCTCTAGAAGACTCAAGGGACATAAGTGCTACATAGATTCTTTGTGAACTATGGGGAGCCACCTCTAGAATCCTTTGAGCACTAAGTGCTACACGAGTTCCTCGATATGACACTTAACTCCATTGCTAGTTAGAATGAAAGTCGTAACTGAATCAGTGAACTGGGGCTTACGCCTAAAGTGGTTAAGTAATCGGTTATATGGGAATAGATTTTAATAGCTTATTTTGCTCTTTAAAGGACGGTACTAATTAAGGGAGTACATTAAAACATGAAATGAATTTTAAAGAAATAAAATGATGATTTAACTAATATTCTTTTCAAGGAATATATGAATATTAATTATTCTATTTAAATGCTTTATTTCGTAGAAGCATTATTTTGAAAAGAATATGAAAAAGGTTATGAAAGATTGAAAAGGAAAAGGATTTATTAATTCAAAACAAAAAGAAAAAAAATTCTCTCTACAGTTGCTTCTAGGTTTCGTAACAATTATGGTATTCTAAAATACCTACCTTACTTCATTCAGATTCTTAGCCGACTGTAGTATCTTTCCTACATGCGAGCCTAGAGCCCATAGGAAAAATGAAAAAGATTTTCAGCATATAGGAAGCTGAGTATCAAGTGAGGCATATAATTCTCTTACTGAGCCGTGGTTTTGCTCACCCCTTAATTTTCAACATTTTAGGTTTTGATGAATGTGAGTTCAGTGGATTGTGGATCCTGGCTGTACACGAAGGACAATGTGTCAGACCGACTAATTATTTGAGGTATGATCATTTATTCTCTGTATTTAGACACGTCAACAGTACTACTTATTTGATTAATTACGATAGGGGATGTGTATAATATAAACAATATTATGTAAAATTGTTTAATAGTCAGTACAAGTGAAGTATCGCAGACAGCCCAATCGGTTAAGTTGTGTACAATAAGGTAAGAAATGTGGTCACGGGTTGTGACAGATTTAATGGTATCAGAGCAATGGTTGGCCTGATGTCTGTGGATACTTTTGGAAAGAAAAGAGTTAAACATCCCCTATAGTACTGTGTCGTCTGAATACATAGAGAAAATAAATGATTGTAAATGGAGTAAAATGATTTAAAGGGAGTGAGAAAGTATAAATTGAGAATGTTAAAGAAGAAAATAGGCTCAGAAATTACCGAAATTTTGGTGATTCTTCTAATCTAAATGAAGGCCTGTTCGGTAAGGAACCGAAAGGACTCAGTGAGGGCCCCACCAGTACTTTTCTGTCCGAACCGAACTGAGACCTGAAAGTGATGATATAAAGTAGGGGAATGAAATATCATCATTAAATAGACTTTAAGATTACCGATTGAGGGTAATTTGAAGAGAGAGAAAATTTTTATCCAAAAATGACCAAAATACCCCTACCCAAAATTTTACCGGGAGTCAAAATAGATCACCAGAAGTTGGAATTGATCGATTTGACAGAGAAATTAATGATATAAAGCTGAATTACAGGCAAAATAATCCAATTATGGATTTTAGTGAATTTCTCTATCGAAATCGAATGAGATCTAAATTGCTAGTATAAGTATCAGAAATGATACTATCAACACAAAGAAAATCAGTTCATTGATTTGAATGTATATTGAGGAGAAAGAAATAAGTGTCGAAATGACGAAAATGCCCCTATTTTGGGCGATGTCAGAATAGTGATAAAACCGAGCTGAATTGGAATCCATTGATAGTAATGAAATTATTAATGGCATAGAGGATGTCATATGAATATAACGATCCCTATTACTGATTCCACTAACACTTAGCTTACGGACGCGAAAGAAATCCGTGAGGGGCTAAGTGCCACGTCTGTGTGACGGGGACCACCTCTAGAACCCAGAGCGGACAGTACAGATGTGTACAGGCGGACGGTGGACGGGTCGGGGCCTTATATGATGTGATCCAAAGAGTGTAGTGGAATGTCATCAGATGATTGACCCGGTTATTGGCTGTAAGGGTCGAAAAATTAAGAGTGTGCTGAACGGGATCGTTGAATACTATGAAAAGTGAAATGATTACAGGAATTGACTGATGAGGTGAACAGTATCGATAATGAAATACATACTGGTGTGGTTACTTATGGTTCTATACATTTTACTATTTTGAGGTATCAAACAGATAATCTTATATAGAACCGACATATCTTGAAATATGTTCTACAGAATGAAGTACTATGTGGGGTATTGTAAATTAGAGAATAATTATAAGAACAGTGAAGTGATAAAAAGAGGGTAAACCTAGGGCGAAAGAATCGCCTAGGGGATGCTCGCCGACGGTCGATATGAACGGGCGGGGCTCTTACAATTATCTTAATGGTAACACGAGAGTAAATTACTAGGTACGTAAGGGATGCCAAGGTTCAAACCTTGTGGAGAATATACTCAAAGGAACAAAGCCTGAATTCAGTAAATGGAAATGGTTTTAAAGTGAATAACTGAATTGAAACGGGTAGCTGTAAAGTGTGTTGAGAACCATTGTATTTGATACAACTTACCAGAACGAGATTCGTAACGCTGTAAAGTATGACTAGGTAATGAAATCAAGGTAGAGTATGTATCAAAATGATTTGAATATTGAATGTCTCTGCCTTGAAGCTACACTGTGAAATGACGGGACATAATGATAAAGGTCCAACATGATAAAAGAATTGTGGTTAAAGAAACTGTCGGATGAGAATTTCGATAAATTCCAAAGTAACATAGATTGAAGGTTAATGTTGACTCGATTATGGATATGAAATTTATTCTTAAGCTTGTATTGAAGAATATAGAAGAAATCCGACAAGCTTAAGAAAATAATTTTTTGGAAAATATTATGGATGATGAAATTCGCACGTATCGATGTAAAGGATGGAAATACAAATAATAGGATTTGAGGATGAATTAAACGATGTATTTAATTTTTATTACACACTAAAGTTCTTATGAAGAACGAATAAATACCTATATGGAAGTGATGCCTTAGATATGATTTAATCGGAGACGTATAAGGAGCTTATAAGAGCAATCTTTGTAAAAGGCATCATCAGATGAAAAGTTGAAGAACGATGGTCACAAGATGATAAGAAATGAATGATTAAAGAAAGTATCAGATTTGATTTCCGATAAAACTTCCAGAGTTATATAAATTAGAGGAATCGAGATAACATTGACTCAATTTTGAATATGAAGTTAAATTCTAAGTTTATATCGGAGGATGTAGAAAGAATCCGAAAAGCTTAAGAAAATAACTCTGAAAAATATGTGAATAATGAAATTTCACGTGTAAAGGTCTGGATGACGAAAATACAGATAATGAAAAAATTGAGAATAATGGAATTATCTGTATAAGTGTAAATGAGAGAAATACAAATGATATTGAGATGTAGATAAAAAAAGGAGGTATTAATTTCCTATCATTAATAAAGTTCTGGTGAAGAACAAGTATTCATCTACATGAAAATAGATGCTTTCTTGATATGATTAGAGATATGTGAGGAGCTAATAAGACTAACCTCAGTATAAAGCGTCATTAGATAAAAGATTGAAGATTGGTGTCCATAAGATAATGATTCGAACTCGGAGTGAATTTTACGAGTTCCTATTGAAGTTACAAGGGCAATGAGTTGCCTTGTAAAGTATATAAGCCTAAAGAATGAGGCCTCCTTACAAGAGAAAATTGCTGAAATACTGATAGAGTCTAAAGTATGAATGGAACATGAGAAGCATTGTGATATGATCCTTAAACTCTTAAAGGCTGTGGAATTGTGCTAAGATTAACAACTAAGAAATTTGGCTAGATAGTATCTCCTCTTGAGATATATGATCTGGAGACGACAGGGTGACAGTGAACCTGTCTATAATATAGAGATAATGATTGAGATACGAAAGTAATGCGTCTAGCTAAATACTACTGTTAGCCTATAAAAGAGTGATGAGACTAGCTACTCTATAGATGAGATCCAATTAAAGAAATTAAAGTCGGTAGATGGCTAGTGTAAAGAAAAAGATGGTACGCAAGATTTTAGAAGATCTTAGCAGTATAGTACCATGCCAATTAAAAATATATATATGTATATATATATATATATAAAGAGATAAATAGTAGAAATATGAAAACGAAAATGAAAGTGGAATAAGGAAATAAATTGCATGATGAGAAGGGAACATCAATATGAAACAGTTCCCGAAGTTAAGACTGGAATTGAATTGTGTTGGTTATCAATCACATGCTTAAATGGATAATTCGAGGATTCAATCACAGAATCTAAATAATGAAAAGAGATCTAAAGACCATACTACATGAAGAGAATATGATAGTCTCATGAATTATGATCGTAAGAGATGAACTATAGTAAAGTCGGCAAATGAGATGCAGCCTTGATGGAATAGGTGTGAAAATGAATATTGTGGACAATAAAGAGTCCAAAAGAGAAACGATGATATGGAAGTGATTAAAGACTGATGATCTAAATAGACTCACTTTCCATTATCAGACATCTAGATCCTCTAGTGCCTTACTCGCAGTATAAGTGTTAAACGGTGTGAATGTGTATGTACAGTTCCAGTGAGCCTTACATATGATGGGAGTCTCTGAGTTGCCATATGCTAATGACAGATAGCAAAAGGCCTTGAGATCCCAAGTATATTGTTAGCGCTGCTCCATACTGATATATATATATATATATATATATATATTTATGAGCGTGAGATGTAAACGCTCCATGATATTGAGAGAGCGTGTGCATGAGATGTGAAAGCTACTGGGACACTTGCATATAATTGATTGACATGAGTACATGATAGTACCAAATTATGTCGACTCAGCACTAAGTGAGAAGAATGGATGATGAACAACATAGATCAGCTGTAATATTAAAATATTATGTATGGCTCTTATATGAAAAGAGTAAAAGTGAATAACTCTCGATTTGAGAAAAGAAATTACATGAGCATAGACATATATGATGAAAGACAGCATGTAGTGATCTAAAGTACTCTTGATGTTGGATGTGTACTGGCAGTATTACTTGGAGGATGAACTAGAGGTCAGAAGTCGTAAGTATACGGCATGTACCACCTTTAGACTTAAGTTAAATTCGGAGGACCGAATTTCTTAAGGTGGGGAGGATGTGATAACCGTAAATTTTTCCATTTATTGGAAATTAGAAATATTAAAAATAAATATTAGAGAAATTAAATAAGGGGAAATAAATAAAATTTGCGAGAAACGGGATATTGGTGAAAATCCTGAGAAATGAGGAAGTGATGAATAAGGAAATTCGTGTGAAGGAAATTAAATGAAAATAAAAATAAAATCGGAGTTATGGAAAATAAGGAAATGAGGAATTTAAATTGGATTAATGGAAATCCAAAATTTATAAAATAAAAATGCGTATATTATATATTTATATAATTAAATTATATAAATATATTTACACATGTTTTTATATAAATACATATGTATGTATATGAATATTAGTATATATTATAAAATGAAATATATACTATTTTGTCTTAAATAAATACATGTGTATATTATAAAATGTATTTATATAATTATAAATATATATGTACAGATATACATATATATATATGAAATATATATTATTATTTTAAATAAAAGTATATGAATATATAAGAAAAGTAAATGTTATTTTATATTAAAGTTTATAAGTATATATATTGTATTATAACATTTATATGATTCTATATGTAAATGTTATTTACTTTAAAGTATATAAATATACATATATATACTAGATATACATTTTGTAATACTTAATATACATATATGTATATGTATGTATCTCTTAAAATATATGTATATATATAGTACAATACTATATAAATAAACTAATATTATTATATTTAAATTGCATAACATAAATATAAAGTAGATATATTGTTATATTATATCTATATAAATATTTATACTATGTATGAATTTATATATAAATAATATATAGTATATATTATATGTATAAAATATAATATATAGTGTATTATATTACTAAAAAGGGAAAGCAAGTAAATAAACCAAAAAGGAAATGAAACAGAAAACAAAACGAAGGAAAAAAATCAGGAAAGACCCGATCCTCCCCCAGCCAAAGGGCCGAGGGCGGCGGAGCTACCACCGCCGGCGAGGGAGGAAGGAGAAAGAGACGCCACCGGCCAGAGAAAGGAAAGAAGTTGCCGACGGCGTGAAGAAACGGAACGGGATCGATGGAAAACGAAGCAAAAGCCAGAGGAAAAGGAAAATGGCCGATGGCGACACCGACCGAATTGGTGGCTGCCACTACCACCGAAGCTTCACCAGAGGGAGAGGAAGCTGATGGAGGCCACCGGAGGCGCAATGGACGGCGGAGGAAGGCCGGCGAAGAGGAAGAAGAAACCGAGGCAAAACCACCTCGATCCGCCGCCATGCCGCCGATCCAGGGCAAACGAAGGGCACCAGCATGTTCGTCGTGCAGCCGGCCAACTGAGGGACGCCTGAACCGCCGGAGAACCGGCCGCCGGCGAGGAACCGGCGAGGAAAGGAGCTGGACCGGTTTGACCAGGAAAGGAAGAAGAAAAAAGGAAAAGAAAGAGAGGAAAAAGGAAGAAAAAGAGGAAAAAGGAGAATTTTAGGAATTCGGAAAATTCCCGGAAATTCGACAACTCGGGATTTTACAAAATTCGGTAAGAAATCTTCCTGAGATTTAATTTTCAGAAAAAATTAAATAAATTATGAAAAATTCTAAAAAAAATTAGAATTTTAATTCCAGAAATTATTTTCAGCAATCGGGATAAGGAATCGGAAGAAATGGAGTGCGGGCGCGTTCGATAAGAGGAAGTCGCCGACCTTGAAAAAGGTAAGGGATGCATGTGCAGCACTGTAAGGATACTCAGTCTGCATATTTTAAATTGAAATATTTTATGCAATTATTTTATGAAAATTATTATGATGCATGATTTGCTGAAAATAAGTTGGGAAGAAGTACTGACTGAAAAATTTTAAACTGTATTTTTCGTGTAGGAGGTTAGTAAATCGGCAGCCGTTATGCTGTCGAAAATTTTAGAAAAAACTTTATAAAATCATATTAAATGATTTTATTTCTGAATTTCGATAGTAAATCACGAAACATGAGGAAATTTCTAAATTTCATAAAACATGAATATAATGAGATGGAACTAAGTGCTACACGTGTTCTGATGTGTTAGTAAAGGCCAAACCGAGCAAAGACTCGATGATTGTATCGTGTGAGCCACCTCTAGAATCATTCGGGAACTAAGTGCTACACGTGTTATGATGTTTTAGTAAAGGCCAAACCGAGCAAAGACTCGATGATTGTACCGTGTGAGCCACCTCTAGAATCCTTCGGGAATTAAGTGCTACACGTGTTCTGATGTGTTAGTAAAGGCGTAACCGAGCAAAGACTCGATGATTGTACCGTGTGAGCCACCTTTAGAATCTTTCGGGAACTAAGTGCTACACGTGTTCTGATGTGTTAGTAAAGGCCAAACCGAGCAAAGACTCGATGATTGTACCGTGTGAGCCACCTCTAGAATCCTTCGGGAACTAAGTGCTACACGTGTTCTGATGTGTTAGTAAAGGCCAAACCGAGCAAAGACTCGAGATTCCGAACCGTGGGAGCCACCTCTAGAATCCTTGGGGAACTAAGTGCTACACGAGTTTCGATGTGTGAGTAAGAAGTTTCTGTACCGTGTGAGCCACCTCTAGAAGACTCAATGGACATAAGTGCTACATAGATTCTTTGTGAACTATGGGGAGCCACCTTTAGAATCCTTTGAGCACTAAGTGCTACACGAGTTCCTCGATATAACACTTAACTCCATTGCTAGTTAGAATGGAAGTCGTAACTGAATCAGTGAACTGGGGCTTACGCCTAAAGTGGTTAAGTAATCGGTTATATGGGAATAGATTTTAATAGCTTATTTTGCTCTTTAAAGGATGGTACTAATTAAGAGAGTACATTAAAAGATGAAATGAATTTTAAAGAAATAAAATGATGATTTAACTAATATTCTTTTCAAGGAATATACGAATATTAATTATTCTATTTAAATGCTTTATTTCGTAGAAGCATTATTTTGAAAAGAATATGAAAAAGGTTATGAAAGATTGAAAAGGAAAAGGATTTATTAATTCAAAACAAAAAGAAAAAAAATTCTCTCTACAGTTGCTTTTAGGTTCCGTAACAAGTATGGTATTCTAAAATACCTACCTTACTCCATTTGGATTCCTAGCCGACTGTAGTATCTTTCCTACATGCGAGCCTAGAGCCCATAGGAAAAATGAAAAAGACTTTCAGCATATAGGAAGCTGAGTATCAAGTGAGGCATATAATTCTCTTACTGAGTCGTGGTTTTGCTCACCCCTTAATTTTCAACATTTTAGGTTTTGATGAATGTGAGTTCAGTGGATTGTGGATCTTGGCTATACACGAAGGACAATATGTCAGACCGACTGATTATTTGAGGTATGATCATTTATTTTCTGTATTTAGACACGTCAACAGCACTACTTATTTGATTAATTACGATAGGGGATGTGTATAATATAAACAATATTATGTAAAATTGTTTAATAGTCAGTACAAGTGAAGTATCGCAGACAGCCCAACCGGTTATGTTGTGTACAATAAGGTAAGAAATGTGGTCACAAGTCGTGACATTAATATAATTTAATATTTGCCTTTCTCAAATATTTATATACTTATATATATACATACAATGTTATATTTAATACATATGTATTATTTCAATTTATACCATAGTATATATATCTATATATTCCTCTGTATTTTAATATATACTATGTAATTATTTCAATACATATGTATTAATATAAAAATACATTTATATAATTTATAATTATATAAATATATTTCTCTTCCATTTTATCATTTTCTCATTTAATTTGGATTTCCATTTATCCAAATTAAATTTCCTTCTCTTTATTATTTTCCATAATTTCCAATTTATCTTTTCTTTACTCGAATTTCCACCATCCGTTCCTTTCTCAATTCTCGGGATTTTCACTAGTATCCCATTCTCATAATTTTATTTATTTATTTCCAATATTTATTTGCTCCAATATTTATTTCCAATATTTATAATTTCCAGCAAACGAAAAATTTACGGTTATCACAACCTTAGACCATGCATCAAAACCTATATCTAGCAAACCAGCTATAGCTCGAAAACCATAATGTCTATCTGAGCCAACATCCACCGTATAGTGTATTTGTTGACATCTCTAATGGGAAAGAATAAATAAATTTCAGTTTTTTTCCGATGAATTGGTAGTTACTTCCTCTTCATCACTGAATTGACTAAGACAGGTGTTTAGGCACTATCATGTTGAGATTTAACATTCTTAAAGTATGAATAGGCACGTCAAGTTGATTTGCTTATTTTTAATTTTGGATGACCTTTGATTTTAGCCTTGTCAAGTGAAGGAACAATGAATGTAGTTACTAGATCACCTAATTCTCTTAACTTTTTGTCAAGGCTAATTTTCATTAGAGATCAAACGCATTGAAGCATTTCAATATAAGCTCCCACTCGACATCAAGATTCAACTCAAACATGTAATCAACTTTGATTATCTTCAAGTCGAACTTCAACCAATGATGATGCACAAAGGATAAGCGAATTGGTTTTTAGTCCCTTATGAATTTTGCAATCTCATGAGTACAGGGTAACCCATGTATGCTTCTAATTACGCAATCATAGGCAAGACGGTAAATGCCAGTATCATTTGCTTCTTGCACATCCTTCAAAATAATATTCCATGTATTCCTAGACACCAATTCTCGCAACTCCCTAAACAAAGTTGGGAGAAAATTATGTTCAACAATAGTAAGACTTCTCTTGAATGAAGCCTTTATCTTTTTTTGTCGTAGCTAAATCATGGAGTTGTTAACATTCCAAGATGTATCAAAATCTCCTGGAAATGATCCAAGGTGTCTCTTTAACTTCACATGTGCACTCTCCGCCTTACATGACATTAGAAAAATTTATATTATAAAGAATAGTTTGTATAAATTGTGAAAATAACAAGTATTTAACCTTATAAACCTACATACCTATTGTAATATTTCAAAGTGCTTTACTTTATTCGTCCATGCAGCAACAAATCTCACTTTATGCTGATTCAACCATGTATCTCTGAAGTACTGGGCGCACTCTAAGATAAGAATGGTAATCAATTACCATTGAACTTAAATTACTTTTGTACTCATACTCATTACAATAGAATACAAGAATGTCCCAAGCTAAGATGAATTTCTCCTACTTTTCCTTGCATTCAAACAACTTTTTATAATTAGCAAGTAAATTCTTTGATATATGCCATCTACATAAGAGATTAGTTGTGCTAGGGAATATTATCTGTACTGCATTCATTAATGCCAAATCCCTATCAGTAACAATGATAGAAGGTGTTGAATCAGAAGACATCAAACTTCTTAATTTCTCTAATGCCCACGTGTAGTTGTCATTGTGCTTAGCCTCCATGTAAACAAATGCAACATAATAGGTCAAATTTGTAGATTTCACACCAACAATATCAAGCACTTGGAGTTGATATCTATTAGTTTTTTATGTACAATTCATAACTAACACATTGGGAAATGCATTCAATAATATTATAATTGTTAGATGTGCCCAAAGGAAGTCTTTAACACAATCACCTGACTCAACACTCCTAGGCCACTTAACATATATACAATCATTCAAATGTTTCATGAGTTGTTGTAGCTGTGATCTATTAACTTTGTCAACCATTTTATATTTTTGTTGTGCATTGTATATGGTTTTTATGGTGCTCACATTCTTCTCATCATGTTGTTTCAACATTATTAGTATATTTCTTGCTTTTACCATAGTCTTTATACTTTGCTCTTTCATTGACAATCAACCAACAAAAGAATGTCCTTCTAACTATTGCAACCAAATGATAATGCATCCCATATACTACTTTGATTGCCTAATTATCGTCCCTTTCCAATTTCACCCACTATATCTCGAATCGACAATTACATTTATTTGTTCTCATTCCCAAGCTGTGAAATTCCTTTTTATTTGACCTATATGTTCCATTTCGTTCACATACAAGTCGAATTCTAGGTTTTCTTCTGAGAATTCCAACTTCAAATGATTTATTCACAACAACAAAACCTAAGTCTTTTTCAACCTCTCTAGTTGTTATAATCAAGGCACTTCAATTATTAAAAACTTGAACAATATAAATTTATTAATTTGTTTTTTTAATTATTTGTATTAAAACATGATATTAATCTATATAGTCAAATATTTCATCATCCACTCTTTTGAATTCTTCATTGTACAGTACTATTCTTTTGTCACTCTGCAAATATTAAACACTAATTAATTATAATTATTTCAATAAAATTAATAATACAATTCATTAATTATAATTATTAAAATAAATTTTATAATAAAATTACAACATGGTTGCTTGTGTAAGGCAACTTGAGCTAACACAATTTTTCTACGCAAGCTACCTTACGTAGATAAAAGCTCCCTGCGTAAGTTGCCTTGCGTGGGGAGCTTGTCCCAATGTAAGGTGCCATGCGCTTAAACAAGCTCCTTGTGCAAGGCAGCTTGCGTGAGGAGCTCATCCTAGCAGAAGGCACCTTGTGCTATGACAATTTTAATGCTAGTAATGTCCCAATGCAAGACACCTTGTACAAGCACTTTTGCGTGGGGTCATATTGCCTTGCGCGGGGAGCTTGTCTCAGCACAAGGCACCTTGATTTGGGATATTACCAACATTGAAAATGTCCAGCGCAAGGTGCCATGTGCTTAAAAGCTTTTCACCGAAGGTAGCTTGCGCATGGAGCTCATCCTAACATAAGGCACCTTGCTCTGGGACAATTTTAATGCTGATAATGTCCCAGCGTGAGACACCCTGCATAAGTGCTTTTGCATTGGATCATGCTCCAAGGGCAAATTCACTTGTGTGGGCAACGAAAAGTGTGAAAATATATTTTAGGACATTTTTCCTTTTTGATGTTTTTGAAGCTTACCTCTTCTTCAATTTCATATTCTTTAATGCTATCATAATAACTACTCTCACTTAATTTTTTTTTGTTAGAGATAACAAAACAGTAGAAGACTTTAGGGGTTAGAAGAGGAGAATAATAGAAAACATGAAGCTAATGAAGAAAAGAGAGAAGAAGATGAGTTATGTGTTTTGGAAATTTTTATTAGGGTATTTTTGTCTTTCCATACGGGTTTGTTTGTGTCAAAAATATTGAAATTTAAAGAGTAAGAATTGTAGTGTGAATAGAAATTCTCGTGACAATATGCAATTGATATCAAGAACATTTCACAAATTCATATTTACTAAAAATTAGAAAAATTCCTTATTGATGATCCGAGATTACAATTTAACAATATAGATTTAAATATTAAGATTGTTATATACAAAAGAAAGAGCTATCACTAAATGCATGGTAGCACTTTTCTAGTATGAAAATATCTCTTTTTCTTTTGAGATTTAAGTAAGGAGCCATTATTTTAAAGAGAAATCCTAGTAAAATTCTTCTCAAAGCATGTATAAGATGATTCAAGGGAAGTACAAAAGGCTAACATTGTACAAATGTGCCAACCTAACAACTTTTTCATCATCTAGCTCTTATATAAAAAGGAATATAAGTTAGAAAAGAAAGGGAAATGCAAGCAGTTTGCATGAACTAGTCTTGGCAATCTATGTTTCTTTGTCGTGTTGTGTGTTAAACTTGAGACATGACATGATACGAATTATTAAAACACGTATACAACATGAATTACAAAATGTGTCTAAATAGGAAAAACGAACATGAAACTTATTTTATATGTGTTACATGCAACACGACATGATTGACATATTATAATTGTCCACGTAACACGATACGACACGATATGATTAACATGACATAACATGTTTAAACACAACTAACACAATTAGCCATGATTGACACGAACAAAAATGAATAATTGTCACACCTTGAGAGATGCAACGGTTCGTATACTTTTGCAAAATTTAGAATTTTTGGGCTAACTTCTTCCAATTTTTCTTTAAATCGATTTGTCATGTGAGCCATGTCATCTTAATTAAGAAACATTTTCCTAAATTTTACCAAAATGATGATAAACTTAGGAAATCAAATAAATAAAATAAAACAAATAAAATGAAATAAATAAGAATAATAAAATAATATAAAGTAACAATATAATAAACTAATGAAATAATAAAATAAAAACAATAAAATAAATAAAAATAAAGATAATAAAAATAAAAATAATAAAATGATATGATAACCAAATAGACAATTAAGATAAATAAATAAAATCTAAGGTGATTACAAACAAGTAATTATCTCATAAATTTCTAGGTAAGAAAACTTCTCTAAATCTTACCTGAATGATGAAAAAATTTAAAGACGATACTCGATATCAAGGTTGTTGTTTACTCTTAAGAGTCATTAAATAATATTAGGTGTACCAAATAAAATTAAATTTAAGTTACTCAAAAATCAAAATTGTCACATCCCGAACTATCAAATATTATACTATTTCTTATAACTAAATCACTTCTGGTTGGGCTATTTGCAGTGTCGACCTATGTTCAAAATAAGTTTTATAAATTTTCAAGTAAACCCAGGATTTAGATTTATGCGCAGCAATACAGGAATAAATTGAACTTTAGATTTCATTTAATAAATAGGTAAGTAGCACTGTACATCCTAAGTGTTATTCCATATAAATAGTACTGTACAAAGAAAATCTGAATACATAAAGATAGCTTGTATACCTTAACGAAATCGAAAGCCCGCCTGAGGGATACCAAAATCAAGTCCTCATGAGCAGACCACAATCTACTGAAGGTAATCTGGAAGGAAAAATATGGGGTGAGCTTATGCCTAATAAGAAATATACATACAAAAGCTAATACTACGTATACTATATGCAATATATATAAAATCATGCTCTGTCACATCCTGAAAATATAGTATTTTACATTTTTCCACACTTTTTACAAAGGTTGGGCTGTCTACGATGCCTTTATTTCCCATTCCTTAATACAGTAAACATTTATAGCTGTAATTTACCATTTAGTAAAATATTTACATATCATGATTTATCTATCGTTTACATCCCCTGTTTATTTAGTACTGTAAAATAAGTTTGAACATATAAAATAAATGATTATACCTCCAGGATCTGTACTACGCTGCCTCAAGGTACTCAAAGCGCAGTCACTGGAAATACTCTGTAGATGTTAAAAATAAAGTAGTGAGCAAACCACAGCTCAGTAAAGGAATTGTATGTAATACTTGATATTGTGAAATCTACATGCTATAAAACCATTTAATTCCTATAGGTGTGCTAAGGACCCTAATAAGAAGGATACTATAGTCGGCTAGGGATTCAGATGGAGTAAGGAAGGTATCTTGAAATACTTGTCTTGTCCCGGAACCTCGAAGCGACTATAGGGAGTAAGTCTTTGATTTTTTGAAATAAACTACTTTTCCATAACATTTCATATTCATTTCAAAATCAATACTTTCATCATATGAAACTTTTAATCAAATAATCTAATATTCAAATTTAAATCATAAAAAGAATATTAGATTATAAATCTTCCTTTTCATTTGAAAACAAATCACATATCACATATATCACTGAAATTTCATAAAACAGTATTGTACTCTCTTTAGTATGGTAAACTGTTTAGGAATCATCATCCCTTCCATGGAAAACATGTAGATAATCACATACCACATAATCTCATCATCCATTTAAAATCATCATTTTCATATCATAAAATGGTGGAGACTAAGGCATCACCCAAGATATATCATGCTATAGTACCTGTAGGGTAGAATAATCATCATATCAGATCTATGGCCATAGTCCATAAATGTCCTAGGTCGTACACTGATCAGGTGTCATCCAGGAATGAATACATATCACATGTCACATATCACACATCAGCATGATAAAGGGGCCTATCAGTCTAAAAAATTAGTGTTCTCGTCATCATGTCACCTTTATGGGAATTAATTGTTAGCTTTAAATTGACATATGAATTTTGAAATTACAAAAACTTAAGTAAGCTTTAATGTTTCATTCATATTGTAAATTTGCTTTATCATACATGATTATCTCAAACCATGACCATGATTTAATTATATATTCTTATTAGTCTTAATATTTTACAAAATGAGTTTGAATATTTTCATCAAAGTAATTTTCTCAAGAATATATTGAACACAAGTTTAGAAAATTACTTAATAAGTTTTTGACTAAGTCTTCACTTGAGAAAGTCAAGGAAAACTCTCATAAAACTCATAAATGTTTTGGGATAAATTAAAACCAAATATCACATCATTTCTAACCCAAAATGGCCCAGAAAAGTGCAGGAACAAGTTGAGGGATCGATCCCCCATGTTGAGGGATCCATCCTAAAGTGACAGAATGCTACAGGAAGCATAATTGAAGCATGGGATCGATCTCCTAAGGGAAGGGATCGATCCCTTAATGGCAGAATGCCTTGGAGGCATGGAATGAAACATGGGATCAATCCCTTACCTCGAAAAAACACTCCAACGGCTAGTTTTGTGAGATACAACGGTAACTTTTGTTTTTGGCTCTAACCAACATCAAGAATACATCCAAGGGACTATAAATTGAGGCTTGGAAGCTCAAGAAAGAAAGGAGAGCAGCCAAGACATATCATTCTTCAATTTCTTCATCTTCTCTAAGCATCTCAAAGAGTTCAAGAGCTAGAATTCAATATCTTCTATTACTCTCAACATCTTTGTACTTTATAGCACAAATACTTTAGAGTTTCCTTTCAAGAGCTAAATCTTCGTAATCACTTGCCTACCTAGAGGCCTTCTTTGATTACACTCTTTGTAAACCCACTCACAAATTGTAAAGCGGATTGAACCCTTGAGTGATATTTTGGGTAGATAAGGTTTACTCCTTGAGCCCAGAAAAAGGAGGTGATAGGTTTCTCTTGAGCCTTGAAAAAGAGAGAGGTTTCTCTTGAGCCTACAAAAAGAGGGATTGTAAAGGCAAATTCAAGAAAGGCAAATTTGGGGAAAATCCTTGGAAGCGTCTCAAGGTAGAGGACGTAGGCAAGGTTGCCGAACCTCTATAAATCACTTGTGTACATTTCTCATTCCCTTCTCTCTTTACTTACTTGCAATTATATTGTGTTTGTTGTATTGAATTTGGATTGCATGCTTGCATAGCCTAGAGAACTTAGAAAATATTAAAATAGGCTAGTGAATTTAGAAGTACCAAAAAACGAACCTAAGGTTAGCTAGAAATCGTTTCACCCCCCCTCTCGGTATTGTTATAGAGCCAACATTAATAAATGAGGTAAAATCATCAATCAGTCCATAAAGGTTTCATAAAATCATATAATAAATATTTATGGAAAATAATTTATAAAGTATTCACTTTTCCACTTTTTCCTTTTTAAACCATTTCATATATTGTAGAACATGTAGGAGGAATTTTCGGTAGTCTCACTTTCATCAAATTCGGTAACATAAATATTTAAATAATATTTTTCAGTATATTCATGTTTTATGGAAAATATTAAATATATTATTTCCAAGGCTAGGAAATTATCTCAGTATGCATTAAAATATTTTATGATATTTTTGAAGAATTTTCTAAGATATTTTAGCATCATAACGGCTGCTATTTCCCTAGCCTTCTTGCAATTTCAATACAGTCCCAAAACTCACAAACAGCCACAATTCCATAGTTTCCAAAGCATATCATTTCAAAAATATTCTTATAAAATCATTCATATCAAAATAATGCGCTCGAGATATCCCTACAGATCACATACGCATCCCTTACTTGTCTGTTGTATCCGACTCTTTCGAGTGCACCACTTGTAAATCGTTACTTCCGGGCTGCAAATAGTTTCACCAGAAATATTAGCTCATTTAATTCTTATTTTTAAGCTATTATTTATGTCTAAATGCAGCCACATTGGACACTACAAATATTTTTGCAGTATAATTTTTACCGGTAGTATAACATAACTTCTTCGTTTTAAGTCAGATTTTAAATCCGAGCATACCGACAGACTTCTTGTAATTTCTACAGTCTAAATGTACCCTCAAATCATCAAAATCAGCCATGGATCCTAGTCCCCTTGTCATGGCCGAATTCATCATCTTGAATTCCTTAGTGTTTTTCAATGATCTAATGGCATATCCTTGCTTAACCTTATGCATTTCATCATCTAGCACCAATTTCATGCATGAAAAGCCATGATTTCCTATAGTTCCTATGTTGGCCGAATACCCCCTCTCATGGCAACTTTTTATTTTGCAAAATTTGATTGAATCTAATCCCATGAACATGCTTATCATGCCTTAAGGAACCAATCTAGACTATTAAAATCAAAAGAAGCATGATGGATGGTAATGTACCTTACTTGGCCGAAACTTTGAGGGTCTCTTTCTCCTTGTATTTTGGCTTATGCAATGATCTATGGGTATAGGTAAGTAAAGGAGAGAGAGTAGATTAATTTTGTAGTTAAAATTTTGTTGAAATTGTGTGTGTATAGTGAGATAGGAAGGTTTGTTTATTTTTCTCCTTTCTTCCTTCTGCAATGGTGTGGGGCTTGTTGGGGAGGATGATGAATAGTGCAGTCAGCTGCTGATGGGTTTATGAAGAGATTTCTAAAAGTAGGCCAAATGACCAAAATGCCCCTAGTTATGTAAATTTCGGACAATTTTACCCTCAAGGTTCTATAGTTGTAAAAACTATGTAATCGTGCTCTAAAATTTCAGATTCTAGCACCAAACACTCTTATTTAATGTATCTTTATGATTAGAAGTGGTTTCATCAATGCACTGTGCACGGATAGTAAGAAATTATGAAATTACCCCCGTGGACCACCAGCGAAAATTTTTTATTTAACGGCCGATTCGATAAATCTATTGATGCTATCTTAAATTACTTCTCATGTAGAATATCATGATATTTTTACTTCGTCTCAATTCATTTTAGTTTGGGTGCAATTTACAAAAATACCCTTGGGATGTAACCGTTAGTTTCCAATTTGTTTGTCACACTTCTCAAAATGATACAAATAAGGTATTTTTGTCATCAGAATTTCCATAATATCATTATTACACTATCTGTATTCCATTTCATCAGTCATATACATATCTAGGCTCGAAATTCCAAGTGGGGCCCATTTTACTGTTTACTTAAAATTTACAAATTATATTCAAAATAAATTAATAATTACATAAATACATGTGTACGGTACAAAATAATCGGTTCTCAGATGCTCTAATACATGGAAAACACTAATCGTTAGCATGAATTTCGAAAATAATACTATAGTGGATTAGATAACCAGGCTGAGTATAGAATGATACTTTGAATGTATCTCACTTGTCATGGCATCCAAGTCCAACTATAGGGAATTCAATAATATTCAATTCAGTTGCTAAATCTTGTAAATATTTCTTATAGCTTCCATCTTGCAAAAACATAAAGCATTTAGAAATGTAGTTTTAAAACACTCCGTAAACATTATAAATCACTTCAAACGAATAACTCGACATTATGAAACATGAATTGTAGTCATCATGTAAATCAAGGTTCAGAACAAATCAAATTCAGGAGTACCTGGATCTATGCTAACCAGGGATTTACCACCCTAGTATGAGCAAAACAGTGAGGACTAGGCTTCACCCAATAGACTCATGCTACGACTTATGAGCATAGTCAAGGGTACCACAACGTGTACTAGCCAGGTAACACCTGTGGGAGCTAGATGACTGGGCTAGAGTTAACAACAATCAAAACAGAATGGATAAAAGCATGTACTCGCTGGTAGCTACGGGGCCAACAGTCTCAACACATTTCATAAATCATTCTAAATAAGTTTACGGAGATCCATTCAAAAATTTGTATCTTCAGTCAATCCATAAAGCATTAAATCTAGAGATAATCATACTTACAATATAAAAATTCATGAAAGATCCTCAAGTCAAATTCCAATGTTCAAATAATTTACTCAAGTATCACAGTAATACAAAACATGGATGCATCATGGAACTTGAGACATAAGAAAAACCAAGCTTTCTTCCTTTCTTAGCTTAGCCAAATTCCTTGAGGAGTCTCTCGCCATTCAAATGGCTACTTTAAGCCTTGATTTGGGTACTAAGATGTAGAGCTCTAAAAATTGTATAGGTTTAGTAAAGAGTGTTTTACGGTTTAAGGTGGTTTAGGTGGAGTTTAGAAAGCTTTCTTTCTCTTCACAAGCTTGGCTATGGAGGAAAGAAGCAAAGGGAGATGGCTGTCAAAAATAGAAGGAAAAAGGGCTAGAAAATTCCATAAAATTGGCAATTTATTGTGTAAATGACTAAAATGCCCTCATACTTAATAAACCTCCCCATTTTGCCCTTCACACTATGTCTTCATTGAAAATAGTCTATCTAACCTCCAAAATATTTCATTTAATCAGGACACACCCCTATTTAAATTTTTCTAATCAGTGGTGGAGTTTTTATTGAGGTTCATTTGGTTATTTGGGTGAAATTTCTAAAATACCCTTAACTATTAAATCGTGTAAATTTCTACTTTTACACATTATCTATTCTATAAGTCTATATAGTCATAAACCTCGTTACATAGAAAATATTTCATCACTGGTAGTTGGTCAAAAGCCATCTCGATTTGACCCTTATTTACGAAAATTTCGGCAGCCTATAGACTTAATCGTCATTTCTTAAATTGTTTCACATTTTTTCAAAACATACCTAAATAACTGAGTTTGAGGTGCAGATCCTTACCTTTTCATTATTTAGCTCCAAAATTCACTTCTACTAGATTTCACCTTCATCCGAACATTAAAGATCTTTGTAGAGCCCATTATTCAATAACCATTCATACCTAAAAAATCCACATTTGGGGAGATATAAGATATCCAACCTCTCTAACTTTATAATTAGTAAATTAACAATAATGGAAAAGGTGGATCTCAAAAAAATAATAATACAAATAATGAAAAATAAGGATAACAAAGGAATTATAAAAATATTGCGAATGAGCAATTTTCCACAAAAATATTAAAAAAACCCTCTTTTATATTCCACCAAAATGATGGTGAATTTAGAGAGGAACTTGGATTCTAACATTTATTCTCAAATAAAAGAAAATAAAAACAAAAGCAAAATACAATGACTATAAATAATGACCTAATAATTTAAAAAAGAACAAGTAAGTGGTGACTTTCCGATGATGAAATTTTAGGGTGATTATGAATGTGTAATCCGCCTGAAAACTTTTAGGAAATAAAATCTCTCTTAAATTCTATCAAAATGATGGAGAATATAAGATTATATGATTCGATATCAAAAGTCACAACTTTTTCTTCAAAATATAATGAAATTATAATAATAAATAATTAAATAAAAATTCAAAATAAAAATAAGCAAAGAATAAAATTCAAACTAAAAATATAACATTTTAAGCATACAACATTAAAAGCCCTTCCACAACAGACTTTTAGAATAAATTACAACCCTCCAATGATGAAATTTTAAAGTGTTAAGAATGATTGATAATTTGGATTTTCTAGGTAAGAATATTGATATTTTGAATTTTTCTAGGTAAGAATATTTTCCTTAAATTTTTCAGAATGATGTTAGATTTAAGAAAATTATTCAATATTATTAATTGATAATTATTTAAATAAAACTAAAAACAAACTATAAGAAAATTAAAATTTAAAAATAAAAAGGAAAATAGAATTAAGATAAAAGATAAGAAATAAAAATAAAAATAAATAAGGAAAATAAAAAATTTGATAAGATATTTAATAAAACACATGATGAAGCCACGTCGAGAAAAATGAACTAGTTTCCTCGAATACTTTTGAGGTAAGAAAATTTTCTTGAGATTCAACCAAAATGATGAAAAAACTTCAAGACCTTTTCTCAAATTCAACTAAGGGATATATAAATAAAAATAAAAATAAATAAAAGGACTACTTTAATCACAATCAATTTAAGATGACACTAGATTAAATGGCACCGTCCATCAACGGGCGTTATAGGGGTGCCAATCCTTCCTCACACATAATTGTTCTCCTAGACTCAATTCCTAAAATGTAGACCAATGTCTCAAAGTCAAATAGGTGTCCAATCTCACCTAAGTTAAAAAATATTAGTAGTGACTCCCTTTACCCTTTAATTTTTCCTATGGAGCGTTCAAGTTTTCAAATCTGCACGTTACAACAATTGATAAGTAAGAAAACCAAGCATGTGTTAGTGTTTAATTGTAAATGCTCTATCTTGAGAATATAATGATTAATAACAATTTAAGAATGAAGTTTTGATGCATAAGCATCCATAATTATAACTCATTATAATTATGCGAGAACCGTAAATTTTCTTAAACCGAATACGTACTCAATGCCTAATTGTAAGTGAATAAAATGGAATAATGTAATTTTTGGATTTCAAATGTATGGTCATGGTTCATATTATAGAAATGAAGTCTTTTAGAATACCATGAAACGTACGCCTATATAGTATATACAATGTATGCGAAATGGATACAAAAGGAGTTGCAATTATATGTATATATATGGTTACATTCACGCGTAAGCTAAATTAAATACACGTAACGTGCGTGCATGCATGCATGCGTACGTGACTAAACGCATGCATACATACATACGTACCTGAGTACATCCAGGTAATTAAATAATATATATATAAATATGAGTGATTGGCATAACTCATCTGTCTATTCTAAGCTGTCCTTAACCGATCATATACCAACTTCACATTCTTAGAAGCTTTCTTTATTAGTTTTGGAGCACATATCTTACCCTTATACTCCACAACCCGTCAACACTGATGTTATCTCTGAGTCTTAATCTGGTTGTAACTTATTAGCAACCTCAATTAGTTTATGATCCTCTCTCTGAGCTTTCCTAATCTGATCAATATTATAGAGCTCTATCCTCAATTGGCCTCCACACTCGCTTGTAGGCTCTAAGTTCAAACTCAATTTCTAGGAAATCACGCTCACACGCATCATTCCATTCAACTTGATATCCTTGCCTGTGAGTGTGAAATTCGTAATTCTTTCCTTCATATATTTAATTTCAAAATTAGAATAATGAGATTTAATGATAAGTGGGTGATTTCTTATGTTTTGCTATATAGGAGGAAAGCGGATCATGGGCCCCATTGAGAATTTTACGGTCTGAAGGGATACCAAATTTCATAATAATGATATTTGGGATGAAATATAGTGATTGGAAGAATCCACATCTCAAATCCTTTCATTTGTACATGTTTAGGGAAACATGCCAAAAATGTGAAATCGAAAAGTTCTTTCAAATATAGCCAAAGATTTGACTTTAGATTCATAGAATATTGTAGATGAACCCTCATATGAAGATGTCTCACCCAATTTCAATTGTAGACTGAATCACACGAAACTGCCTTAAAATGCTAATTAGGGGTATTTTAGTAATTTCACGTTTTGATCAGTCAAATTCGACTAAAAGTCAAAATTTGAACTATATTATGTTAAATAAGTATATTCTATAAGTTAATAAAATATTTAGAAATTAAATTAAATAGTTTAAATACTTTCGTAACGATTAGGACATAATTGCTATTAATGTAATTAAGAAAGGCATTTTAGTAAATTCACATGCATGGTCGGCCATCCCATTTTAGAAATCAGAATTTGACCATTATACATATATATAAAAAATAAATAATTAAAATAATAAGGTGACTAAAAGTATAAAAATATTACGAATAAATAAATATTTTCATAAGTTAGTGGTATAACTATTCATGTATAGTTATCCTAGTACATTTATCACTTTAATATTAAAATATGTAGATATTTTAACATTTTATCCTCATGCTTGCCAGCCACATGCTCTTTCTTTCACCATTCTCACGTTTTTTCTAAGCGAAGAAGTATAAAATATCATAAATATTATATATTTATCAGATAAGTGGAAGTAACTATTTAAGCATAGTTATCCCATTACATTAAATCTTTAATATTACACATATGAGATATTTTTCATCATCTTTTTCTCATTCGGATGGCCACACATTTTCTTGCCACCATTTTCACGTTTCTTCTACCATTTCACTTATTTTTACTTCTTTTCTTAGGCTTAAGTGGAAAACACCTTGAGAAACCCTATCCTACACACCTTAAATCCACTAGTGATCTAAAGCAAAATTGCTCATCTCATCTTTCTCTGCAACATATCTTGAAATCAACCTTAGGAGAGACCATTTGGAGGGTAAAAAGTGCTCCCAAAGTTTCGGCCAAATGGGTAAGATCAAGATTCAAATTTTGGTTATTGTTTCTTTGAACTTTTGTTGTTGTTGTTGTAAGTTAGTAAAGACTATGTATAGCCTTAGATTGATGAAAATCCCTTAGGATTGTGCTTGTAGGGTTTCAGCCTCAAGGGTTTACCTTAGGAAAGTGTTGTTTTTCATGCTAAATAATGAGAAGTGTGAATATAGTGTTAGAATGGCATGAAACTCAGCGATGTGTGTGAGTGTGTATTCCGCCAAGTAAAGGGGTGTGGGAAACCATGCTCCATTTGATATAGAAAATGGCTCTAGAATAGCGTGTAAATAAATTTAAGACTGTCAGTGAAGTCAGAATTGAAAAAGGAGATGTTTTGACGATAGTTACTGTTTTAGCGTTTGATAAGAATCTAACTGGATTTGTTGTTGAATTAGGAGATGTGGAAGGTCTCTAAGATTTATGAATATTTTGTGAAAGTAAGTTTTGAAAATTAATCAAGTTTTAATGATTTTCTGTAGTCCGGGAGTAGGTGGTGCTGGAAGGGTTATACACTCGTTACCGTATTCTAACTACTGGATGGATTTGGTTGAGTTGTACTGTGATTGATAGGTAAGGAATGTATATAAGGAACGTAAGAGATACTGGAGTAATTTTAAAATCAATTGCTTTGGGTTTATAAACTGTTTTACTTTGCAGGAGGTTTTAGAAATTTTATACCGTCATTCTACCGAATTTTTGTAAAAACATTAGTTGCTGCGATTTAAACTAAGAACTTACAAAACACTTTAAGAATAGAGATTTCCTAAGGAATTCAGTTTTTTAAAATATTAAATCATATCATTTCGAAATATTCATGAAAATTTTATATTAAATTTTGATTTATGGAAAATTATCAAAATAAAGTACTTTAGAAATGTTTATGAACAATTATAAAATTACATGATTATGGAATACTTTGTAATTTATTGTCTATGAACATCTGTTAGATTTGTAAATATTGTTTTGAATTTTGAATTATGAAACTTTGTGTTTTGAGACACTAGCTAACTATAATCCTGCAGTATCTGACCTCTGTTCTGAACTCTGAAATTTGAATTGCTGTGTGACCTTGATCCAGTCCATAGAGCCCCAGTTGATACCTGGTCAGTACTAACCCCTTGGACTATGGTAATATGTCTATCTAATTATTATTTTCCCTTACGGGATATCTGGATTGCTTGATTTACATTGAGTTATTGCCATGTCTCCACCTATTGATATTTATTTGTATTTTATATGATTTATGAATTTCTGAACTCTGGACACCGAAATTTGAAATAATTTGATACGAAAATTTATGTATTGATTTTGAATTACAATATACGTTATGATTTAAAATGTCACATCCCGTGACCACCTTTTTCACGTAAAATACACAACTTATCCGGTTGGGCTGTCTGTGATACTTCACTTTTCATATTCATTTAACTATTAAATATAAAATGTATATTAACAATTACATCCCCTATTTTGATTCTCAAGAAAGTAGTACTGAAAGTAAGTCTAAATACAGAAAATAAATGATCATACCTCATATTATAAATCAAGCTGTCGCAGTGTCTCCAAATGCGCAGCTCGAAATCCTCAGATATCAGATCCCTTAGTCCTCGAAAATCTGAAATGTTAATATTAAGGGGTGAGCAAACCACGGCTCAGTAAGAGAGTTATATGCAACACTTGATATTCAGCTACCTATATGCTGAAAATAATTTTTCACTTTCTTTAAATCTTCCTAGAGGTTCTAGGCTCATATGTAGGAAGGATACTACAGTCGGCTAGGGATCCGGATGGAGTAAGGCAGGTATTTTAGAATACCTGGCTTGTCCCGGAATCTAGAAGCAACTGTAGAGAGTAATTGTTTCCTTTTTAATATTCAAATCCCAGTAAAACATTAAATATTCACGTGATAAAACACTTAAGTAAATAAATAAGGCATTAATGTTCCTTTCACAAATACTCATTTCTACACTTGTAAAACACTGTATAATACTTGGTTTAACACGTAATATATCAAAAGCTCAGTATTTGTAGATAATTTAGTACCAGCAAAAGTTCAGTGAAAAGTATAATCATCAGTACAGTATGATGGAGACTAGGCAACACCCTAAATATATCATGCTATAAAATCATCCCAAATAGGGGAAACACATGAGATCTATGGCCATAGTCTATGGGGTCCTCAGTGTGCACTGATCAGGTGTCCACTGGGACGCTGATAATAGGATCAGTATCTATCAGCACTAGCACGTGACACGTGAGCATGATATGGGGCCTAACAGTCTCAAAACAATAAACACGTGATATAAACCCCATTTATTAAATCACTTTCACTGAATGTAAGTTCAATCAATCATAAATATTCATAAGGAAAATATTTTCATCTTATTTGTGACGCTGATAATAGGATCAGTATCTATCAGCACTAGCACGTGACACGTGAGCATGATATGGGGCCTAACAGTCTCAAAACAATAAACACGTGATATAAACCCCATTTATTAAATCACTTTCACTGAATGTAAGTTCAATCAATCATAAATATTCATAAGGAAAATATTTTCATCTTATGAATAACAATTTATAAAATATTCATACTGGGGTCATCATTCCCGAAAATGTCTTAAACATTATAGAAAGTATAAATCACATTTTTCATAAGGTGAAAACAGTTTATAAAATAATCACTGTAAAATATAAAAGATCATAACTGTCCTTTTTCACCGTAACACATATACACACGCTTTTCCGTGCTTTCACTCGAAAACATGGTTTTCAAAGTTATCGGGATTCAAATCAATCATTTTTATGATTTATGGAAAATTAAAATATTTATTTTTCAACTCAACACTCTCGTCTCATATTTTCTCTGTAAACACATGCGGAGACTTTTTAGTCTCAAAACACTATTTTTCACCTTTAATTACCTTTATGGAATTTTCTATAAACACTTGTTCTCACCATTGAACCCATAAAGATTATTTATAAAATCAAGTGAATATTTGAAGAAAGATTAGTAAAATATTCACTTTGGTCCTTTTTCATTTTACACCTCGTTTCACGTGAAATATCACATATCGAAATAAATTTAGGTGATTTCCTTTTTCACCATTTTCAAAACATGAATATTTTAAAATTAATTATCAATATATTCATATTTTATGAAAACTAATCGATTTCTCGATTTTCGTGTTGAAAATCGTTTCTCGTGATGAAAAATCATTTACTATGATTTTCGATAATTTTTCCAATAATTTTCGACAGTATAACGGCTGCCGATTGGCTAGCCTCCTGCACAAAAATACAGTTTAAATCTCAACCAGTAAATCACCACAATTCCAAACCGATAAATCACCACAATTTTCAACCAATCACTATCAATTGCATTTATAAAATTTAAATGCATAATTTAAAACATGTGTGCCGATATCCTTACAGGCTGCACATGTCTCCCTTACCTGTTTCGGGTCGGCGACTGCCTCTCGAAGGTCGCGCCCGTGTTCACCTCGCCCGATTTCATCAGTTCGGTCATCGAGGGAATTTTCTGGAAATTAAATTCTAAATTTTAGACTTTTTCCATAATTATTTAAATAAATAAATTATTTAAATAATTTACTATTTTTCGGGATTTCTTACCGATTCCCGTAATTCCCGAGTTTTCGAGTTTTCCGAGATTTCCCGAAATTCCTGAAATTTTCGAAGTCCGGAAATCTCCTTTTTCTCTCTCATTTTTCTTCCTTTTTCTCTTTTCTTTCCTTTTCTTTTTCTTTTTCTTTTTCTTTTCTTTTTCTTTTTTTTTTCCTTTTCTTTCTTCCCAGCCGAACCGGCCACTCCCCCTCACCGCCGGTTCTTCACCGGTGGCCGGTTCTCCGGTGGTTCAACGGCTCAGCAGCTGGCCGGCGTGACGGCGAAGCCGGATCTGGCCTCCGTTCATCCCGAATCGGCGGCACGGCGGCGGATCTACTCGGTTTTGGTTCGGTTCCTTCTCCTCCTCCGTCGGCCTTCCTCCGCCGTTGTTGGCCTCATCGGTGGCCTCTGTCCCATTCCTCTCCTTCCGCCGGTGCTGTGGCTGTGGTGGAGGCGGCCGATTTGGCCGACAACCGCCAGATCTGGTTTCTCCTCTTCTCGGCTTCCGCCGTGATTTCGCTTCTGTTTTCCTTCTTCCTTCCGCCGCCGGTGGTTTCCATGCCTTCTTCTTTGGCCGGCGACGCATCCCCTTCCTTTTCCCTCGCCGGCGGTGGTAGCTCCGCCACTGTCGGCCTCGCCTGGGAGGATCGGGTTTGGCTTCCCCGATTCTCCTTTCCATTTTTCTGTTTTGTTTCCTTTATTTAGTATATCAATTATACTATACTATCTAATATATCTATATAATATATATACATACATAATATAATAATATACCTAATACACAAAAATCTTATTATTAGCATATATATAATATAGTATTATATATATAATATATATCTAAAATATATATTTTGTGCATTAAATTTATAGATATATATATATGTATATATTTATATGCTTAAAATAAACAATCTTTACATATATATATATGTATATATATGTTATGAGGTAATATATATTGTATTTACAATATATATTGTATTTACAATATATATTTTTCAAACTTTAATATAGTTTAATATTTGCCTTTCTCAAATATGTATATACTTATATATACATACAATGTTATATTTAATACATATGCATTATTTAAATTTATCAAATAGTATATATATACTATATATACCTCTGTATATTAATATATACGATATAGTATATCAATACATATGTATTTGTATAAAAATACATTTATATAATTTATAATTATATAAATATATTTCTCTTTTATTTCTCATTTTCTTATTTAATTTGGATATTAATTTATCCAAATTAATTTTCCCCATTTCCTTATTTTTCCGAATTTCCAATATTTATTTCCAATAAATGAAAAATTCACGGTTATCACATTCTCCCCACCTTAAGAAATTCGGTCCTCCGAATTTAACTTAAGTCCAAAGGTGGTATATGCCGTATACTTACGACTTCTGACCTCTAAGTCACCCTCCAAGTAATATTGCCAATACAATTTCAGCATTCAAAACTACTTTAGACCACTACATGCTGTCTTTCATCATATATGTCTATACTCCCGTAAGTTCCTTTCTCAAATTAGGAGTTATTCATTTCCACTCTTTTCACATAAGAGTCCACTCGCAGTGTTTTTCATGTCACAGCTGCTCTATGCTGTTCATTATCCATTCTTCTCACTTAGTGCCAAGTCGATATAGTTTAAAACTATCAATTACACATGTCACCCAGTTATATGTAATTGTCCCAGTAGCTTATACATCTCATGCACGCACTCTCCCAACATCATGGAGCGTTTACATCTCACGCTCATATATGTATACGTCAGTATGGAGCGGTGCTATCAGTACACTCGGGATCTCAAAGCTTTTTGCTATTTCTGATTAAGCATATGGCAACTCGGAGACTCCCATCACATGTCATGCTCACTGGAACTATACATACTTTCACACCGTTTCACACTCATACTTCAACTATGGCACTAGAGAATCTAAGAGTCTGATAATGGAAAGTGATTCTATTTAGATCTTCAATCTCTAATCACTTTCATATCATCATTTCTCTTTTGGACTCTTTATTGTCCACGATATTCATTTTCACATTTATTCCACCAAGGCTGCATCTCATTGCAGAATTTACTATAGATTATCTCTTATAATCATAAATCACGAGACAATCATGTTCTCTTTATATAGTATGGTCTTTAAATCTCTTTTCATAATTTAAATTCCACAATTGAACCCTCAATTTATATATTTAATCACCACGTCATTTATACACTTTCACCATTTCTATCATGTTACAGTGGTTATATGTATGATCATTTTTTTTTTTTACATATTGTCATTGTCATGTGATAACCACCACGAGATTACTTTTCGATCTTAATTTCGGGAACTATTTCATGTTCTCTACTCGTCATGCAACTTATCTTGTTATTTCATTTCCGTATTTTCACTCTCATCATTCAGTCGGTTTTCTCAAGTGGTATGGTATTCTACAGTTAAAATCTTTTAACATTCTGCATACCATCTTCTCTTCGTACTTATCCATTTACCGACTTTAGTTTCTTTAGTTATATCACATTAGTAGAGCAGCTAGCCCCATAACTCTTTTATGGACTGGCAATAATATCTAGCTAGACTCATTAATCTCGTATCTCAATCATTATCTCTCTATCATAGACAGATTCACTATCATCCTGTCATTTCGAGATTCTCTATGTCTGAAGGAGATACTGTCTAGCCAAACCTCTTATTTGCCAATCTTAATTCATAGCTCACAGTTTTTAAGAGTTTGTCATACTACAATGCTGCTTATGTTCCATTTATACTTTAGACTCTATCAATATTTCATCAATTTACTCATGTATGGATGCCTCATTCTTTAGGCTTATATACTTCACAAGGCAACTCATTAACCTTGTAACCTCAATAGAAACTCGTAAAATTCACTCCGAGTTCTAATCATCATCTTATGGACATCAATCTCCCATCTTTTATCTAAGGACGCTTTATACCGAGGCTAGTCTTATAAACTCCTCATGCATATCGAATCAGATCCATAAAGCATCTATTTCATCTGTAGATGAATATTTGTTCTTCACAGGAACTTTATTAATAATAGGAATTTAATATATCCTTTTTTTTATCTACGTCTCAATATCATTAGCGTTTTTCCCATTTACACTTATACAGATAACTTCATGATCCTCAAATTACGTTATCTGTATTTCCCTCAATTACACTTATACACGTGCATTTCATTATTCTCACAATTTCCAGAGTGAATTTCTTAAGCTTTTCGGATTCTTTCTTTGTTTTCCGATATAAGCTCAGAATTAGATTTCAGATAATCAATCGAGTTAATGTTAGCTCGATTTCTCCAATCTATACAACTCTAAAAAATTTTATCAGGGATCATATCCGATATTTTCTTTAGTTACACATCTCTTATTATTTCGGACATTTCATCTCATGTCCTATCATTTTACTATATATCCTCAAGGTAAAAACATTTAATATTCAAATCATTTTGAAATATTATCCACCTTGATTTTATTATTTGTACTATTCACTTTCTCAGTCATTTTCTGTATTCATTTCACTTTTCATAATATCTAACGATCCCGTAATAATTCAATACACTCTGAATTTCGACCCTTACAGTCTACAACCAGGCCAATCATCTTATGACATTCCACTATACACTCATTGGATTGCATCGTGTAAGACCTCGGCCCGTCCGCCGTTCGCCTGTACACATCTGTACCGTCCTCTTTTGGCGAGCTCACTGGCCCCCTCAAGGATCTATCGTGAGGCCCAGTCTATTCACTAGGTCACTCACCATTCGCGTCCATAATCTACGTGTAAGTGGAATCGGTAATAGGGATCGTTATATTCATATCATCTCCTCTATGTCATTAATAACTCCATTACTATCAATGGATTCCAATTCAGCTCGGTTTTAACACTGTTCCGAACATCACCCAACATAGGGGTATTTTCGTCATTTTGACTTTTATTATTTTCTCCTCAGTATCCATTTGAATCATTGAACTAGTCATCTATGTGCTGATAGTATCCTTTCGAATACTTATATCAGCAATTTAGATCTTATTCGATTTCGACAGAGAAGTTCACTAAAATCCACAATTGAATTATTTTGCTCGTAAGATAGCTTTATATCATCAATTTCTCTGTCAAATCACTCAAATCCAACTTCTGTTGGTTTATTTTAACTCCTTGTAAAATTCTGGGGTCAGGGATATTTTGGTCATTTTTGGCCAAAAATTTTCTCTCTCTTCAAATTACCATGAATCGATGATCTTAAAGTCTATTTAATGATGATATGTCATTCCCCTCCTTTATATCATCACTTTCAGGTCTCAGTTCGATCCGGACCGAAAAGTACTGGTGGGGCCCTCACCGAGTCCTTTCGGTTCCTTACCGAACAAGCCTTCATTTAGATTATAAGAATTACCAATTTTTCGATAATTTCTGAGCCTATTATTTCTTTAACATTCTCAACTTACACTTTCTCACTCCCTTTAAATCATTTTATTCAGTTTACAATCATTTATTTTCTCTATGTATTTAGACGACACAGTACTACCGGGGATGTTTAACATTTTTTCTTCCAAAAGTATCAACAGACATCAGGCCAACCTTGCTCTGATACCATTAAATCTGTCACATCCCGTGACCACCTTTTTCACGTAAAATACACAACTTATCCGGTTGGGCTGTCTGTGATACTTCACTTTTCATATTCATTTAACTATTAAATATAAAATGTATATTAACAATTACATCCCCTATTTTGATTCTCAAGAAAGTAGTACTGAAAGTAAGTCTAAATACAGAAAATAAATGATCATACCTCATATTATAAATCAAGCTGTCGCAGTGTCTCCAAATGCGCAGCTCGAAATCCTCAGATATCAGATCCCTTAGTCCTCGAAAATCTGAAATGTTAATATTAAGGGGTGAGCAAACCACGGCTCAGTAAGAGAGTTATATGCAACACTTGATATTCAGCTACCTATATGCTGAAAATAATTTTTCACTTTCTTTAAATCTTCCTAGAGGTTCTAGGCTCATATGTAGGAAGGATACTACAGTCGGCTAGGGATCCGGATAGAGTAAAGCAGGTATTTTAGAATACCTGGCTTGTCCCGGAATCTAGAAGCAACTGTAGAGAGTAATTGTTTCCTTTTTAATATTCAAATCCCAGTAAAACATTAAATATTCACGTGATAAAACACTTAAGTAAATAAATAAGGCATTAATGTTCCTTTCACAAATACTCATTTCTACACTTGTAAAACACTGTATAATATTTGGTTTAACACGTAATATATCAAAAGCTCAGTATTTGTAGATAATTTAGTACCAGCAAAAGTTCAGTGAAAAGTATAATCATCAGTACAGTATGATGGAGACTAGGCAACACCCTAAATATATCATGCTATAAAATCATCCCAAATAGGGGAAACACATGAGATCTATGGCCATAGTCTATGGGGTCCTCAGTGTGCACTGATCAGGTGTCCACTGGGACGCTGATAATAGGATCAGTATCTATCAACACTAACACGTGACACGTGAGCATGATATGGGGCCTAACAGTCTCAAAACAGTAAACACGTGATATAAACCCCATTTATTAAATCACTTTCACTGAATGTAAGTTCAATCAATCATAAATATTCATAAGGAAAATATTTTCATCTTATGAATAACAATTTATAAAATATTCATAATGGGGTCATCATTCCCGAAAATGTCTTAAACATTATAGAAAGTATAAATCACATTTTTCATAAGGTGAAAACAGTTTATAAAATAATCACTGTAAAATATAAAAGATCATAACTGTCCTTTTTCACCGTAACACATATACACACGCTTTTCCGTGCTTTCACTCGAAAACATGGTTTTCAAAGTTATCGGGATTCAAATCAATCATTTTTATGATTTATGGAAAATTAAAATATTTATTTTTCAACTCAACACTCTCGTCTCATATTTTCTCTGTAAACACATGCGGAGACTTTTTAGTCTCAAAACACTATTTTTCACCTTTAATTACCTTTATGGAATTTTCTATAAACACTTGTTCTCACCATTGAACCCATAAAGATTATTTATAAAATCAAGTGAATATTTGAAGAAAGATTAGTAAAATATTCACTTTGGTCCTTTTTCATTTTACACCTCGTTTCACGTGAAATATCACATATCGAAATAAATTTAGGTGATTTCCTTTTTCACCATTTTCAAAACATGAATATTTTAAAATTAATTATCAATATATTCATATTTTATGAAAACTAATCGATTTCTCGATTTTCGTGTTGAAAATCGTTTCTCGTGATGAAAAATCATTTACTATGATTTTCGATAATTTTTCCAATAATTTTCGACAGTATAACGGCTGCCGATTGGCTAGCCTCCTGCACAAAAATACAGTTTAAATCTCAACCAGTAAATCACCACAATTCCAAACCGATAAATCACCACAATTTTCAACCAATCACTATCAATTGCATTTATAAAATTTAAATGCATAATTTAAAACATGTGTGCCGATATCCTTACAGGCTGCACATGTCTCCCTTACCTGTTTCGGGTCGGCGACTGCCTCTCGAAGGTCGCGCCCGTGTTCACCTCGCCCGATTTCATCAGTTCGGTCATCGAGGGAATTTTCTGGAAATTAAATTCTAAATTTTAGACTTTTTCCATAATTATTTAAATAAATAAATTATTTAAATAATTTACTATTTTTCGGGATTTCTTACCGATTCCCGTAATTCCCGAGTTTTCGAGTTTTCCGAGATTTCCCGAAATTCCTGAAATTTTCGAAGTCCGGAAATCTCCTTTTTCTCTCTCCTTTTTCTTCCTTTTTCTCTTTTCTTTCCTTTTCTTTTTCTTTTTCTTTTTCTTTTCTTTTTCTTTTTTTTTTCCTTTTCTTTCTTCCCAGCCGAACCGGCCACTCCCCCTCACCGCCGGTTCTTCACCGGTGGCCGGTTCTCCGGTGGTTCAACGGCTCAGCAGCTGGCCGGCGTGACGGCGAAGCCGGATCTGGCCTCCGTTCATCCCGAATCGGCGGCACGGCGGCGGATCTACTCGGTTTTGGTTCGGTTCCTTCTCCTCCTCCGTCGACCTTCCTCCGCCGTTGTTGGCCTCATCGGTGGCCTCCGTCCCATTCCTCTCCTTCCGCCGGTGCTGTGGCTGTGGTGGAGGCGGCCGATTTGGCCGACAACCGCCAGATCTGGTTTCTCCTCTTCTCGGCTTCCGCCGTGATTTCGCTTCTGTTTTCCTTCTTCCTTCCGCCGCCGGTGGTTTCCATGCCTTCTTCTTTGGCCGGCGACGCATCCCCTTCCTTTTCCCTCGCCGGCGGTGGTAGCTCCGCCACTGTCGGCCTCGCCTGGGAGGATCGGGTTTGGCTTCCCCGATTCTCCTTTCCATTTTTCTGTTTTGTTTCCTTTATTTAGTATATCAATTATACTATACTATCTAATATATCTATATAATATATATACATACATAATATAATAATATACCTAATACACAAAAATCTTATTATTAGCATATATATAATATAGTATTATATATATAATATATATCTAAAATATATATTTTGTGCATTAAATTTATAGATATATATATGTATATATTTATATGCTTAAAATAAACAATCTTTACATATATATATATATATATGTATATATATGTTATGAGGTAATATATATTGTATTTACAATATATATTTTTCAAACTTTAATATAGTTTAATATTTGCCTTTCTCAAATATGTATATACTTATATATACATACAATGTTATATTTAATACATATGTATTATTTAAATTTATCAAATAGTATATATATACTATATATACCTCTGTATATTAATATATACGATATAGTATATCAATACATATGTATTTGTATAAAAATACATTTATATAATTTATAATTATATAAATATATTTCTCTTTTATTTCTCATTTTCTTATTTAATTTGGATATTAATTTATCCAAATTAATTTTCCCCATTTCCTTATTTTTCCGAATTTCCAATATTTATTTCCAATAAATGGAAAATTCACGGTTATCACATAAAATGACTATTATCCCTTGGAGTTTTGTAGAGTGAGGGGCTTTGACCTGTTCCATCGAGGCATTTTTGCTACCACCTTGAAGTTATATTATGTACTATTATCCCTTTTGTATTTAGACTCATAGCACAATACTTACGCAAAAAAGCGGATGTAACTAAAAGAAGTTGAAAATATAATTATAATTTATATGGATGCATACAAGGTATTATAAATTAATAAATTAAGTCTATATGTATAAAGTTTACTAATTAAATTAGCTTGTATGATGAAGGCGCATTATTTTTAGAAATACATGAACTAAGACCAGCCGAATTAATGGATATTGATTTGGCTAATGTAAATTTAGCTTTACAATGAATATGAGATACTAAGCACAGCCTAACCTTCTGAATGAAAAGAAAAAATTTAGTTCGAATTTTTGGTAATTTTAAAAAATTTCTCTATAAATCTCCTGTAATATCCTGTAAGCCTCAAAAGCTGCAAGGCTTTAGTTAATTCAAATGGCATGGTCACAACTCATAATGGCTATACCTTATCCTAAATGTTGTCTTGAGGACATCTTCTCTTCTATTTCTCAATTGCAGGTACCCGGATCTCAACTCAATCTTTGAAATTATTTAGGCACCCTTTAACTCATCCAATAAGTCATCAATCATAGGCAATAGTTATTTATTCTTAATTGTTACCTGATTTAACTGTCTATAATCTATATATAGCCTCAAACTATAGTCTGTCTTTGTCAGTACAATATCGAATCCCTTAGGGTAACACACTTAGGCGTGTAAAACCCTGTCTAGCAACTCTCGTAGTTTCTTTTTAAGTTCTACCAGCATTGATCACTATCATCCCCAACATGTAAAGGTGCTTTTCTTTACCATTTTCTCTATCTCTACATCATCTCAGAGTCTGATAAATTTCAAAATCAGATTTCCATATTATCACTTATTCTAAAGATCGTATCATTCCCATATAAATTTCAAAGTTCAATACTTGATAAGTCCACCAAATTAGACATATTATAAATGCCATAAAGGTTTTCTGATGATGAAAAATACAGTTTTGAGACTAGATGGAATCCTATCATGCTGATATGTGATATGTGATATGTAACATGTGATATGTAATATGTGATATGTGATATGTAGTCCCGGCCGACACCTGATCAGTGATCCGCCGAGGACAATTATAGACTATGGCCATAGATCTGACATGATTATTGATACCCTTCGGGGTTTATAGCATGATATGAGTAACGACCCAGTGGACGGGCTGGGCGTGCGTGCCTAAGTCTCCATATAGATATGTTTTAAATGAAAATGTTTTTACATGATATGTGATATGTGAAATGTAAAGGTTTTACATGATATGTGATAAGTGAAATGAAAGTGATTTATAGCATTTTACAAAGTGCTTATTTCAGTACTGATTTTAGTACTACGAGATGATTTTCATATGATATATAATGTGAACATGTGATATGTTTTCAAAAGAAAAAAAGAGGAAAGTAAATCTAATATTCTTATTTTAATTTTAAAATTGAATATTAGATTTAAATGATTTATATGTTATACGAACAAAATTTAATAGCTTATTTTGCTATTTTAAAGCACTGTACTAATTATGATTGTACAGTAAAATGTGAAATGAGTTTTAAAGGAAAATGATAATGATTTAACTAATATTCTTTTCAAAGAATATATGAATATTAGTTATTTTATTTAAATGCTTTATTTCAGAAAGGCATTATTTTGAAATGAATATGAACAAGATATGAAATAAAAAGTAAAAGGATTTGAATTTCAAACAAAATGAAATTTATTACTCTCTACAGTTGCTTCTAGGTTCCGGAACAAGATAGGTATTTCAAAATACCTACCTTACTCCATCCGGATCCCTAGCCAACTGTAGTATCCATCCTACATGTGTGCCTAGAGCCCATAGGAAAAATGAAAAAGTTTTTCAGCATATAGGATAGCTGAATATCAAGTATGCATATAATTCCCTTACTGAGCCGTGGTTTGCTCACCCCTTAATTTTAACATTTCAGGTTTTCGAAGATTAAGATTCTAACACTTAAAGGATTTCGGCTGCGTATTTGGGGACGATGCGACAGCTCAACTGATGACATGAGGTATGATCATTTATTTTCCGTATTTAGACATTTTCACAGTACTATTTTCTTATGAAGTAAGATAGGGGATGTATTTCATATTGTAATTTACTATGAAATTGTTAATATGTAAAAGAAAAGTAAAGTATCGCAGACAGCCCAACCATATAAGATGTATAGAATAAGGTGAAAAAATAGGGTTACGGGCTGTGATAGATCGTGAGTAGTATCAGAGCACGGTTAGCCTGATGTCTGTCGATACTTTTAGAAAGAAAATGTGTTGAAAAGGTTAACATCCCCTGTAGTACTCTGTAGTCTAAATACATAGAGAAAATAAATGACTGTGAATTGAGTTAAGTGTTTAGAAGGGGGTAAGAATTATGAACTAAGGATGTCAAAAAGGGAAAACGGCTCAGGAATGTTACCTGAAATGGTGATCTTATGAAAATTTGTGATGATGTACTGGCTGGAAATTATAAACTGTATTTTTCGTGCAGGAGGCTAGCCAATCGGCAGCCGTCTAGCCAATCGGCAGCCGTTATACTGCCGAAAAATTATCGAAAATTACTGAAAATTTCTAAAAAATTTCACAAAATCATAATGAATGATTTTATTTCACGAGAAATGATTTTCAATCACGAAAATTGAGAAAATAAATATTTTCCATAAAAACATGAATAAAATAAAAGTTATTTTAAAATATTCATGTTTTCGAAATTGGTGATGATGAGATCACCGAAAATTCTCTCGATATATGAATTATAAGTGATATGAAATGGAAAATGAAAAAGGTATAAAGAAAATATTTTATAAAAGTTTTTTAAATATTCTCTCGATATATGAATTATACGTAATATGAAATGAAAGATGAAAAAAGGATAAAGTGAATATTTTACAAATATTTTCTTAAATATTCACTTGATTTATTATATAACCTTTATGGTTTTAATTACGAAATAATTATTTTTATCAATTCCATAAAGGTTTTCTGATGATGAAAAATACAGTTTTGAGACTAGATGGCATCCTATCATGCTGATATGTGATATGTGATATGTAACATGTGATATGTAATATGTGATATGTGATATGTAGTCCCAGCCGACACCTGATCAGTGATCCGCCGAGGACAATTATAAACTATGGCCATAGATCTGACATGATTATTTATACCCTTCGGGGTCTATAGCATGATATGAGTAACGACCCAATGGACGGGCTGGGCGTGCGTGCCTAAGTCTCCATATAGATATGTTTTAAATGAAAATGTTTTTACATGATATGTGATATGTGAAATGTAAAGGTTTTACATGATATGTGATAAGTGAAATGAAAGTGATTTATAGCATTTTACAAAGTGCTTATTTCAGTACTGATTTTAGTAGTATGAGATGATTTTCATATGATATATAATATGAACATGTGGTATGTTTTCAAAAGAAAAAAAGAGGAAAGTAAATCTAATATTCTTATTTTAATTTTAAAATTGAATATTAGATTTAAATGATTTATATGTTATACGAACAAGGTTTAATAGCTTATTTTGCTATTTTAAAGCACTGTACTAATTATAATTGTACAGTAAAATGTGAAATGAGTTTTAAAGGAAAATGATGATGATTTAACTAATATTCTTTTCAAAGAATATATGAATATTAGTTATTTTATTTAAATGCTTTATTTCAAAAAAGCATTATTTTGAAATGAATATGAACAAGATATGAAATAAAAAGTAAAAGGATTTGAATTTCAAACAAAATGAAATTTATTACTCTCTACAGTTGCTTCTAGGTTCCGGAACAAGATAGGTATTTCAAAATACCTACCTTACTCCATCCGAATCCCTAGTCGACTGTAGTATCCTTCCTACATGTATGCCTAGAGCCCATAAGAAAAATGAAAAAGTTTTTCAGCATATAGGATAGCTGAATATCAAGTATGCATATAATTCCCTTACTGAGCCGTGGTTTGCTCACCCCTTAATTTTAACATTTCTGGTTTTCGAATGAGATTCTAACACTTAAAGGATTTCGGCTGCGCATTTGGGGACGATGCGACAGCTCGACTGATGACATGAGGTATGATCATTTATTTTCCGTATTTAGACATTTTCACAGTACTATTTTCTTATGAAGTAAGATAGGGGATGTATTTCATATTGTAATTTAATATGAAATTGTTAATATGTAAAAGAAAAGTAAAGTAGCGCAGACAGCCCAATCATATAAGATGTATAGAATAAGGTAAAAAATAGGGTCACGGGCTGTGATAGATCGTGAATAGTATCAGAGCACGGTTGGCCTGATGTCTGTCGATACTTTTAAAAAGAAAATGCGTTGAAAAGGTTAACATCCCTTGCAGTACTGTGTAGTTTAAATACATAGAGAAAATAAATGATTGTAAATTGAGTTAAGTGTTTAGAAGGGGGTGAGAATTATGAACTAAGGATGTCAAAAAGGGAAAACGGCTCAGGAATGTTACCTGAAATGGTGATCTTATGATCTAAATGAAGGTCGGTTCGGTAAGGAACAGAAATGGACTCGGTGAGGGCCCCACCAGTACTTTTCTGTCCGAATCGAACTGAGACCTGAAAGTGATGATATAAAGGAGGGGAATGAAGTATCATCACTAAATAGACATTAAGATCATCGATTAAAGGTATTTTGAAGAGAGAGAAAATTTTTAGCCAAAAATGACCAAAATACCCCTGCCTTCGAAATTTTATCAAGAGTCAAGATAGACCAATAGAAGTTGAAATTGATTGATTTGATAGGGAAATTGATGATGTAAAGCTGCATTTCATGCAAAATAATTTAATTATGGATCCTATTGGATTTCTCTGTCGAAATCGAAAAAGATTTTAAACTGCTGATATTGGTATGAGAAAGGGGTACTATCAGCAAATAGATAATAAGATCATTGATTTAAATGTATAGTGAGGGTAAAGAAATAAATGTGAAATGACAAAAATGCCCCTATGTGGGATTATGCTTTGAATAGTGATAAAACCATTTAGATTTTGAATATATTGATAGTAATGGAGTTATTGATGGCATAAAGGACATAATATGAGTATAACGATCCCGATTATAAATTTTACTTACACTTAGATGATTGATGTGACCTGAATGGTTATAGGAAAGTCGCAGGATGAGCGACTCAGTTATTGATCCTTAAGGGTCGGAGTTAAAAGTTTATTAATGAGATGCTGATTATGGGATTATTGGATATGATGAAAAGTAATATGATTGTTGGAGATGACTGAGAAAGAGATCAGTATAGATGATGAAAACTATATCAGTACGATTAATTTTGGTTCTATACATTCCTACTATTTTGAGGTATCAAATAGATAATTATAGAACCGAAATATGTTGAAATATGTTTAACGAGATAATGTACTGTATGGAGTAAATGAATTGGAGAATATGCACAAGGGCAGTAAGTAAAGATAAGAGATGAGGAAGATAACAGCTAACCTGGATTATTAAATGAAAATGATTTAAAATGAATTTCAATAATAAATCGATTAGCTGTGAAAGGTGTTAATCAAATAATTACACTTAATCCAACATATAAATTAAGATGATTGATATGCTGTGAAGTATGAGGAAATAAGTGAATCAAGGCGGAGTAGGTATTAAAATGATTTAAATGTTAAATGTCTTTGCCTTGAGGTTATGCAGTGAAATGATGGGACATAGAGATGAAATGTCCAAAATGATAAGAGATGTGTGGTTTAAGAAAGTATCGGATGAGATTCCCGCTAAATTTTCAAAGTAACATAGATTGAGAGATCGGGTTAATATCCACTTGATTATGGATACAGAAATTTATTTTAAGCTTATATCGGAGAACATAGAAGAATCCGAAAAGCTTAAGAAAATAATTTTGGAAAATATTGTGGATAATGAAATTCACATGTATTGATGTAAAGGATGGAAATACAGATGATGTGATTGAGGATGAAATATAAATGGGGAATTAAATTCCTATTTTATGATAAAGTTCTTATGAAGAACAAATAATCGGCTATGTGAAGTGATGCCTTATTTGATTTAATCGGAGATGTACAAGGACCTTATAAGATCAATCTCTGTACAAGGCATCACTAGATGGAAAGTTAAAATTGATGGTCGTAAGATGATAATGATTAGAACTCGAGATAATGTTTACGAGTTCTATAGAGGTTTACAAGGTAAATGAAATACCTTACTGAGGTACATAAGACTAATGAATAAGACAATTATATAAGGATAAAGTGATGGTATACCATACAGCCTAAGGCACAAATGGAAAATGAGCAGCATAGTGGTATAACCCCACAGACTCTCAAAGACAATAGACTATATGTAAGAAGGGCAAATAGAAGATTTAGCTAGACAATATCTCTTTCTAAGATATACGATCTCGAATGACAGAGCGATGTGGATCTGTCAATGATGAAGAGATAAGGATTGAGATACGAGATGTGCTGGGTCTAGCTAAATACTATTTCCAGTCTATGGAAGAGTTATCGGGTTAGCTGCTCTACAGATAAGACTTAAATTAAATAAGTTTAAGTCAGTGGATGAATAAATGTAAAGATGATATGTTTAAGGTTAAAGGAGTTAATAACGGAATACTTTACCACTGATGAAAGGTGACTAGAACGATGATGAACGAAAATATGAATATGAAATAAGAGGATAAGTACATGATGAAGAGGGAACACGAATATGAGGTAGTTTCTGAATTTAAAACTAAAAGTGATTTTGTGGTTATCATATGATTATGGCTAAATGTAAGATCGAGCCAAACTCGATAGAGGAAAAGTAATTATACTCAAAGGAGTAAAGAAATGAATTACATTTCACTGCCAGTAATGTAAATGAAAAATGATATATATATACCACCACCTCGAAATGATGGAAATAGTGGATTTGTATGGATAATGAGGTGATTAAATTGATAATTATAGATTTAATGATGAAGTCAAATAATGAGAAAATCAAATTATAATTTGAGGATGCCATGATGGGATCTAAATTATCAAAAGAGTATATTCTCCGGTATATTCTAAAACCTAAGTGATATAGAGTATACCATAAGAATAAGAGAAGTAATGATGAGATTACATGGAAGTAGATATGGGGAGGAAATAATTGTCTCCTGATTAAATTATGGTAAAAGATGGTGAATGGTAAAGTCTGCAAATGAACTGCAGCATTTGATGAAATAAATATGAAAAGAATATTAGAGATAATAATGAAGAATCTATAAGAGATATGATAATATGGAAGTGATTATAGACTGATAGTCTAATGAAATCACTTCTCCATTATCAAACTCTTAGATTCTTTAGTGCTATAGTCGAGATTTGATTGTTAAATGACGAAAATGTATGTGAAGTTCCAGTGAGCTCTATATGTGATGGGAATCTCTGAGTAGCTATATGTTATGGGAAATAGCAAAAGGCTTTGAGATTCCAAATTTATAGACAGCATCGCTCCGTACATGATGTAAAAATGTTTGAGCGTAATATGGAAACGCTCGATGATATGTTGAGTGAGCGGATGCACGAGATGTGAAAGCTAGTAGGACAATTACATACTATTGATTAAAATCGGCAAATGATAATTATCGAAATATATCGACTTGGCAGTAATTAAGAAAACAGATGATGAATCATATGAGATATGAAAAGGAGTGGAAATGGATAACTCCCAATTGATAAGCATTTCACAGGGAGTATAAAATATGATGAGAAATGATATATAGTGAAAATGAATCCGAGGCTAATGGCATATTGGCAGTATTAATTAAAAGATGATTAAGAGGACAAGAATGATGAGTATACGAAATAGTGCCACCTTTAACCTAAGTTAAATTCGGAGGACCGAATTTCTTAAGGTTGGGAGAATGTGATAACCGTAAATTTCTGAAATTTTATATTACTTATTTGAGAATTTAATTTTAAATGCGAAAAATAAATTAAAGTAAATAAATAAAAATTTATTTACGAGATGGAATATCGTTGAAATTTCGAAAATTAAGGAAGTGAGGAAATTGAAGAATTTAAATTTGGATAAATTGGAAATAAGGAGAAGGATGAAATTAGGGAAAATAATGAAGAGATGAAATTTAATTTGGATAAATCGAAATCCAAATTATAAGAAATACAAACGTGAGTAATTATATATTTATATAATTTTATTATATAAATATATTTACAAATATATTCTTATATGTTTTTATATATAACTACATATGTATATTCATATGTATATATATGAAATATAATATACATATGATATATTGATATATATATATATATATTATTTTATATTATAAATAAATACATGTTTATAATTATATACATTTATGTGTATATATATACACATATGAAATATATATATCATATTAAATAAAAGGGTATAGATATATATATTTATATATTACAAATACAAAAAAATATATATCTAGATAAATAAATTAATATAATATATATATGGTATAATTATATATATATATATATATATACACAAAATATAAAAGAAAAAAAAGAGTAGAAACGGGGTCGGGATCTACCCGACCCCTGTTATTTTCTGTTTAGCAAAAAACAGAAGCGAAACAGAAAAAGGCGACCGACCACCGTCGGCCGGCCGACTGAGAGAGGAGGGCGACGTTGCCTGCGAGCCGAGGAAAGGAAGAGAAGGCGACCGGCGACGAGAAAAGAGAAGAAACGAAGCGGAAACAGAAACGGAAAGGGAGGAACTCGAGAGGAAAAAGAGAAAGGGAAACGGCGGTGCCGGCCCGTTCAGGCACCGCCACCGCCAAAGGGAGACGAAGGTGAGAGGAGCCACCTGTGGTGAAAGAAATGGCGGAGGAGGGAAGAAAGAGAGGAGAAAGGCGTCGAAACCCATCGTTCTAGATCTGGCACCATCGCCGACGAGAGGGAAAAACCAAGGCCAGATCCAGCTCCACCGCCACCTCGGCCAGCTGAGGAGCCAGTGAACCGCCGGAGAACCAGCCGCCGGCGAAGAACCGACGAGGAAAGACACTGACCGGTCTGACCGATCCGGCTGGAAGAAAAGAAAAAGAAAAGAAAGAAAAAGAAAAAGAAAAGAAAGAGGAAAAAGGAAGAAAAAGAAGAAAAAAGAGAATTTCGGGAATTCGAAAAAATTCCCGGAAATTCGGTAACTCGGGAATTACGAAATTTCGGTAAGAATTCTGGAAAATTAAATTCGAGTAAAATTAAATTAATTATTTATGAAAATTCTAAAATTTAGAATTTAAATTCCAAAAATTATTCTCGGTGATAGAGATGAGGAATCAGAAGAGATGGAGTACGGGCGCGACCGGTAAGAGGAAGTCATCGACCCGGAACAGGTAAGGGATGCATGTGCAGCACTGTAAGGATATTCAGTCTGCATGTTTTAATTACGAAATAATTTATGAAAATATTTTATGAAAATATTGCAATAAATGATTGGTTGAAAAATTGTGGTGATTTATCAGTTGAAAATTTGTGATGATGTTCTGGCTGGAAATTATAAACTGTATTTTTCGTGCAGGAGGCTAGCCAATCGGTAGCCGTCTAGCCAATCGGCAGCCGTTATACTGCCGAAAAATTATCGAAAATTACTGAAAATTTCTAGAAAATTTCATAAAATCATAATGAATGATTTTATTTCACGAGAAATGATTTTCAAGAAAATAAATATTTTCCATAAAAACATGAATAAAATGAAAGTGATTTTAAAATATTCATGTTTTCGAAATTGGTGATGATGAGATCACCTAAAATTCTCTCGATATATGAATTATAAGTGATATGAAATGGAAAATGAAAAAGGGATAAAGAAAATATTTTATAAAAGTTTTTTAAATATTCTCTCGATATATGAATTATACGTAATATGAAATGAAAGATGAAAAAAGCATAAAGTGAATATTTTACAAATATTTTCTTAAATATTCACTTGATTTATTATATAACCTTTATGGTTTTAATTACGAAATTATTATTTTTATAAATTCCATAAAGGTTTTCTGATGATGAAAAATACAGTTTTGAGACTAGATGGCATCCTATCATGCTGATATGTAACATGTGATATGTAATATGTGATATGTGATATGTAGTCCCGGTCGACACCTGATCAGTGATCCGTCGAGGACAATTATAGACTATGGCCATAGATCTGACATGATTATTTATACCCTTCGGGGTCTATAGCATGATATGAGTAACGACCCAGTGGACGGGCTGGGCGTGCGTGCCTAAGTCTCCATATAGATATGTTTTAAATGAAAATATTTTTACATGATATGTGATATGTGAAATGTAAAGGTTTTACATGATATGTGATAAGTGAAATGAAAGTGATTTATAGCATTTTACAAAGTGCTTATTTCAGTACTGATTTTAGTAGTACGAGATGATTTTCATATGATATATAATATGAACATGTGATATGTTTTCAAAAGAAAAAAAAGAGGAAAGTAAATCTAATATTCTTATTTTAATTTTAAAATTGAATATTAGATTTAAATGATTTATATGTTATACGAACAAGGTTTAATAGCTTATTTTGCTATTTTAAAGCACTGTACTAATTATGATTGTACAGTAAAATGTGAAATGAGTTTTAAAGGAAAATGATGATGATTTAACTAATATTCTTTTCAAAGAATATATGAATATTAGTTATTTTATTTAAATGCTTTATTTCAGAAAAGCATTATTTTGAAATGAATATGAACAAGATATGAAATAAAAAGTAAAAGGATTTGAATTTCAAACAAAATGAAATTTATTACTCTCTACAATTGCTTCTAGGTTCCGGAACAAGATAGGTATTTCAAAATACCTACCTTACTCCATCCGAATCCCTAGCTAACTGTAGTATCCTTCCTACATGTGTGCCTAGAGCCCATAGGAAAAATGAAAAAGTTTTTCAGCATATAGGATAGCTGAATATCAAGTATGCATATAATTCCCTTACTGAGCCGTGGTTTGCTCACCCCTTAATTTTAACATTTCGGGTTTTCGAAGATTGAGATTCTAACACTTAAAGGATTTCGGCTGCGCATTTGGGGACGATGCGACAGCTCGACTGATGACATGAGGTATGATCATTTATTTTCCGTATTTAGACATTTTCACAGTACTATTTTCTTATGAAGTAAGATAGGGGATGTATTTCATATTGTAATTTAATATGAAATTGTTAATATGTAAAAAAAAAGTAAAGTATCGTAGACAGCCCAACCATATAAGATGTATAGCATAAGGTGAAAAAATAGGGTCACGGGCTGTGATAGATCGTGAAATATATATATATATATATATATATATATCAATATATCATATGTATATTATATTTCATATATATACATATGTAGTTATATATAAAAACATATAAGAATATATTTATAAATATATTTATATAATAAAATTATATAAAAATATAATTACTCACGTTTGTATTTCTTATAATTTGGATTTCGATTTATCCAAATTAAATTTCATCTCTTCATTATTTTCCCTAATTTCATCCTTCTCCTTATTTCCAATTTATCCAAATTTAAATTCTTCAATTTCCTCACTTCCTTAATTTTCGAAATTTCAACGATATTCCATCTCATAAATAAATTTTTATTTATTTACTTTAATTTATTTTTCGCATTTAAAATTAAATTCTCAAATAAGTAATATAAAATTTCAGAAATTTGCGGTTATCACACATATCTCGTTAGTTCACACCTTACCATTCATCCTCTAATAATTTAGAAACCATCAATCTGGGTCAAGATCAATGCCAAGACATGATGATCTTAAATGTCTTATTTCACACAATCTTAACTTGCACATTAATTTGTTATCCTGCACGTCATGTTTTAATAATCTCCAATTTCCATTCAAAGACCCCCTTTCTATAGCATGTCATGTTCATTTCGACTCTACTAGTGAGAAATTTGAAGAGTCTTGTAGGTTTCGAATCCACACAGTTCAAAACTGTATTGTTCAATTCATTAAACTTCCAAAATTCACATAGTTCAAATGGTATATTTCAAAAATCAAATACTTTTCGAAGTCGATGTACTTTCCAAATCATATACCTTTTAAATCATATGGTTTTCTGAAGTCCATGCACTTTTAAAATATACAGGATCCATTACATCTTCCAAGTCCATACGAAGGTTAGGCAATTGTTCCTCTTGAGGCAACTCAATAAGGTCCACTTCTTGTCACACAAAGTGGATAGGTTCTAATAAACTTCTTGCCACTGTCAAAGTCAGGCCTAAAACCCTAGTGGCCCATTCCAGTAGGTCCAATCGAACCACACTTTACTGAAGCTCATTAAGGATGCTTGATCCCTCAAAATCCAAAACTTTCATATTTGATATCAATTCTCAACACTAATAGTTTTCACAACAAAGATGGATCCTGTATTTAATCAAATCTTATATTTTAGAGGTTCTACAAGTTTATCGGTATAAGGTCATTCAAACCTCTCTTTTTGTTTCAAATCTAAGGCTTTATAAAGCAATACTCACCTAAGTCTAAACGTACCTCTTAAACTCCAAGCCATCTCATAACCTCCTTTTTAGGCCAACTATGCTAGGTCACTTCACAATCATTTCCATCAAACAAAATTTTATACCTCGTCCATAAGCTTTGACATGTACACCGTGTCCATCTCCACACCCCAAGATTCCATATAATCTATTGTGCCTTTTCTAATCTCATTACAAATCACAATACCTTATAATCCATCATGTCATTTATTGAGGCTTCAAACCATTTATACCTTAGCAGTCATCTTTACCTTGTTATTATTGAATTTCTATACGAAAAACACATGCATTTAGAACAGTTTTCTATACTTATTGAGCATTTAACATTCAGGCATTACACTACTATAGGATGTAAACTATTGTAACATATCTACATGACACGTATTAGACAAACTCTGGTATGATATCATTAAATCTGTCACAATGCAAAAACTGTGGCTTTCACTTAACACTTATACTTATTTTAGTTAACAAATTTATGAACTAAATTTTTCCTTTTCATTTTACGTTTCATATTCGGTGCCAGTGTAGTTTCTAAACAATTTTCATTCATTCTTTAATTCCAAAGTGAATTACACAATTCTCTAACG